>VYZX01027448.1:66399-101036 GCA_013401335.1 Brachypteracias leptosomus | reverse complement strand
CCCTTCCAGCCCTGACAGTTCTGAGATTCTATGAATTTCAGGTCAAAAGCAATCATGAAATGCCTACGTTACGTGTGGGATACACAAAACTAGCTGTGTTGGACCCCTGAGTGCATTCCCCTCTTCTGGGAGATTAGTCAGCTTAGTTAAGGAGTTCAGCTTGCTGAGCCCAAGGTCAGCTCCTTTGCTGATAAGAGGCTGTCGTGAGGAAAGCTAAAAGTGAGGGGTTGCCCTCCTTTCCCTGGGGAGCTGCTTTCAAGCAGAGAATTGACTGCTGGCGGCTTCTGTTACACTGAGAGACACCATCACTGATGAGCACTTCCATAGTCTGATACCACTCATGTATTACCTTCCTTTGTGCTGCGCTGTCCCTGGGGTGGGCAGGGTTACTTGACCTAATGATTGGCATTAGTATATAGCATTAGTCATACAGCATAGTCATGTAGCACTAGTAGCATTAGTAGCATAGTCCTATAGCATTAGTCACAGCATTAGAGGAGGTGTCCAGGGAGGTGCCTGTAACACAGGCAGGCAGCTAACATGATGAGCTCAAATGATGGGTCAGCCATATCCAAATCCTGCGAGCAGCTTCAAGGGGATTTCAGACTATGGGTAACCTATGATGCAGGGAATCTCTCTGTACTCTGTAAGGGGCAACACACCACAAGGCCAGTTGCTTTCATGAACTTCATGCCACAGTATGAGATGAACAGCTTGTGAGGGAGCAGCAAGGGCCAGCTGCTCCAAAAGGGATGGTGAGCTGAGCAGAGTGTGATACCAAAGCAGTTGGGAGCAGTTGCCTCACCAACAAGAAGCTGGCATGCTATGTAAGAGAGTTCTACATTTGCTTTAAATTTGCATGCTCTTAAGATTAGATGTAACATTAGCTAAGATTCTATATTCCTTTGTGATGAAAACCAGCTATGATTTATGTGTGGTTTTCTACATATGTGTGCATACATGCACTGCCACGTGTAATTACACAAAGTCACACAGGAAGAATGGGCCAAGATGAAAAAAAAAAAACCCAGACATACAGAGGACCTAGATTTCAGGTACAAGATATCAGAATCTTGGAGAAATGGCAGAAAACACTGTAATCTCAGGGATAAAAATATTTTACTCCCAATTTTGAGATTGGAAATAAGAGTTCCTTGTGAAATCTGAGAAATTAAATTCAAATAATTTAAATTAATAGACAGTTTGTAACAGATTTAAATCAAATGAAAGCATTATAATATGCTGTGTTTCTTTTAAACACATTGTTATTCTCAAAGCACTCTATAAACATTAACAGTTCAATGATATCCCTAGATTCACAAACTGAGGTTGAAATTAAAAATAGAAAAGGATTATCCTCTTTTCTAAAGCTTATTTTATTTCTGAGTTTAACAGGGAAATCATTGGCCTGGCATAAACAATATCATATCTATTGTGGTTTCTAAAGTGTATCAAATTACATTTTGAGTGATCAACTAATGCTGCTAAAGAGGCTGGTGCAGGACAGCTGGATATCCTGAAATGTTTTAGCGAATGTTGTTTGCTTAATCCAATAATCCCTAATCCATAGTGTGGTAGAGATGTTTCCATCAAGAAATTGAAGTAATAAGTGTTTCATGCTGAAACGTAGAAGATTAGCAAGGCTTGGCTCTGCGGTATAGATTCAGAATGACACAGGTAGGTCATGTTCAGCTCTTCATGCTAGCCTGGGACTGAGAATTAGAATATTTACAGCATCCTTGTCTCCCAGGGGTGCATGTGGGTCTTTGGTCAGGAGGAATGCTCTTCAGTTACTTTGGTATTGAGGTGAGATTGATTCCCTTTGGCATTAATAATTTGTTATCTGCTGTCTATAAATGGTAACAGTTCACCTGTGTCTTGGTTTTTCTGATTCACAAAGTGAGACAAAAAGTAGAAGTTCTCTATCTGAATGTATGTGATATCTCATTATGTCACAATGATACGGACTTGGTATGGAAACTGCTGCCACAATATGGAGACATCTGTCATTCCAGTTTTGTGTCTTGTTTTCTTGAGCCTGGATCTACTCACCCATCTCCCCATGCCTTTTCTTCAATCAGCTGAGGCAACACCATTCTCAAGGCTTCTCCCTTCTTTCCTTTCCCATCCTGTTGCCAGCAGTGCCTATGCCTTTTGTGGACAATGTGTGCGTGTTTGGGAAGACGGGGAAGCTGAGGAGAGTTGTGGGTCCTATATGAATGTGAGGGAGAAGGGGAAGATTGTGCTGGATGTAGAGAACCTCTCATACCAACTTGCAGTGAAGCTTTTGCTGTGAAAGGAAGGCTCCCAAGGGAGCCCTGCACTCTGGGAGGTCAGGAGAAATCCCTGCTTCTCACGCCAAGACACCTGCCTTCAAAAGCACAGTGATCCTCTCTGTAAGATTTAATCCTGTTGTGACACTTAGCAGTATTCTGATCCTATTTCTGGCAGTACTGTAGCCAAAGACTCAAATGCTTTGGGTCAGCTTTTGTGGCAGGTCAGGTGCCCTCTACTTACACCGGCGTGGATGACTGATGGGTGCAAGAAGTGCTGCTGTTGTGACTAGAGCCAACAACCCAGGTGAAGCAATGAAATCAGGCAGAAACCTGTGGTTTGGGATTGGTAACAGGCTTTGTTCAGTGTATATTGACTGGAGAGGAGCTGGCACATTTGGCAGGAAAGAAGATTGCTCAGACGAGGCCCTAATTATGTACTTAATAGACACTGCTTTTAAAACCAGTTCTCCTCTTAAGTTTGTGATCAATTCATATTCAGTGGATTAGAGAAATACGAGCCAACATGTCACAGCAGAGAACAAAGAGATCAGTGACAAGCGCTGAGATCAAACACTACCGAATTAGTGGAAATATGACATCAAAGATGAAGATAGATGCTTAGTTTAGGATAGTATTAAACCAGGCATTGTCAACAGGTTTGGCGTTTTGAAGTGGACTGTATATGGGTCTTGGGTATATTAGCTAACAAAGTGTCAAAATACTTTGCAAATTGTAATGTTTCTGGTTCTTTTCAGTTAACCCATCCCAGATTTATTTTTTTTTAAACCACCCTCAATGCTGTTCTTCATTTATCCTAGACTGGTCCTTTTTTTGCTGTACAGCTACATATAGGAATTTGAAATGTGTTATGCCAGAGGGAACACCAGAGCAAATCATAGCATTGATGCTCATAGGAGGCATAAACCTCAGGTAGAAAATGGGCTTATCACCACTTTAGCCCGTGTGTCTTAATGTATGTGTTAAGGAGATCAAATGTTTATTTCCTTGTACTCCCAAGAGCAGTGGGAGAGCTTAAGACTTCCTGAAATCAATATTCTGATTTTGTCTGGCACATTTTAAACTGCTGCTGGTCTTCTTAGGGGTATGCTCTTACTGTAAGCCAGCAGCCTCTTCTGAGCAAGAATATCTTGTCCCACCTTTTGTCAGTTCCTGCAAGCTGTGCCAGAGCACAAGGAGAATTTGTTCTAAATGGTTTCCTTGTGTTTGAAGTATTTCCAGGATAGCCCCTCCTGTAGAGTTTACTAGAGGTCCTTCTGATTTCTTGGCTTGGAGAGCTGTTTCAGTGTCTTGAATTCAGGCTTTCTTGGGGCTTGTTTTTGGAATCCAAGTACCCTTTTATGTGGCTTTGTTTCTTTTTTTCTCAATGAAATTGTTCCCTTTTTTTTGTTTGTTTGTTTCATGTTTTAGACTTGTGCCTTCAGTGCTAATGGAGGGGAGACTCTCATTTTTTTACCATGCTGTGAACTGTGGCTTACAACATCCCCTAGCACCCAAATTTTCTGTTCTGATAGATGTGTCAGTTGCATTTAAGCTTTAAAGGCAGAGGGAAGAGAGACTAAAATGCATGTATACTTTATTGCTTATTCATGAGATAAGGAAGTTAGGGGTTTTTTTTGCTTTCTTTTTGCATTAAAGTTTAAGGTCCCCTTTGAAAACCTGGACCACAAAATAATTTACAAGTGAAGTCCCAACTAGCAAAGTGATTTGTTTTCACACCATGTAACTGCTGTGTGTACCATTTAATTTTTACTGCTTGTTTGCTAAGCAGTAACGTTTATCCGAAAGCAGCACATTTGTTCTGGGGAGCAGGAAGAGCGGGGCTGCCCCAGGAGGGAGCTGGCTGCTAAGGAGATCCCAGCCCAGCAGGGCAGTGTTCTTCTGGTGAGGGGGCTGTCCCCCATGTCTAAGCAGGGCCAGGGTGCTGACAGCACCAGCTGATAGTCCAGTGGTCATCAGAGGAGGTGAGGTGACAAGGAGCTCTGACCTCTGGGCAGCAGGCGGGGGTCCTCAGCAAGGATGGTCAGGGCACTGTAGCCTGTCTGTGTGCTCAGGGCCCTGACGATTTGGATGAGGGAGGTTCTTCCAGTGAGACAACACCTATTTGGTTTTGAAAGCATACCTGCTGCATTCTCCCAAGCTTAAGTTCATGCCATTTAATTGGACTGTTGTAGTATAACTCATCTATGTTTCAGTGGTGAGGCTTGGGATGTGATGGGTTAAGAAGCAAGTGCAACTTTGTCGGGCAGCCCAGGTTGGTACGTGCCTTTTGTCAGACAGTGGTCCTTTTTCACAACAGCACTTCTATTTTAGCTCATTGTGGAATGATTTATCACCAGAGCCAGCCAAAGGAGGCAACTGTGACAAATGCGTGTAAATATTCTGAAAACAACTTCCTTCTGGGAACAGATAAAGCAAACACAAGTAAAGCAGAGGACTCCCTGGATCCCTGTCTGGCTGACCTCGGCCAGCGGGTGGGATGAAGTTAATTCTGCTGCAGGAGGCATTGTGCATCTGCCGTAGGCTGAATACATCTTCTGGGTTTTGGTAATGTTTGGAACTATTTCCAGACCTTTTCCTTCATTTAGCTTTTCTGCTCTGAAGAACAATAAATATTTAAACTCTCCACAATACTTCTAATCCAACCTAGATCTCTGCCCCTTCCTCAAGGAAAAAATAATATTTGATGTGTGTTCAGGCCAGTTCAGTCACTGCTACAGCACGAGTTGTAACAACACAGCAGTAGAGCAGTGGAACGTAGCAAGCCTGTCTCTGAAGCGTAAGGATTTGGGGTTGGCTTTGCTGTCTGCCAGTAGCACAGGCTGCTGCCCTCCAGAGCTGACCTGTGGGAGCTTGCCAGTGGCTGGGCCAGCAGAGCTGGAACCTACTGCTGAGTTTCTAGATACAGCAAAAGCCCTAGGCTTTCTTGCCCATGAGAGGGAAAAGCAAGCAGACCTAGCAAGGGAGGTTTTGTAGCAAGGTCATAATAACCATAGGAGTAAAACAAATGAAGGCCACAGGGGAATGAATTAAAAAAAAAAAGTGCCCTTCTTGATTTTATTGCTTAAAGTTACTTGGCATCAGATTGATGAAGACTTAAATATGTTCCTTTTAGTGAGTTTGAAATACCATAACCTTAAAGTGACAACATACAATAGGATATTGCCTCTCTTCTTCCATCATGTTCTGCCCTTCTGCAAGTTCTAGCAACCAGAGCCCCACACAAGGGCCGTCCACTTCTCTTGAAAGCTAGTCTCTTCTTGAGAGAAACCTAGCAGAAAAAGGATTACCGACACCTAAATAGCTCCCATTGGAGGTGGCTCTCTGTGTTAATAAATCCACTTGCTAAGCAGGGGAATTCAGGCAGTATGTGTTTAAGTGTCTAAACTTGTTTAAGCTCACAGTAGGTTAGCCTCTGAACTGGAAACAGGATCAAGGAGTATTAGAGCTGTTTGTGCAACAGTACAAATCAATGGGTAAAACTGCTGCCTTGTGTTATGGAGAGCATTAGTCTCCCCACAACTAAGGTTTCAGCAGTTCAGAGGTTTATTTTCAGCCAAATAATAAACATTATCCAACCTTTCAGTAAAAATCTGTATTTGAACTCTTTGAATGTGACTATTTTCAACTTGAATTTTTAACTTGGTAGCTTTTTTTTTTTTTTAAGTAGGAACGTATAGGGTAATGTAGGAACAGTGTAGCCAGGAATTGAGTTATCTGAATTACCTTTGTCTCCATGAACTTTACCTACAGCTAAATTGAGGTACAGAAAAGGGTCATAACAATCACAGTTGATCAAAGTTTATGCCATCTCACCTACCAATGAAAGCTCACAAATGTTGGATTTCAGCCACAGAAAAACTTGGTATCAGGAGTGCCAATTCAGAGCTTTCTACCAATTTCTCAGGGTGAATGAGGGATACTCCTGAGACCCTTCTATTTGAATAAGTCAGTGAATTGCTTCTTGTTCAAAGACCAAAAAAAGAAGAAAAGATTTTCCTCATGTGGAGAAAACTCCTGGGGGGCACAATTTTAAATTTTTTGTAGCAGCACACTAGTGAAGAGCAGAACTGTCTTCGTAGTGATGTTGGATTCTATCATCATTTAAAGGAACTCGCAGCCTCTCTGCCCCACCAATACACATGATGATAGTTCTATATATACATTTTTAAACAAATCATATTTTTCCATTCCAAATGCTGCCTGGAATGGGATGCCTTCAAGGAAACAATGTGTGAGTCATCATCAAGAGATGTGCAATTGAGGCACCTCCTTTGGAACAAAGTCATGTATATCCAGCTAAAATATCCAATTATAAACAGTATTATGTTACTCAGATAATTGCCCAATGGCCTTAGAAGCAATCTGTTTTTTTTCTGACAGTAAGAATTAATGTTGAGTTGTTGATGTGTAAAGTTAGAATAACATCACATGAAGATTAAAATGCCATTTCAGTGACAGTTTGTTCTGGATTATGTTAAGAAAAGAAGTATGAGCCTGTGATCATTTAAGACGTGCCAAACTTTTACTCCTCTTTAAACACTCATTTGAATGTCTGAATGTAAAAGATACTCTCTGGGAGTTAATTCTCATGGGAACCTGAGGGTGGATGGAGAACTCACTATGGATTTTAGTGGGTAAGAAAGCAGCACACACAAATGTGTGCAGATTTTTTTTTTTTCTATGTACCTTTCTGTATTATGAAAATATTATTACAGAATAGATTTTCACAAATTTCCAGTCATACGTTGGCTTAATGCTTGCTCTGTTTCTCAACCCCTTGGCTCTTAAGTTTTTATTCTCCCATTCTGAGAGGTATGGGAGAACTAATGCAAGGAGAGAAAGGCTTGAGAAGAGGTGAGTATATGTTAGGACCTGCTTGTTGCAGTTGCAGGATAGAGAATCTCACAAACTACAAACAAATGGCATGGCTTATTTTGGAGGACCAAAATTATTTTGCATGACGTGATGCATGAAATTCGGGGAGTATGGAATCCATATGTCCCACCAGCGGGCCCCCTGCTCAGCTGTTACACTTTCCTGACTTTCCTGTTATTGCTGCTGTTCCCTCCTACTAGTAGGATAGGTCATGTTGCTCTCTTCATTCCTGGGATGGAATGCATGTGCCATATGGAGCTAGCAGATGAGTAAATCATAAGCCAAACTGCACCCGCCCTTCAGAGAACTCACAGGATTTAGGGTGAGTACTAAAGGCTGTAAAAGGGAACCCAGAAAGCACTGGTTCATAAGCAAAGTACAGGGACTGCACAGACAAGCTCCATCATTTTACTTGATGAAAATAAAATACCTAGATGATCTAATTATTCTCTCCTTAGTCATCCACCAGGCTGAGATTTTTGGATGTTTTTTATAGCACAGAAATGGGAGACCTCAAGAGCCTGGCAGCAGCCAGGACTCTGAGTGACTGCTGAAGGAGCAGTGATCCTTGGTGTTAGTAGTGTGTGCTATTGGGAGTAACTAGCTTTGAGGATTCATCTTTGAATGGTACTGATGTGTTTCTCATGTTCATTTCACTGCGTGTTTGTTTTGTGGGTAGGAAGAAACTAGTTTTTAAAGGAATAATTAATGATCATTAAAGGAAGCTGTTCTGCAGTTAATTTTAACTGGAGCATATTATGGTTGTTGCTGGATTGCTGCCTTTCACTGAGTCCTCCGATGACAGTGATATCTCTTTATTTTCCTACCTGTAATATTTTATGCCTTTCTGTTTTAGTGTTCTTCTTGGATCTTCTTGGAGCTCTTAACTACCCCCATTCAATAATCCTACCTCTGTAATTTCCTTCCTCTACTTTGCCGGCACTTTCTCACAGCTTTTGATCACAGCCTAGCAATTCTCTCAGAAGTATGAGCCAAGGTTATGCAGCTAGGCCATATGGGATTGGGTCCCTGGCAGAGAGAGATGAACCCTGAGGGATGACAGAGGAGGTGACCAAGAGAGGGCTGAAAGATGCACTAGATAGGAGATTACAAGATACAATAGATCTATCTGGATCCAAGCCCAGATGCTAAGTGAGTACATATTGCAGAGATGCTGAGAATAGTATAGCTGCTTTCAATAGTGTATTGTATTATCCCTTTAAAAAATAATTCAAAATTCAAACAAATTAATAAAAGTCTTTATGAGTATGTGAAGGTCAGATGGTGCCAGTTACACACTGACCTATGATTTCTGGCTTCTTCAGTTGTGGCAATGTATTGATTTCTCCACAGTAATACGCATGCAACTGGGATATAATAGGGGCTTTACTGGTTTCCACCGGGCAGTGAGTGGGGCTACAACACAATCATTGACCCACTTTTCTCTGAAACAACCAACCTTCTCTCTCCCTCCCTGCAAACAATAATATTGTCAGATCCAAGGCCAAATTCATGTTGTTGTGAACAGCTGCAAATCCACTGACATCAGCAGAGCTGTAAACACTTAGTAAAACAGCGAGTCCAGCTTGTGGTGGTTTTGGGGATGAATTTCAGTGGAACAATTGCATTCTATCTATCTAAAATTCACCTGAGTTTTTCTTTAGATGCATGTTTTCTCTGTCCTGTGTAGTGCTGAAGTGTGCTGTTAACCAGCTGCTTGTGCCATTTCAGTGATTCCAGCAGATCTCTACCTTATGAAGCTGATTAGATTCTGGCTGGCTGAACTAGCTACATCATGGAAATGTATGAGATTGTAAAAGGAGAAATAAAACTTTGTATCTCAAGGGCCCAAAAAACTCTATATCCCATAACGCAGGAACTGTGAAGCATCGTAGAGAGATGCAGGCCCTGCATGGCCAGCAAGAAGCACGTCTATAATGTTCAAAGGGCTGCTCAAAATAGTCTTAAGCTTACAAGATACAGTCCACGCTGGCCTGATCTTGCAAAGTTTCTAAAATCATTAGTCCCATTGACACAGACCTTGACTTATGTAGATCTAAGTGAAGCAGAGGAACAGCACTGCAAATTTCAAGCTTAAGAACAGTCATTGCTGAGTGCAAGGGCTTATTTTTTTCTGCTCTCCTGAGAAGAAGGAAGACTTAAATGAGAATGAAGAAAATGCTGGGAGGACCCAATGATCTCTAGTGTCTTCAGCACCAGCTTCCAGACCAACAGTGCTGTGCATAAAGTATGGTGGAGCAAGTTGTTTGACTTCTGGCACAGGAAATTACTTCCGACAGACTATGTCTACGTTAGGTTACATTGTGCTGATCCTATTCCCTGATCAGGGCAATGGCACAGGAGTTGCACCCCAGTTCTTCCCATTGAAGAGTTTTCATGTCTCAGGAGTTTGCATACTTCATGTTGAAATTATGATAGAGTTTCTGTATGGACATTTGTATAAGTAAGAAATTCTGATAGTGTAAGAATGTTCACAGTTCTAATCTTCATTTAAGTTATGCAATGAAATGTTTACAGATTACTAAGGTGGACTTTTAAAGACTGATATGAGCATAATACAACATCAACAATCAGGGTCTATTGGTGATGTTCTTTGTGCAGAGTCACATTTAGGCTGATCTTTGATCCAAGCAGTGTGAATGACAGTGATTTGGATGCTTACAATGGGTAACTGACAAAAATGAGGAGGTATAATAAGATTCTTAGCACTGAGATGCAGCAATTTGATCAAAGATACACGTCTGAATCACCAAGGGAAAACACTTTATGTACAAGATGAATTCTCAGTGTCCCATATTCCTCTTACTTAGCCTGAGGCTGTGGGAAGAGCAAACAAAGGAGATGTAATTGTTCCCACACAAGAACAGACAAGCCTACATTGAAAAGATACTGAATGAAGCTAGCAGAATTCAGGGACATTACATGCAGTCTCCAAGGAGAAACAAACTTCAGTCTGAGACCTTGAAGATCAGAAGGAGTCAAATCACTTATAAACCCTTCCATAAGACACAGGAGGGGAAGATTACCTTTCAGAAAATCCCTGTGAAGACAAACTGATAGAGACAGGAGAGAGATTTTGAAGGGGATTTAGGTACATCCAGCCTTCTTAGACCAGGAGGATGGCAAGACTAACAGTTGTATGTGTGGCAGTTTCACAGTTTTAGAGATATCTTTAGCTTTCATATGCAAATAACAAATAATAGGATTTAAGCTGGCCATTCATTACCTGTCATTGATACCAGAGAAAACAGAAGTACAGTTATATATGAAGGACTAGAGGAGTCATTACTGATAGCCTGAAAAGTGCAAACAGGCAGAAGCATCATGATATTTCATTACAAAAACAAAATGGTAGCTAGAAGCTTGTGATGTGGGAAGAAGCCTTCTCAGGCTGAGGTCAGAGGTATTTTTCAAGTATAGCAATGATAATAAGCAGCTTTCCCCATTAAAAAAAAAGGAGTATGTGCTTCCCTTCATGTCTTTTTCCTGCTCCATATCTGTGACTTTACCTTTTTCTGTCGCTTCCTTTTTGTTACATATAATTCTCTTAAGGTTAGTATTTTATGTATGGGGGTGTTAAATAGTTTCATGTACTAGTAGTTCTTGTAACTACAACTCCAGCTATGTGGGTGATGTCCTTCAAAGAAAAGGCACTAGTGTTTTCTAAAAGTGTGATTTAATTTAATTGTTGGCTAAGTGTAGTTGTTTGAAGAAGTCTTTTGTAAAATCCTTTTGAAACATCTTTTTTTCTTTTTAATAGACACATGTTATTTACTGGGAATGTTGTGGTTTTCTTTCAGCCATGTGACTAGTACCTCTCAGCATGTTTCTGAGCTGCCAAGCATTGACAGCATGTTTCAAGTCTGCTAGCCCTAATACCTTGGGCAGTAGATGGCTGCTTTTAGCAGCAGTCCTCTGCTGCCAGATTACTTTGGCAATGCTCTTCTGGTTTCTAGACAGCTTGAAATCCAGGACAGGCCTGCTCAGGAAGTTTGACAAAGGGTGCACCAGGCCTCCTACTCTTTCATAGACGGAGCAACTGCTCAGCACGTGTCATGCATGGTGCTCTTCCTTGTTGGCCTCCCAGCCACAAACATTGCTTCTTTCCAGTTTGTCCTGTGTTATCTCCCATTGCTGTCAGTAGCAAGAGCTATTTTTGCAGCGTGAATCCTTCAGTATATCTTTGCCTGTTGCCAAGTTTAAGATCCAGGGCTTTGCCATCAAAGCCCACTGTGATACCCATGCTAGTCTCATTTCCTCTCCTCTTGTTTTCCACCACATTTCTCTGATGCTACTGATGCCAACTGCAATGATTCCTTCATTCCTTCTGTTCTCACCTTTCTCCATTATTCCAGCGAATTTCTTTCATGTGAGAAAATTTCTTGACTTTGTATATTGTGATTTTTCTGAAGAATTCATTTATTTCAGACTACCCACTCATCTACAGGCACCTCTTACTGTTTCTCTGTTAGCACAAGAAATAATGAGGGACTCCAGGAGGCAAACAACCTTCTTTTGTTAAATTACCCTCCCCCCCGCCCTTTTTTTTTTTTTTCCTCTGGTTAATCTGGGTTTGTGCAGTGTAGGCTGCAAGTTTATTTGACCAGGACTGGTTTGGTTTGGTTTGGTTTCATGGCAAAATCTGGCCTGGTATTTGCACTTCTTTCCTGGGAAATTCTTCTGTCAGCCTCACCTCCATTCCTGGAAAGGTGATGGAACAGCTTGTTCTTGCCACCATCTCAAAGCATGTTGAGGAAAGGAGGCTTATCACGAGTAGTCAACATGGATTCAACAAAGGGAAGTCATGCTTGACTAATCTGATAGCCTTTTATGATGGCACAACTNCCGACCTGGAGTACTGTATCCAGTTCTGGGCACCCCAGTTCAAAAGAGACAGGAAGCTACTGGAGAGAGGCCAGTGCAGAGCCACTAAGATGATTAAGGGAGTGGAGCATCTCCCTTATGAGGAAAGGCTGAGAGTTGGGTCTCTTTAGCCTGGAGAAAAGGAGACTGAGGGGTGACCTCACTAATGTCTATAAATATGTAAAGGGCAAGTGTTGGGAGGATGGAGCCAGGCTCTTCTCAGTGACATCCAGTGACAGGGCAAGGGGCAATGGGTACAAGCTGGAGCATAGGAGGTTTTGGATAAAAATAAGGAAAAAGTTTTTCACAGTGAGGGTGACAGAGCACTGGAACAGGCTGCCCAGAGAGGTTGTGGAGTCTCCTTCTCTGGAGACATTCAAAACCCTCCTGGACACGTTCCTGTGTGACCTGATCTAGGTGATCCTAGCAGGGGGGTTGGACTAGATGATCTTTCGAGGTCCCTTCCAACCCCTAATGTTCTGTGATTCTGTGATTCTATAAACTCACTCAGAAGCAACAGCCAGAATCCACATGCACCCTCTCCATCCCAGAAACAGACTAAGCCTGCAGATATCAGCTGCTGGCACACAGCATTTGCCTCACATCATTATTCTCTGCTCCTCTTCATTGGAAAGGAACAGAATAGAGTGAACAAGAGAACAACAGATAGACTTGGCACGTGCCATCCATAATGCAGGCAGTGGACCTCCTCAGGCAGGGAGGAGTCTGCCAAGGTGCAGCCATAGTCTAGCAGTGATGAGGGGGCTTAAAGGAAAACAAATGTACTTATCTGCAAAATTTTATTTGAGAAAGCATCTTGATTGTTTGGCAACTCCACTTGCATTGGAACAAATTGCAGAAACTCATTTCCAACAAAAGAAGTTAGATGTGATGCTTCAGAAAACATAATCATTCTCAGTTCTTCTTTTCAGTTATTGTGAAGATCTACTTGTATTTCCAAATATGAAGTGAAAATGTAGCAAGAATATACACTATTTTTTCATGAAAACATATGGTATTTTTATTGTGGAGAAAATTAAATACCTCACATATAAAGCATTGCATGTAATTTCAATTTATACTGTTTTGCATTACTGATTTCTAGTATCATTTGTTTCAATGAACCTATCTTTCAGATTTGCATATCTTTGAAGTACCACAGTAATACATATTCTTCTAAAGTTAATGCTTATTTGTATCTTTCAAGAGATATTTAACAAGTTTATTTCATTTTCATGCAATAATTTAAAATTATATGACTGGTCCATTTTTATTTACACAGATGAAGCTTGAATCATTTCCTCCAATCCTTTTTTATCATGTGTGTCTTAAGAGAGTTGCAATTTAAAATATCTACAACATTAACATTGTCATGTTGCTTTCCATACATTTTGATACAGTAGTAGTTCTCAGTGTGTGGATTTGCACCAGCCCTGCTGATGTTAGAAGTGTTAACACTTGGACAGAGAAATCTGTGTTCAACCCTATCCCTTCCAGTAGATATCATCATGACAGTGGAAAATACTGTTGGGGATACTGGTGATGAGACCTCCTGTGCCAAGACAGGAAAAAAGCTTGGCTGTAGTAGACTTTATTTACAAGATAGTTCTCTCAATGCTTAGCATTTATAGAGAGATTTTCATTTCTATAATGCTTTGTAAAACTTGGTGACTATTAAAACAGAGTTACCAGCCAGGTCACACAGGGCTGTGGTCCGTGACAGTGGTGTCTATATGCTCCCCATAAATATATATGGGCAGACATGCATGTGCAATATGCAGTTTGTCAGCTGCTTCTTTTTTTTTTTTTTTTTCAATGATATAGTTTCATTTGTCTAAGACCCCTTGGTCAAATCCATCACATCCTTTCTGTTATACTTGCGCCCCACTGCCCCAATCCTCTTTAGAAGTAATCTCTCCTCCAAAATTTCCTCCTCCTTTATTTTTCCAAAGAATGAATCTCTCCATCTGAGTTGCTGGGTGTCCAGTCAGTTTTAAGGTTTACAGGCGCCTGAGTGAGCCAAGGCTATTGAGAGGTGAGTAAATCTCTATATTATTACTAGGAATAATTTTAATCTCTCAAACAGAGAACAAATCCCCAGAAAAGGCAAGAGACATCAGTTGCTGGCAGTTTTACATGCATGATGGCTGCAAGGCTACAACGTACACATCTATGAAAGAATTTGAAAAACATGTTGAAAACATGTTTGGCTATTGTTAAACAGCTGATCTGACATTCTTGAGCAAGATCATGAAGTTCTGGCTAGAAAAAATGTATCAGAAACCTTTTCCCACCTTGGAAGTCCCAATGGTTTTGATTGAAAATGTGATACGTATCTAGTGTGTGTTGTCCCTTTTTGATTTCAGCCAGTGCTATACCTGTGTTCTTCATGACAGAATCATAATATGTAGGATGCCATCAGATAAAATAGAGCACAAGCTGAGCCAAGTGAAACAAGAAAGCTGTTGAGCTGAAATGTGACTTTCTAAAAATCAACAGGGTGTAGCTATATCAAATAATAAGTTCATAATTTGAGTGTTCTCTTTTGTCTAGATAATAGCCCTATGAATAATAAGATTTTTTTCCTTCAAATGTCAGGCTTTGGGGAAGTAGACAGCAAGAATGCAGAACACTAATAGTCTGATTAACTTAAGAGTCTGCTTCTCCTCCTTAGTCCAGTCTTTGAGACTGAAGCAAATCCCTGTGATCAACATTATAAATTCTAGGGAAAGTGGCCAAATAATTAGACCAAATTTGGGATCTCCCACACTAAGAGGAAAGCAAATCTTATTGGCAGGATTGTTTTCATTGTTCACATTCTTAAAAAAAATTTTAGCTGGAATTTTGTCCTTGACTAAGTGGAAAGGTTCTCTGCTGGCAGGAAAACAAAGTATTTAATCAAAACAAAGCAACTGACAGAGCAAGAACAGATATCTGTCTGGCTGTTCTGAGTAAACAAAGCCATCTCAGATAAAATATCTCAAAAGCCATATAAAATTCTATGAAAATAAATGGGGTAATGAGAAGAGTGCAAAGAATTCAGTTGTTTATAAGTTATGATCTCATTTGGGCACTGTTAAAGTAGTATAGAACCAGAGGAAAAAACCATCTCTTTATCCTCAGGAAATTTAGGGGGTTTTATTATCAAAGTTAATAATGAAAACAAACTGTAAAAAAACCCACAGTAACATTTTAAGAACTGGAAAGATATAGCTATCAACTATAAATGCAGGAGACAAACTTAGCTATAATCTATCAAAAAAAGTAATGAAGAGAACTACCTACCTTATGTTTGCTTTGGATTTTGCTTTAAATACATGAGTTTTTTGTTACACATGTATTCCTCGTTAAGAGTATTTGTGTTTCTGTTAACAGTGTTTCCATACTTATTCTAAAAGCATTTCATAACACTGTAATTTAGCATTCCAAGCTTCACTTAAGTCTTAAAATATTCAGTCTGTAACCGATTAGAGAGGAGAGACTAAGCTCAGCTGATAAGAGCCCAGAAGACAGAAGATAATCATGAAGAGATGTCACTCAGTTCTCTGCATCTGTCTTAAAGCAGGACCAAATATACCTAAACTGTCCTCAGAAAACTGAGCTCATGGTAATTCCACATTTTCTTCTAGTGATCTGCTCCAGTTGCAGTGCTATCTGTACAGCTAGAGCAGAACTTCCTAATGCCTACCTTCTGTCTCCCTTGCAGCTTAGCCCTGTAATTTGTCACTCTATCTGCTTTAAAATAATCATTATCCTCTCTCGGGGTTATGACACTTAGTAATAGAACTGAAGCCTTAACTTTCCCCAGGCAATTTGCTTGAAACGTGAGCCTTAAGACCAGTGCTGGTTCTTGTACACTGGAAGAGCTACAGCTGAGTTGGGTCTGACCAAAAAAATGTTGCTATACAGACACACTGATACTGCTTTTCGGGGCTACTTCCGCCAGTTCTGTATCGATCCAACCACAGTATGTGTGATAAGGGCTTACTAACACAGGCTGGGTGTCAGGGCGTCCAAGTAGGACATCAAGCTTCTCTGGGCTAGCAGAAGACACATGTATTTTGTAGATTTGGATTTTAGCACCCTGGGTTTTGGAGCTAGTGGGATAATATCAGAAGGGAGAGTTCCCATTACAAAAGTGCATGCAGCTGTTGTGATTCAAAGGAAAAGCTGACAACTATGACCCAAGAGTAAGCAGTAATAAAATGTCAGCTGGTAGCTCTGAGCCCAGCCGCACCCTCTTCATCAGCTAACCACAGGCTGAGGAAGTTGTGAGTAGAACCAGGTCAGCTGTGCACATCAGGCACCACAGGGGCTGCTGAGGTTCCCTGATGGGACTGGGCTTCTCATGGAGGAGCCCCAGGTCCCTTGGGAGGCAGGGTGGGACATGGGTTGGTTTGCTTACAGGGAGACAACTCATGACTGTAAGCATCTCCTGAAAAGACTATGCAACTCTTGGGCTGGTCAGGGTGTCTGACAGCCCTTGTAAACCAAGCTGCTAATTTTCGGTAGTCCAGCAGCAAGACAACAAATGCACACACTCAAAATTGTCAACATGCCCAGGCACACATAGGCTGGGAGAGGAATTTTCTGTAGGAATAACAATTAATGAGCATCTGAAGAACCATGAATATGCAGAAATTCTTGGATTGCTTGCATAATGTTTTTTCTCTAATGTTTCTACCTTTTACTTTCACAGCATCCCCACCAGCCCTCCCTACTCCTCCTTGTTTATACAACAAGGAGGAGCCCCCAGTCAGGCACCACAAACAGTTGTGGTTAGGGAGAGTAAATCCAGCTCAGCCCTGATAATTAAAATAGCTGTGATACTCTTAATTGAGCTGCTAATAGCAATGTAGGGATGTTGTATAAAAGGCCTGGTGGTTTAGCAGCACTTCTTTTGGTACATCACTGAGTAAGGAGGATTGTGGTGCTTGCTTGCAGGGGTGTGGGACTTACAGGGGTGCTCTGCTTTGGTGGGTCCTTGTCACCTTCTTCTAGCTTCCCCCTCACAAATACAGCATTTCCTGCTCTCAGTTCTGTCGTAATGCTGTGTGTTTGGTTGAACTTCTTATGAGAGTAACCTCCACATAGTTCTTCTCTTTCGCTCCCTTCCCTCAAGGGCTTGTTTCTAGGATTCTGAACTATATGGGCTTTGATGCAATACTTGTGTTTTTCCACTTGAACAATTAATCTTGTGAACTGCTGCGTTTACAAACCAATGTGTGCTTTTAACCTTTGCTTTTGAAGTGTGAGGAAGAAGTAGTAATGGATTTCCTAGCTCCTGTGTACTAAGGATTGGTTATGCATTATTTATGTTTATTATACTTTGGTTGCTATGTTTTTTAAATTTTTCCTTATCGTAGCAGTACAGTAAGAAAAAGCTTTTTCTGTTATCAAATCTTTATACTAGCTTCTCCTTAAAATTTAATCAAAATCAGGAACGATTACATTTTGTTTTTCTAGTGTTGTAAGCATCATCCCATAGAGCAAAATACCAATATGTAACATACTGTTTAGAGAACTGGCTTTCAACAGCAAGTTAAACTTGGTTTTAAATTCAAGTGATATGAATTTAAACTTTTGGAAAGCTTTTGAATAGTATAATAAATCAAATATTTTGTTTCTAATTCTACTGTAGTATTTTTGTAATAAATGTTTCTTTGCAATATTAGCAAATCAAGGCATAGTAGCATTATGCTTGTGTGTAAGTTTTGCCAAGAAAAACTAAGGAGACCTAACAAGCACTTCAGGTTGTCAGGAGAACTCCAGGTTAGTAAAAAGCACAAGATAAAAGCTATGTTTATCTAGAATAAATAAAACTTACATTAATTATGAAGTAAAGGAAATTATTTTCTATAGTATTATGCCAAGTATAATTTTTTAAAATCTGAAGTTCTATTAAAAGGACTTTATTCAATCAGTTGACCAACAAAATGTTTAAAGATGCCTTATTTTTGATCATTTTCCCTTTAAGTTTTTTGTGATAATATGATAAATCTGAGACTGAGATCTTCAGTGTTTCAGAGTCCAAAGATGTTAAGGATTTTTTACTTTCCTGGAATATCTGGTAAAGAGCTTTCTGCTAGAGCAATTCTCTGTCAAAACATGACTTTGATAAAACATAACTTTTTGTAGGAAGATATTGGTTTAATTTTTTTCAAGAGAAAGCTATCTAAATATTTTATTTGTGGCTGGAACTAGAGTATTAAGAGCAAAACCATAAGTCAAAACTAAACATTTGGCACTATCAAAATATTTTGTCAGCTGCTTCAGAGCTCCCAAAATGAAAGTTGCAGAATTTGTGTTTTTGCAGAAAGTCTTATTCTCATTTCTGTTTGAAAGGAAGTTTCAGAATATCTGGGGGGTTTGTTCCTAGTCCAGCATGATTTTCATACTTCTTTTCCCTGACTATTTACATGTGTTGGTTACTGAAACTGTTTTCATAGAGGATGTCAGACCAGGGGTCTCCAGAGCCCTCTAAATTCGATATAAAGCTCTTGGAACTCTGCGAACTTGAACAACTCAAGCTTCCTCGTAGTCCCAATTAGTGGAGTTACGAAAGGCTCTGCAGGAGAGCAATGCAAGTTCTGGTCATCTTTGAATATGTTAGCTGAGTTTCTAATAGAGACTATGGACTGCTTTAATTCTGCAGTGAGTGTCATTCCATCCTAAGCGAAACAGGAAGGCTGCTCCACAATGGTGCTGCTGTCCATCTAGCAGTTGCTACAGTCACAACCAGCACAGCCTAAGCTGGCACTGGGACAAAAAACCAACAAAATGTCACTTCTGGATTTCAGTCTCTCTCCCTAGACAGGGCCCTTCTCAGTGTCTTACAGGCTGTGGATTCTGTATGAAATCAGATGATTGGAAATAACTATTTTTTTTCCCCAGAGTCCAGATGTACTATCTTTTAAAAATGGACTGTGTTGAATTGAGCCTTAAGAACATGGTCATATGACAGAGATTACAGTTGTTATGTATTTATCAAGGATTTCTATTTTTAAAGAAGCTTACAACTCCATTTTTAGTTCACGATCTAAATATAAGATCTTATCATGAAAAGGCACAGACCACAAATAATGAAGCAGACAGAAGCTGTAGGTTCCAGATTATGTTCCTGAGCAATGAGAATGTTTTATGAAATACAAGGGAAGCTTCTTCCTGGAAATACTGTTTCTGAAATGACATAGAGCAACCCTGACTGCTGGGGAAGTGGAACAAAATTCTGATTCTTTGTAGCCCTCCTTTTAGAGGGCAATTTGAAATGGATTGCTAATGGCAAAAAACCCTGCCATAAACACAGAACTAAAAGGCAGTAAGTGATGTGCACATCGATGCACAGAAATATAAACACAGTAAAAAGAAAATGTACTGCATACTGTTTGGGGCATTTAGAATACTTAAGACTAATGCGGTAAGAATGCCTGAAAAGCTAAAATAATTCAGGAGTTATTAAAAATCTGTGGAAGTAGTATAAGGTGAACCATTTTCTTTTGATAATGTGATCTGACATTGCAGAACCATTAATGTACGTGATATTAATGTGAAGAATTTGCCTGTGTTTTGTTTGTGGATGATTCATTACTTTTACTACTCATTAGAGTCATCACATCAATAACTGTAAAATTAATTAATAACTAGTGACAGTATGATCTCGGTACATCTCTTTGCAATTATCAGGGTCACTTAGTATGCCATCTGTGTCACACCAGTACCCAGTCTCTCTGTACCTGCGCTGAGTCTGAAGGTGCAGGCTCACAGGCTCCTCCTGCACTGCTCCCATGGCTTGTTCTGTGGTCCATGCTGCTCTCAGAACTGCAGGACAGAACAGTAAACCAGCTCAGGGAACAGAATCGTGTTTAAAAATCTTGGTTTTTCTACTAGGTTCTCTGCAAATGGAATTGATTTGGTGTTTTGTGGAACTAATGGGTCACAGAAAGCCAGAAGGGTGGTAGAAACAGGTAGAAGCAGTAAGTGGGAAAAGACCTTGTGATGGGACCTGTGCATACCTGCTCTGTTGTTGGCAGAAAGAGTGGTGGAAATGCAGAGGAACTTGGATAAAAAGCTTAATCCCCCTCCCCAAACCATTAAATATTCTGGCTGTGATTCAGATGAGTATTCTTTCTGAGGTAGAGATTTATTATCTCGCTCAGAGTTCCATTTGGTTGTTCCTAAGATTATGTCATTTAATTGTTTCTCTTCATCTTAGTAAAGCAATAAAGCTGTTTTACACCTTTGTTGTGATTAACATCATCTTGTCAGGAAAACAGGCCTGCTTTATCCAGTGTCATAGAAACTGATGCCAGAATGAATGTACACCATAGCACAGTGGGAATATTCTAAAGACAAATGGCTTAGTAAGAAAGACATTTGTATTCTAAAAGCAGGTTTTGTGCATTATAATTTGTATTATAAGAGAGTCTTGAAAATAATGCATACATTTGATTGTCAATAAATTAAAATTATATACTAGATATCTATGGAAATGAATGGTACAGTAGCACAAGCCTAGATACAGCTCAGACAGAAAGATACTGATGTACAAACACAGGGTGGACAGGAAATCTTGAAGAAATGTGTTGAACCTGCTGCTTTCTCAGGTTCGAGACTCCAAGAAAGTTAACAAACTTGTGTGAACACATTATCTCCATGTACAGAGTCATTTAGGAAATGAAGACTGGTAAAGCATAAAAGAGCATGGCTTTTAAATGAGTAATTGTATGGGACGATGCTTTGTGACAGTAAATGTTGGTGGAGCTAATTTGGGCTCTGTCATTACATGCTCTCTGACACTGACCAAACCACAACCTTCTTGCCTCGATTTCACCACAACAGCAATTAGATTACTGATTATTTTAATCTTTATCAATCCTGAAGATTACCATAAGCATGTGCTTCTGCGGATTAAAACTTAATCCTCAAAGCATACTTGCAAAGAAACTCTGATCGTAACACAAAATGTAAATTGAACTTGAATTGAAACAGAAATTATGCAATATTCAGTTTTATTTCAAGATCATTCTTCAAAACAGTCCAAGAATGAAGCCACTCCAGGGGGAAAAAAAAAAAGGAAAAAAAGAAAAGTAGTTGTAATTGAAAAAGGCTGAGAGTGCTGTGGAATGAGGCTTGCCCACAATTGTTCTGCTTTAGGAAGGCTGGTAAGGATCCAGTATCTAAATAATAATAAAGACACGCCTGATAAAAATTAAGAGGCATTCAATTATGAGGCATTCTGATTAAGGTGCCTGGAAACATCCCTTGCGGAGCTGTCAGCCTCTTTGTTAGGGCTGGGGAAGTTAAAGACTTTATTTTGCTTTATAGTCTTATTAGTCAGCCTCTCGGCAGCTCTATTTGTATTCCCAAGTGACGAGAGTCGGATGGATGGGGAGCGGCGGGGGAAGGATTTGGACACCGCTGGTGCCAACCCCCCTGAACCCATCAAAAGCGCTGCCGCCGCGGTCTCTGATCTGTGGCAGCTCCCAGCGGTGCCCGCAAGACAGGTCAGAGAGCAGGCGCTTCCCGTTGCTCCGGGGAGAGCATCGCTCCTCGGAGCACGACCCTCCCCAGCGCCCCGGGCTCCGCCTCAGCTTCCCTCGCGGCAGAGCTGGCCGCTGCCCGGAGCTGGATCACGTTCCCGGTTCAGCCCCGGCGGGGAAACAATGACTTGACTTCCCCACAGGGCTGCCGCCGCCACTCACGTTTCCGGGCCTGCGGCGGGAGACGCGGCGGAGCCCGCCCCCGGGGCTCCTTAGCAGACCCGCGGCCGCCGCCCGCCCAGCACCGTGCCCGCCCTCGGAGCGGGGCAGCACCGCCCATTGGGGGAGAGGCGGCGCCCGCACGGTCCGCTCCGCCATCCTATTGGCTGGCGTGACTGCGCTTCGCCCTGTGATTGGCCGCGGCTTCCGCCAGGCAGAGACGGGATCGGGCGGTGTCAGCCCGCCGCTGTCGCTCCCGGCGGGCGGGTAAGTCCGCGGGCGACCGCGGTGGCGGAGAAGCGGGCGGGACGGGTAAGGGCGGCCGCCGCTGCAGAGCCAACTTTTCCGGCGCAGGGCTGGGACGGCGCGCTGCGCGGGCTGGACGGTTTGTGGCCGCTGGGCAACTAACGGCCGCCTGAAGAGAGCCTCTCCGGCTGCGGGTCCCGCGCGCCGGCTCCCTCGCCCGCGCCGCCCAGGGGCAACTGTCGGCGCGCAGCTGAAGCGGCCGTTACTGGCCGTGCTCGCGGGGCGGGAGGGGGTGGCGGAGTTGCTTTGGCGGGGCCGGGTAAGGGCCGGTGCCCGAGCGCGGCGGGGGGCGGTGGAGAGACAGAGCAGGCTATGGCGAANTGGCGCTCCGGGGACCGGCTCCAGCCTCCCCCTCTTCCCGCGGGTAACCCCGGAACGCCGCCGGTATCCCGGCCGTATCTGGCCGTCTGCCGAGGTCCTCCCGCGCCCGGTCTGTGGCTCGGCTCCTGGGCGGCGATCGGGGAGGGCAGAGGCGGGAAGCGGTGGCCTCGCCGGGGCGGCTCGGGGCTGGTGAGGCAGAGGTTACTTGTGTCGCCTGGAGAAGGCAGCGGAGGGTGCGGGCAGCCGGCTGCGGGCGAGACAAAGGAGCTGCTCCCGGCCGTCTCCCCGGAGCAGGGGCAGGCAGCGACTTCCCGCTTCGTGTACTGGGAGCCTGTCCCTGCTCCTGAGAAGGTCTGGGATACAGTTTAGTAGCGTGCTGTGCAATACGTTCATTCTAACCCATCTCTTCGGCGTGTTTCTTTTTCCTGCTGCGTTGACTTCTGTGTCCGCGGGTAGGGGTGCGAGAGGTGGCAGCAACAGTTACACTTGCTGAGAGTTTGCGGTTGAGGTTCGTGAGTAGGAAGTGCCGCAGGCTACAGGGGATTGTGTCTGTGTAGGCTTCGTTATTTAACTTCACGCATGTTAAATGGAAGGTACTTTCTATGTGCTTTGTGTTTTAAAGGTGATTGTAAAAGCAGAGGTAATATCTGTGGAGCTGTCTTGTTCCCTGTTATCCTGAAAGCCGTCATGTTTGTTTCCCGTCTAACTGAATTCTAACTGTCCCGAAAAAGCTCCTGAAGTCTTAAGTTCACAAGAAAACGATTTGTCTCTTGGAGGGTTAAGTCTTGTTAGCATTGATCTTTCATAATTTTTAATATACACTGCTAGTGCGTGAGAAGATGACTATAAAAGAATAAATATGAAAGTTTCTATTAAGTAATTGCTGTTAGGTTTGTCAGCTGCAAATACAGATTTGGTGATTAGGGTGTTTTTAAAGACAACTTGAACAAATGATGCTGCAAAGAAGCAAAAAGCAGTTTTATGTAGCAAAGTGTAGAGTGACATCAGTCATTGCTTTTTATTGCATCTAAAAGGCTTCTCTGCTGTTTTTTCCCATCCAGTACTGCAGCTAGATGTGACAGTGTCTTTTCAGAAGTTTGTGCTTTCTACAATGTGCCTTAGTCTATGGCAGTGCCTTGCTTTTGTTGTCCTCTCCACCTTCCAACAAGTTCTTTTATGTTGCGAAAAGTAAGTAGTGTTATAAAGCTTGGTCAAATTAACTTCCAATCTATTTTACTTTCATCAGTGAAATATTTTTTGTAAAAATAACATGTTTTGAAGCTGAGGTTTAGATCCATCTGGCACTGTTCTTGGACATATCTTTTCCTCTAGAATAAGAAGACGATATGACAATACTACCTTTGAAACACAAAACTCTGCATCTTCTCTGCTGTGATAATATCTTTGTAAGACAAGGTACTTTTAAAAGGCCTTTTATCAGAGGGGTGACAATTTTGAGGAAGTTCAGTATTGCTTGGGATGATTTTCTAACTATGGCAATTCAATTCCTTTCAGTGTTGGGTTGTTTTAAAGGAACAAGTTAAATTTATTCAGAATGCTTCTTACAAGGAAAAAGGCTTTTACGGGCAGGGTCGTGTTGAACTTCTGCCATAGTCTCCTGAATGGGAGGGTTTTCATTTGAAAGTGCCTATGGTAGACATGTTCACAGGCATAGCTGGGGAGTTAAGTCACTTGGATTCTAATTTTGCAAGGACTTGTATCGGAAACAAGCATGCGTGTGAGATACTGCAGCTCTAGGCACTGCAAATGGCATGTGTCATCTAAACTGGGAGAAGAGCCCGTTTACTGATGCGTATGTTGTGACTGTATCAAACCTAAGAGTAGCTTGCTGAGTTAGAGTCTAATTCTTAGTACATATTAGTGTAAAAGCCCAATATTTTGAACCCTCTGTAGGTTCATGTATTGTATTTTCATTAAATCCTGCCTTTAGGTAAATACTAGATTCTCTCTTAATCTGTCACTGACTTTAACACATGCATTGTGAAAATCACCTTGTTCCTTCTGTAGACTTATTAGTTATCAAATGCTGGCTAATGTCTGAATATTTTAAATGGAAAATATACATTTTTATGGCCTGACATGACACCACTTTGTTTCAGGTTGTGTGGAAGATGTGTAATTTGAGAAATCTGCATGATTTATAAGAGAAAAGTCACAGTTCTCAGGCTTCCCTTTGGGACTAAGAGCCTGTGGAGTACTCCTTGTGTTTAAGGTTTTCAAATTAAACTTTTATGAGGCTTAAATGTTTTATGTTGATGAGAATATTAAAATGCAGTAGCACTTGGTCTCTTAACGTAGATCACCTGGGCACTCTGCAAACATACAAAGCCTATATGGGGAGAAGCTTAGGCTTAAATCCGTTAAGTGGATCACCAGGTCAGGTTTCATTCCCAAGCCTTCACTCTGGCGAATACACTCTCTGGGCAGCCTGGCGTGCTTCCTCCCTTGCAAGTGTAATGTTGGGTATGAAGCTCACGCTGAAGTCCACCATAGGATTTGTGCAGGTAGTTTTGTTAGCATCAATTGAGATTACATGTATGAATCACTGCACTTGTGCATTACTTACCATGTTACCAGTTGCCAAGCCGTCAGTCTTCCAGGAGCAGGAGATCCTATCACACTGTATAGAAATGAGAAGCCTGACAATAGACCTTCACTGTGTGTATGCTCTGTCATTTTTGAAGTTAGGAGAACTAGAGTCTGAATCTCTTTCACTTTAGAAGAACTGAAGACTGCAAAGTTGTATTTATTTTGTGAGGCGTGATAGCTTGATGACTGGAGTGACTCTGTAATCTCTGTGATTTTTTTTTTTTTTCCTTGATATTATGAAAATACAGTGTGTTTAAAATCTGCATTTTATATGCAGCACTTTTGAGTGTGTTGGTTTGTAGTTGATAGGATGTACTTGGAAGTATTTGTTTTACTGGAAGTATTTGTTTTCCTGCTCCACAGAATTACAGCTTTTGATTTGTTAATGCTGTTCTGTTTAATTATGCAAGTATAAAAAAAATCCCTACCTTAATTAGAACTTTAGGCATATCTTTTCTTTAAATCCATGTTTTCTTTTTTTTCCAGAAAAAATGGCCCTTTTTGCAGTTTGCTGTCCTCAGTTACCAGAATTGAAGTGGTGGTGTATTAAATGCATGTTTGGGAGTGAAGAATGTGTTGGAATTAAAGCATTTTTTTATTAGCATCAGTTAATTGGGAACTTAAATTGGATTAATTTGTTTGAAATGCTTCTTGAGATAATCTTGGAAGGCGATAACAAAGTGATGTCAGGATGAAGACTGAAGCCTGTGTCAGATTGGTGTTGTCAAAGACAAGGAGTACTGGAGTATGAAAATGTTTTGAATGTGTAGCAACTGCCTATTGCTGCAAGGCCGTGTTGAAAGCTTCTAGGCTGCTCAAGCTCTGCATGTCTTTAAAGTGCTTTATTCCTGTATTGACCAGAATCTTCCCTGTGCTCTGTAATGTTTATTATAAGTGTATGCTCACATTTTTAAAGATTAAGTACTTCTGCATGCTCTCAATATTTTCTTTTCAAATATTTTAAGTGTCAGTTGTTTATAGTAATTTGAAAATATTGATGAAATTTTAAAAGTTTTCCAAGGGACCAAGGAGTGAAATGTTTCTGAATTTGTTTTTATTATAAGTCATCAGGTTTCGATCAGAATTTGTCCTGGAACTTTAGCATCAAAACTCTAATACTCCTGGATTAGATTTAAAAAAAGCAACCAAACAACCAAAATCTGAAAGATCCACAACTATAATAGTTTTCCATTTATAGCACATCTAAAGTAATGCAGGACATTACTTTCTTGTATTTCTGGTGAAACTGTTGTGCAGCCTTTGCCCTAATTGGGACCATGTCCAAGAGTGGCAGAATAACTCTAGAATGTTGGTTTATTCTGGGAGGGTGACATTACAGCAATTTCTTTAGATGCCTTCCCCCATGAGCGTACATGTTTTGTTAACAACTGGAAAGGTAGTGAATGAAAGCTGTCCAAGTAAGTACTGAAATTGTCTGAAAGTGACTCTGGTCATTGCAGTGCCAGAAAATCGAGAACGTCAGTGTATTTGTTTCAGTGTGATGAATTAAGGGTGCTGTTTATAAGGTTTCAGTGTAACTTCTAAATGCTGTACAAATTTCATACAAGTGAGTTCGATAAACAGTTGTTACTAGGAGCATTACTTATTAGAACTGGGATCGATAAAGCATGTGGAATTTGGGCAGATACTTAATAATCATCACTCTTCTGTATGGAGAATGCCATGGAAAGTGAGGGTGTGCATGGGAACATTTCTTAGTTTATTTTAAATATCCAGCATTGCTGAAGAATCATCTGGTTGTTGACAGAAAGACTGGAAATGGGTTATCTCTCCAAAACAGATGTATGGTTGTGTTCTTCCATCTCTAAGCTATGATGATGTGAAATACTGTGTAGCAATCAAAACATAAGAAAGAAATTTAGGTAAAAGCAATAACTAGCTGAATAGTAAAACACACCTATTGCTCATGCAAAAGTAGCAAGGTATTTGTATTCTTTCCTGATTGACATGGGAGCCAACTTAGTGACAGAAACTGTATTTTGGGCACTTTTGATAGCTATTAAAGATGGCTCTCTTGGGTAAGAGATAAGATATCCTTTGTGTTTTGTTACATTTTTCTATTTGGAAGCTAACCTTTAATTAAAAGTAGCACAGTATCCTCTGAAGCTGTACTGGATACTAATTAAGTCACTTCAGTACTTAAAGTGACGCTGTCTCCTCAGGTTTCCTGCTGTTTGCACTGGATAAATATTTAGGCTTCAGCAAGACATTAACTTCAATGTGATGACTAGTGCATACAACTTTAATATTGTTCTTAATACTAAACATCATGATTCAGTGCTATTGCTATATTTTATTGTGATCCCTTTTTTAGAAAAGGGGGGAAGAAGCCCGTTACACTTTAAATATATGATAGAGAATTAACTCTCATACTCAGTAATTAATCTGTCTAGCAGTCTGAGTATTGTACAGGAGCTAGTGCTGGGAAGTATAGTCTTCGTGAGCATCTGGTTAATGGACAGATATCACTGTGGTTTGTTTTCAAGTACTTGAATCCCATTCTCGTATGTAAAGACAATTGTTTTTTATTTAATTGGTTTTAATCCTACGGTATTTGCTATATTAAAAGAAATTACTAAAGTATGCTTAAAAGCATTATGTTGACCTAATAAATCTTAAACTGCATTTAATAGGTTTTTAATACGGCCACCATATCTGAAAATTAGGATACTGTGAATGTTTTCAAACAGTCTATCATCGAAGACATATTGGATATAATATAGTAACATCTCTGAGAAAGCAGGCTATAGGATCTTCAAGTACAAAAAGAAAACTTTCCTCAGTAACACTCCTTTTCAGTATCTTCTGGCTGAAGGGATTTGTGTTACTTTTCCACAGTTGAAGCAGGTTGCAAAATCAGACTGCAATGTCATATTTTGTGTTAGTTTGGTGAAGGGAAGTGTTTTTGAAAGCATGGGGAGGAGTGGTATTAGGGAATTCCTTGGCTCTTGGTACTTAGTGCTAAAGCAACAGTTTTATGTTCCTTACAGTAGCTTTACACTGGATTTTGCCAGTGAAGTTCTGAGTATTCTCCTACAGTTTGTGGTTAGTAGCACATCTGGCTGAACCAATTACAGTCTACTCAATGAAAATAATACCTTTCTTATTGACTTATTTCAGATTGTGCCAAAATACTTATCTGCTTCATGCCACGTGCTGTGGACATGCTACTGCTTTTACTCAGTTACAGCTTTTAGGCTCAATAAGCTGTAGTCTTTTCACTCACATCTCTCACACTCCTAATTATATTGATTCCATATATTAGGTCTAAAACGATAATAAGCTCCTGTGTTTTTTGTGTGGGATTTTTTTTTTTCTGCTTTGAACTAAATTCCCAGGGAGGCAGCCAGAGGAGCAGGTGAGAGGCTTTTGAGACCAATTATGCACATCCTCTTACACGTGCTGGTATAGTATGTACCAATTTCTGCCTGTCTTGAGAGAATGTGATTTACATTTTATTGTAAAGCTGAGGGAAAAAATTCAAGTTTCTTCCCCCCTTCCCTGTTTTTTCAGCAGCATTTTGTGTCAATGCTGTAAATGATGGGTGTTTTCACCACAGTGGTGATGTGCTGAGACGCTCTACTTTGGATGATCAAATTTGTCATGTTACTTAGGGAAACACAGCAGAGGGAACATCTGTTTTGTGGAGTACTTGATGATACTGCTTCAAGTATCAGGATTCAGTTGTTTCATCTAGAGTTGGTTGAAGTTTTGTTGAAATTTCAGTACTGCGTGCAAATATAGCAGAACTACTTTTCCAGCACTTTTGCATCATGTTAAAGATTGGTTGAGTAGATTTGCAATCTCTGCTACTTTTAATTATTTTTTTGCTTAGTAACTTTTGTTTGACATTATTCTTTTTGTCTTATGCTGAAATTTAAGAGTGTCTGAAGCATATGCATGTTCACTGGTTACCAAGAGATCTTACTAGAATGCAGTGGTTATTTGTGCAGTGGTACTTTTCCCAAATGGTTATTGTTGGCAAGCTGCAGCTGTACAGGTAAAGCTCATAAGGATTTTCCACCTGAAACTTAAGATAATCAGAGAAGGTCTCTAAACTGTGTAGTTCCTTTGCATACATAAGGAATGAATGAATGTATGCATTAAAGAAGTAATGCAAATTTTTTATTCATTCCCATTTTAGTGGGATCTTAAACTGTCTTGGATGTTTTGTACTATTCTGGCAAAGTGGATGGTAGTTCATCTATGTTCACAAAGTTGCAGAAATCCAGTGAAATGGTGACAAGGATGAACAAAACCATTTACAAGTGCTTTTTTGAGTGGTAAAATAGAAGTCCTGTATAAATTCAGTAGCAGCAGTAGGATGTGGGTATACTTGATGTCAAGGGAAGAAGGAACACCTAAAAAGTTCCCTGCTTGTATAGTAAACAGGAACCGACAAAAGTGTGAATAGGAAGTTAACTGAGCAGTGAAACAGGAAACAAATTATACCACATTTACCCTTCAAGAGGTTCCCTAAATGTGTCTACTGATTTTAAATGATAGGTATTTGATAGGTCATTCACTGAGATTATATTTATTTCTTCTCATGTGAGACAGCTTGCCTTGCTCTTGATTCTATGCAACTCCTCTTTCCTGTAGGTATGACTGTTTTTATGAACATGACATGTTGCTTCCTAGGGTTGTTAAGCTGTATTGATGTCATTCAGCTGAGGGTCATTTGAGTCCACGGTGTCCCAAATGCA
Organism: Brachypteracias leptosomus; assembly: GCA_013401335.1. Taxonomy (NCBI): domain Eukaryota; kingdom Metazoa; phylum Chordata; class Aves; order Coraciiformes; family Brachypteraciidae; genus Brachypteracias; species Brachypteracias leptosomus. Next base: position 71,318 of record VYZX01027448.1, on the reverse strand, counting down.
CGTGTAGTCAGCGTCCAATTTCCATGTATTTCCCTAATTGCATCTGACATTCAAGTGAATTTTCAGTTTTTGCTTGTAAGCAGGCTACAGAAATATTTGTCAGGCTCTAAGTTATAAAGACTGTGCTTCAAACGAGGGCTCTGAATTTGTAACTGAATAGTGAAATGTCGCTCACTTATTCTGGAAATACTAGATGTGTATAATGTAGAAATCAGGCCTGTCTTGAGCAGAAGACATCTTGAGATTTAATGAAAATACAAATAAAAGAAACATGAAAAGAGAATGAATGTATGCTCTGTTATTTTTAATCTTAAACTGTTTTCTACTATCTAAGCGGTATCAATATAAATTCATTAGAAAGTTTCTGTTGTTACAGCTTTGGAACAATGGCAGATTACTTGGTGATACCATTTACCTGGAGATCTGTACATGCTCAAATAATAGTACCTCTAGGACCTGTGTAACTTGAGTTGCATTGGATTGTATTTCTTTCTTGGAATAATTAATATTGTCAGCTTTAGGTGCTTTCATGAAGGGGAAACTTTTTACTTGAAGAGCTTTTTTGTGTAATGTGAATTCAATCTAAATTAATATGCCCTACAATTTAAGACAATTAATATGGTTTTTTTGCTTTGTCACTATTGTGCTTTTGGAATTTGACTTCTTTAAAATTACAGTGCAGAGCAAGACATAAAGGATAGTAAGTTGTCTGAGACTTCAGGTTGCATATGCTTTATCTGTACTACAGAATACAAATGTGGCAAAGGGACATTTCATATGTTGGATATATCTTTCCTGAATGAGACAGAAGTGTGGGTCCTGCTGTTACTTTTTAAAAATTTCAGTTAAAGAAGCCATGTTTTTCTGTTGCTTATAAAGTATGTGAAATACACAGTTCTTCTTAGGTGCTCTGAAATGTTTTTCCAATTAACGTGTCCAGGCTTGTGCAGGAGAGCTGTTGGTGGGGGAGGGAAGGGATAAGGAAGAATGAGAAAACTGCTGTGGAGAGATAAAGCGTATTTTTCCTGAAGCTGTTTAACACAGCATTATGTGCATGTGTTGATGGGTCATTTTAATTCTGTAAATTAACAGGGAGCAATTCTCAACTACTCGAATCAAATGAAATCCTAAGATTAGTTGCAGTATTGATGTACCCATCCTCTGGAAAATGCACCTTCCTTTAGCTTTTTTTTGGCCAAAATGAGCTAATAAAACATATCAATAGACCACCATGAACCTTTTTTTTTCCTGTAAAATCTGTGGTGTATTTCTAATAGCAAGATTCCTGCTTTTCTCTTGCAATCTTTGGGGAAATGGTAGAATGGTATATTGGAGATAATAGTTTGCAGGTATTGTTATCAAGAATGCAAATGCTGCTGCATTGGTAGAGTTAGTGTGATGGGACATATCATAATGCTCATTTAAAATAAATCCTGTGGAGTAAAAGTAAAATCAAACCCTTTCATTGCAGTCATATTTGATCATGTCTGATGTTATTACTATACTACTGTAGATCTTCCCTGTGTAAACACACCATTATGGCTATTCTTGCAGGGTACTGAGTTCTTTAAAGCCTGTTTCTGGGGCGTTCAGATCATTGACATATCACAGGATTTATGCCAAAACCATAGTTTCATGCTTATTTCGCATACAATGTCTTGGACTTCCTCAGATACCAGTGGAAGTGCTTTGAAGGGATAGTTCATAGTTGTGGGTACATGAAAAATTATGAATACTTGCAGACTGGAGTCCGGGTTATAGAGGGAAGTTTTAAGTGGACACGTGTGACTGATGAAGGAGGGTATGATTTCAGAGCAGACAGAATTCTCTTCAAATGTTTTTTGTGCTAGTAATACTGTTTTTAAAAGTTTTTAGAACTCATAACTAATTTTTGGCAAATAAAAATAAGTCACTAATGAGGCACCTGTAACTTTTGCAAACTGATTCTCTTCTACAGTCAGTTTTTGGCTTGCAGGTAGGTATCTCTGCCTTTCAAATTAAATGAGGTGCAGATACCTAGAATGGGGTTGGAAATAGGTAGAATCTCCCAAAATTTCATTCTTGGGCAGTGGAATTGGGAAGTTTTGGCCAAGAGTATTGTATTCTTAATGTTGCTACTAAAAAGCAGACAGTGAAGTGCCTGGTCAAACTCCTGTCCCTACCTGTGAGTGGAGTTGCTAAGTATTTTTCCTTCTGATATGCCACTGCTAAACTGCTTGACAGATGAATGCTTCTGCACTTGCTGTAGCTGAAACTACATGCTGTAATGGTAGAATGTGTTGGAATTGTGCCTTTAACAGTCGATGCTCAGAGATGAAGTACAGCCTCTGCTCAATTCGCCACATGCTTTTTGGGTCATATTCAAGCTATTGTGCAGCATCTGCTTATGCATGCTTTACACTGAGAGTCTTTTCAACAGCTGAACTACCTGACACCTTTCTTTTTGTTATGTAGCTGAAAGTTCTGAACGAACTCTAACTTGAGATGACTTGCAGTTCTCAGTTAGAAAGGAAAACTTGTTTTTAAAATTAGCTTGCAGCAAACAGGCTTCCCAGGCAGCTGCATTAAACAAATAACTAATAGTAAAGGTATACTGTAGTAGCACTGAAGTTTGAGGTGGCAAGGAACTAGATGTCACAGCATTGCTACCAAAATAATACTCTGTGCTCTTGAAAAGACCATTGGTTGGTTCAGACTTGTATGTAACACTAAAACGAGAGCTGCAATGTAATTATTCTTTTTGTAGTTTATTCTATTTCATTATTTTAAGTTTCTCTTTGGGTTTCAGGAAACTTCCTGACTTCACAGGGTCGTAGTGTCCTTTGGGCTTAGGGAAACTAGGGTAAATAAGAGCAGTAAGTTTACTTGGCTTAGGGTTCTGTAGAGAATGTTTCTTGTAAGTGGTAACTTCTGCACCACTACTTTCCCCTTCCAGAAGTGGTAAGAGCACTCTGTCACATTCTGTGGTGATGCCTACTCATAGACACTTGTGACACCAGTTACAGGTATGCTGATACATGGAAAAATAGACGAAATCTTTTAAAGCTTTCTAGTTTGTTCTTATCAGAGCATAAAGAAGGCTCCTTTGTTTTAATACTGTGGAATTTTGTGGCTAAAGCAAAATCTGGAAAACCTGTATGGATTAATTCACTTCTGTAGTATTAGCACACCACTTCCTTTTATGTATTTTTTTTGTCATTTCAGTTATGTTTGGTTATGCTTGTGGTTGTACGCACTTTAATGTTAATTTAAATTCTATTTCCTTGTGTTGCATATAGTTATTACCTTGCTTTTTCTTTTGTATGTAAAATTAACTATAGTAATTCAGAATAAGTAAGAACATATTTTAAGGCAAGATTTTCCAATTGCATGTATTTTATTTTATTGAAGACTAGATTGTTTATTCTTTCTTAAAGATTTAATAAGACTTAATAGTGTTTGTATGGAGTAAGAAAAGAAGTAGCGAGTATTTATCAGCTGCTAAGAAAAACTGTTCTGAAAGTAATAGTTCTTATTTAATTTTTCTGTAATAAATGTAACTATTGGTGTATTACAGATGATAGAAAAGCTAACACTTGAGGGTATAGTGCAAATTAAAAAAGAGTAGGGCTTCTGCAAACTGAAGAATGGGATGTAACCAGAGTAAGCTGGCTTACAGGTGCTCAGCTTTGACTGACTCTGTAGGTACTGATATGGCAGTTGTACTTACAGTGTACTGTGCAGAAGGCATCAAGGAAGAAACAGTAAAGTAGGATTTAAAAAAAAAATCAAGCTGTGGAAGTTTATTCACCTTACTTCAGTTTGGCACTGTACTGCTAGGGTTGCTTTTGTGCTGTTTTAACAATATAAATCTGACTTATGATGGCTTGTATAAATTCAAGTGAATATATCAATGTGTAATCTCATATCCCTTATCTTGATGAGTTGCTTAGCTGGCATGAGTCATTTGCCTGTCTTGAAGAGTTATCTCCTTGCTGTTAAAGGGCAAGTACAAGGTTAGCTGCGTACAAAAGGTGGTTTGTAATTGTTGTTTGCTAATCTGAAGTTGAGCCAATATAATTGCCAGAAGTTGAAGATCAGGATTAAAATCTAAAAAAAAAATTAAAATCTAAAAGCCTATCCTTATAGGGATCCTACCTTCTCCTCAAGACTTTTTAGAAAGCCTTCATCATGAATGTTTTGGATCATGTGTGCCCATGTGACTATTCATGAGCACTGTAAATGGCATTATGACCTCAACAATAGATATGGGATTTTTTGTTTGTGGGGGTTTCTATTTGGGTTTGGTGTTGTCCCCCCCTGACAAAATCTAAAGATTATAGAAGGCTGAGTTATAGCTTGATATGCCAAGTAGTTGTGTGTAGGTTTCTGGGCTGTAAAGTGTCACTATTCTATGGTGCTGGATCCTTTGCACAAGAAACAACTTCATTTAATACAGTTATTAATAGTTTCTTTACAGTCCAGTTAATGTATGCTTGCTTTCTTTTTTTTCCCCCCTGATTTGCAGTCATCCTGTGATTTTAAAAATTCAATGGATATCATTCAGGGGAACTTTTCTGTTTGGGCAAATACCTATCACTTTTGTCATATTCCAAGTGTAAATTGTTCAAGAAGCATATGTGCACAAGACCAGGAAATATTATTTACATCTATATAATGGAAAAGTCCATTGACCACTGACTCTTAAAGGCTGATGTTCCACATTGTGATCTATAAAGTGTGTGCTGCAAGTAAGGGGGTTGCTTCTGGCACCAGCAGAGAGGGGAAGCAGCAAAACTGAAAAATGCACTTGGCAATATGAAATTCAAATTGACTGCAGTTTCAGTTCCTAAGGTTCAGTGACCTTTACGAACCACTGAGAACAAGCATGTTCAAAATAGTCACCTTTGTGTAGGTTCATTACTGTATTGGTAAGAAGA
>VYZX01027448.1:11485-56209 GCA_013401335.1 Brachypteracias leptosomus | reverse complement strand
CTTACTTGTGCCAGGAATGATTTCATACCCCATGACTGCATTTGTTTTAAAGTGTCCAGGTGAGTCCAGAACATACTGAGCTGGTTTTAGTTGTGTCTTAACTGTATTGTCTCACTTTCTACCATCCAGCAAACCTTGGTGTATTATTTTAAAGTTGCACTAAGTCCTTAATTTATCTTCTGAAACCACCCAGCATAAGGAACCTTTCCAAAGTTTGAGACAATGCCAGTTGTGGTCAGAGAATAAAATGCTTTCAGTATATACATTTTTAGAGAGAATGCTGGTAGAGAAACTCACAGATTGTCCAGCAAAGAATAAATGTAATTTTACTTGGCTGCTCAGAAAGGCATTCTGAGTCATTCCAGCTACTGAGTCAAGCCTGTCTGGTGTTGAGAATGCTTATCAACATGTAAATTAATCTGATGAGTCTCCCTGTTGATAGCCAAATTGATACCTTCATTTGTTCTTTGATTTCTTACTACTTCTGGCTATCGTTAGGTTTCTCAGGGACCTTAGTACCAGGGTGGTCAAGGCCCTGCAAGTTCTGTTTGAAAATGTTGTTGGAATATTTCTCAGAGCAAGGTATCAAAGATTTCTCTGTTAGTGAGATTTTGAATTGAAATGAAAAGCCAGTGTTGACATCAAGTGTTGTGCTGCCTTGGCAGAACAGTCTTAAAATCTTTATTTGGACTGTTCCCTGAGTACCTGTCACTTTGTGGACAGGGCTACTTGGAGCTTTCCACAATGTGAAAATACTTACAAACTAGCAGTTAAAAAACCCAAGTGATTTATTTCAACTGTTATTTGAGATCTATTTACCACGTTGTGTAATGACAACCAGCTTTACAGTCTAGAGTATGTGCTGTCCTTTATCTCATGTGTGTAATACAAAGCAAAAGGATTAATGTGTGAATACTACAGATACTGCTGAGATTAAAAACAACCAACCTCATCTGTATACCTTTGAATATATGTACTTCTAATAATCTCTACTTCAAAATATCGATTAATCTTGTTTTAGGGGGAATGGATATGTTCTTTATTTAAGCAATTGAAAAGTATTTTTGTATTCGCATTGTTGATTGCATTTTCCTGCTGGTTCATCTTTGCTTTTCGTATGGTTTTTTTGTTTGCTTTTCCAAAAAATTAATAATCAATTTGTGAGATAAATGAGCTACTTCTTTGCTATAGCAAAGAAATACCCAATTCATAGTAGCTTTGTTAGTAAAGATTCTTAAGTTACTTTTGAGGTTCATGTGCCACTGATAGGTGAAAAATGTAATTCAGTACAAGAAGAGTCTTCAGTAGATGTAAATATTTAAAGATTGACTTGAGTCCAACAGTGTGTAAAAGAAAAAATAAAAATCTGAAGTTTTTTTTCACAAATTCAAGATTTTTTGCTTTCTACCTCAAACATTATTGCTATCCCTGTAGATAGTAGCCATGCAGGCATTGGTATTAGGACATAGAAATTATTTGGAGTGTCTTAACACATTTGGATGCAGCTTAAAAGTGAGAGGGATGAAATTGCTTGGACATTATCCTGTTCCAGCATTAGGAATTGTTTCAGTCTTGAGCCTTTTTAGAACTATTTTAGTGTAAAACAGTATCCCGCAAAAGCAACAATCATTAGTGCATTTTGATATTAGGTTGTAGCATGTGGTGGGGTTTTGAAGAAGAAAATCTGGTTTTGTACTGATTATGTATTTAAATGTGCTAACATAAAGCTGTCTCAGCTGAGATAACGATGTGAACATGGATACCTGTCATAGCTATTTGTGTGCCCTTTAAAGTTAAAGCACATCATTCTGTACAGAGCCCTCTAAAGGAAGCATGCAAATTGTGTGAAAAATGTAAGCTGAGATACTTGTGCTGGTAAAGTTTTCTAAAAGGATCTTTGATATTCTGCTCTTAGAACTGATGACTAGTTTAGCTTGACGTGATTTTGTTTTTGCCTTTGCTGTAGACTTTTCAGAGATTATTTTTTCCGAAAAGAAACTGTATCTTTTAACAGTTTCTCTTTTTAAATGGATCAGATTGTCCCAAATTACTTCTTAAAAATCTCCTAAGATCCTTTGGGTTCAGGAGTAACTTTGGGAGGTAAGAAATGTTGACTCAACTTTCTTTGTAGTCAGGAGGAAAAATTTAGGAAAGTGAGCGCTTTTTTTTTTTTTAAATTTTTCTTTTTTTTCCTAGCATACCTTTCTGGTGGTTTTGCCTCCTTTGCTGCAACAAAGGGAAGAAAATATAGAAGAAGGGGTTTCCTACCTTTTTGGAAGCATACTCCATGGAAAAACTGAAGATGTGACCTAGACAAATAACAGAACTGAGTGTAATTAAAATAGACCAGAAAGAGCTTATCCGTATTACAGTTCTTAAGGATTTTCAGAAAGGTGTTGAGTAATACTTTGCCTTCTGAGCTGAAGTGCAGTGGTAATTCTAAAGTTTGTAGTATCTTTTCTCAGTGTAATCTCTAAAATACTCTAAAATGCATGTCTGGTTTGGATTCCGTCATTTTCAGGTTGAAACTTTTGAGGATTTTGTGGAGGAATACATTTCAGTGAAAGTCAATTACTAGCCTTGAATATTCCTGGGTTTGAAATGAATTTAGAGTCTATTTCTGTGAGTTATGTAGATGAACTATTAAGATGTTAAATCTTGGAGGTAAGAAAAAAAAGTAGCAAAACTAGTCCTTTAGGTATGTTACATTTTGAATCTTATCTTTCAGAGATTTGCAGTTGGAGAATGTCACATTTTATGTAATGCTTTTTTTTACATACTAGCTAGAACTGGTAAAATGAATTCTAAATAGCTGGAATCTCAGATTTCATTTTGTAAAGTTTACTAATATAAATGCATGGACTTTTTAGGTTCTTTTTCAGGGATTAGTTTCTTAAGATGATAGAGTCCTCCTATTTGTTATTACTTGAAAATAAATGATTTGGAAGATGTAATTTAAAAATCCCGTTTTTCCTTTCCCTACCCCTTTTTTTTTCTTCTGAAAAAAGAAATCCTTTTACGGTTGGCTTTATCAATGGTTTGGTTTGCTGCCAAAAAATATTTTTGAGTACGTGCTTTTGAGTTTTTGTTTGAGAGTTCAGTGTCCAGTTCAGCTGGCTTTGAAAGTGCCTACTTGTTTTGACAATATTTTCTACTTAGGTTAGGATATCTCCTGTCTAGGTGACACAATAATATAACTTCCATACATTGACACATAATGGTTAACACTATATTTGTCTGCTAGCAGAGGTAGGTGGTAGCACAAGAATGTACATTAAATGCCAGAACACAGTGCAAGCTGGTTGCTTAATTGTTTTTAAGTATTTTTTTTTTAAACTTGTTCTGGCTCAATTTATTGTTTTCAGTTCAATCTACTACTTCCATTTATATCAGCTTAACAAATTTGATTGTATAATTACTCTTGAGGCTTCCCATTTCTGTCTGAAACCTATAAATACATTAAGGTTTCTAGAACATTTTGAGAGTGGAAAAGTGAACTAATTCTACTGTACACTAAATTATTGTAATATTTTGAATTTGAGGGTTATGCAGTTGTTCTCACTTCATGAGTAAAAGCTTCTAGCAATTTGTGTGTACAGTCTTGGAGCTCTAGAATAGCAAGACCTTCTGTTCAGGTGCTCCTGTATATTAGAGATATCAAGGGCATGGTAGGAGGTGTAGTAATGACAAATATCCACTATTTATGCGTTTGAGGCTGGAGGAAGTGAGCCAAAAATGAGAGAAAGGAGCCATTGGAATTCTTTCTTCACATTGGATGGAAAGCTCTACTTTTATCATCTAAAAGTATGTTAGAAGGGATGAAAACTGTATAAGGTGACGAGGGCAATTATTTCATCAGTTATTCTGTAAGAGCTAAAATGTAACATTTATCAATTTACAGTTTTGTCCAAAGGATTGATCCACACAAGGTTGCAGTTTCTTGTAGTGTTCTGTTCATTCACAATTGTCATTTATATTTCAGCTTCTGGAGCCAGTTTGTCATCAGCTCTTTGAGTTCTATCGCAGTGGTAAGGAGCAATTGCTACGATTTACGCTGCAGTTTCTGCCGGAGTTGATGTGGCGCTACCTTGCTGTCTCCGCCAGCAGAGATTTGCAGAGCAGTGGATGCATAGAGGCTCTTCTCCTAGGAGTTTACAACTTGGTTTGTATTCACGTTCAGGCGAATATTAGTGTGCTTTTGTGGGATACTATAGAGTATTTTCCTGGGGAATAATTAACAATTTTGTTTCAGGATTAAGTTAAGTGATTTAGTATCTCAGTTTTGACTCTTCAAATTGGTGTCCTTGTCATAAATCTGCAACATTAACATTGAATATTTTCTCTGTTCTTTTTATGGTTCCTGGAAAGTGTTAATGCACTAATGACTGAAGGAGCCACGGAAGTCCTCTTAATTTTTTGTTACTTAATTCTTGGTATGATGATGAAACTTACATTCTGCTTGAGAGCTTTTAGAGGTGCTCTTTTGAAGTGGTTACCCATATTATCTGCAGTATTTTGACTAATTTGACCAGAAAATACAAATCACTTTCAACAAATTCTTAGTACTTGACTGCTGAACAGTTTGCTTAGCATTAAGAAATTAAAGGTCTCCTTCCTTGACTTTTCATATTTTGGATTAAAAGGTACTGTTTGTTACTAAACTACTGCTGTGAAGAACAGAATTATGCAAGAACCTTTAAGAGCACCATATTTTAGTTATGCCTTTAGTCTTCTTGTGGGTATTATAGAAACTTAGTTTTATTATGTCCATTGGGATTCTTTTCTATGTAGTTTGTATGTTCTGGGTGTTTTAGGAAGGCTTTTTGGGAAGTGAAACAGTGATGAACTTCAAGTTTCCTCTTGCCATCCACAAAATCTGGAGAAGGCAACTCCCATCCTTCTTCTAAAAATAATCTCAAATGTCTTTACCAAGCAAGTGAAAACATCTTTATTTTTATTTCTTTTTCCTCTCCCTCTACCCAGAAGCCTACTTAAAAAGACCTGAGCCCTTGAATTCAACCCTTCTTTAGGCAGAGTACAAGCTTCATGTGCTTTCTGTTGTGCTTGGTTGTATCTGAGAAGAAAAACATTCCTGGAAAGCATTTGGAAAGCCTTAAGTCAATTCACTCCTCTAGTTCCATTATGAAGTAATCTAAAATGATTGACAGGTGTGGCTATAATCACTTATCTTTCTCCTAGAAGCAATTGCATTTGCAGTTAAACTTGAAAACAATCCAGTAACATCTTCTTTTAGCTATGAACAGTTTCTTCCTCAATTAGTAACATAGCCATCCAGCTCCAGCTGCTTGGAGTGATAAAAATTGTAGTGAGCTTCTCTAGGAAGCTGTAGATTAACTTGATTTTTTGGAACCTTATTTTTCTTCCCCCCTCTCCTTCTGCTTTAAGACATAATGAATGCTTGTGCTAAAGTAATGCTATATTACTAATGGTGACTTCTTCCCTTCTGTTGTTGTGATGTAAAATTTGTAATTTAAACAATCAAGATGGTACTGCTCTTCAGTATACAAGGTTGAAGAGGTGACCTGCTTAGATACTTATTTTCTCTTTAACCAGCTACATTTTCAAAAACAAGAGGAAAGATGTAGCCTAGTACAAATAATAATCCTTTTGTAAATATATATGGTGGCCTCTTGAAACTTGAGGGAATTAACATGCTTGATAGAGTCCTACAGTTTCTTACTGAAGGAAATTGAAAAACTAAGTATTGCTCAGAATAATTTTAAATTTTCTATGGCAGGGGTATGGAATTGTTGTGTGACTGAACCTTGAGGTCATGAACTAGTTTGTTTGATTGTCAGCTTGGAGACATAGAGTGCTAGTGCATGCGGTTTATATTTTGGCTTTCCTGGCTGTAGGTATCAGGTTTTTCTAATATGCTTCAGATCTTGATATGCACTCCTGAAACTTAATTAAAAATCTGATCAGAAAGAAGAGTCAAAATATTGATATTTTTAGATTTTAGAAGTTTGGATGTAGCAAATTTCTCTTCCCTTCTCCCATTTATTGAGAAAACTATTTTCCATATTAATGGACAAGCAATATTGAAAATTCAAGTATCAGTGGTTTATATGGAGAGTGAAAGAGCTATATAACTCCTCTGACAGAGCTGCTCTGTATGCATTGTTGATATTTCTCAGTGTTACTTTGCCGCTTCATATTCTACTTGAAGACATGAGTTTTAATAATTACTGTGTGAAGTTAGTTCTTCAGCCTTCCAAGGCATGGATGTAAGGAAACACTGAAGCTCCTCTCTGATTTCTATATTTGGATGTTTGAAATCTGCTGCTGAAACTTCGGGGGAGAGGAGGAAAGTTCTTGTGTGTGGTGTTAGTTATTGGTCAAGTCTGCTTTGGGACTTCTGAAGTTTTTTTTTTTATTTGAAGTGCTTTAGTGCTCTTCTGTGATACATAGGCACATCTCTTTGTTTATTTGTTTTTTGCATTACCTGTCAGTCTTCCACTCACGTAGAGGAGTGAGAAGTCTGCCAGTATACTGCTATGGTGATGTCCTGCAGGAAAGTACCTTTTCAAAAGCTTTGCATCCATGCTTCTTTTAACTCTATAAGTATGGAATTATCAGACATTGGGCTTGTGCAAGTACTGTGATGTCTGCCACTATCAAACCATATGAGGCTGCAATCATTCCAGAACTATAATATTTCCCAAACAAATTACTTGTAGAGTCATTACTTGATGAGTAAATAGTTTTCAGAACAGAGTTATTGAGCAATAATCTTCACAGTTAGCAAACAGTGTATCATTTTTAAAAGATAATCCTGTTTAAATGTGTTGAGATTTCCTATTAGTGTTGTTAAGGTGGACTATGTATGCAAATGCATGTGCCCTTTACGAAGTCATTTGAATAGTTTTCAGATATGAAGCAAATGCAGAGATAATTTCTAGCTTGTAGCTTGGATTGTTGTAGTATCCCTATCTTTTTCCTATAATTTGTTGTCTCTCTTCACCTCCACCCAGTATTTAACATTTTTTAATGTCTAGTTTCTGTAGTACAGTGTAACCATTTGTGTCTTCTGTCTTTTTCAGGAGATAGTTGACAAAGAAGGGCATAGCAAAGTGCTGAGTTTCACAATTCCATCTTTGTCCAAACCTTCAGTCTATCATGAAGTAAGTGACATCTACAACATGAAGCTGTTGCTGATCGAGAAAGGCAGTATGCTTTGGGGACCTGTTTGTTAAGAATAGAAGTGAAAAGTAGTTTTAAAATGCTGCATGATGACAGAGGAACATATTTCTCAGTCTTCTGAGTGCTAACTGGTCTCTGAGGCCTGTTCAAAACTGAATAGTCATAACTCCATAATACCCACATGCCATCTATGTCTTTTTTCCCTCTTCTGAAGTCATGTATCTTTGCTGGTATAAAATAACTTGTCAAATCTGAGACAGCTAAGCAGCTAGATGACCTTAAGCCTGTTGAAATTTAATGTATGTTTATGATGATACTAATTGTCTATTTTCACTTGGGTTGTAGCAAGACTTCAAGTGGACATGTTTTGAATGACCCTTTTTCCTTTTAGCCTTCCAGCATTGGCTCCATGGCTCTCACTGAAGGAGCTTTATCGCAGCATGGTTTGTCCAGGGTTGTGTACAGTGGACCTCATCCTCAGAGGGAGATGTTAACAGCACAGAACAGGTGAAACACTGTAATAGGATTTTGCTTGAGAATCACAAATGAATCTTAAATTCTTACAGACTGAAGGTGGGTAGGTATATGCTGTTTTGTGCTGCCTTTTTTTTTTTTTTTCATTTTTTAAGACATGTAAATGTAGATGCAGCATATATTACTACATGAAGAAGAAAAGCTTATAGAACCAAACTACTCAATTGTCAATTTTATTGAAATGAAATACCAAATCTGTTCAAATAACTCTTGCAAATTTCTGTGTGAACTTGTTTCCTTTTGAAAGATAAAATTGGTAACGTAATTCTAATGTTTTTTGTAAATTCCAGGTTTGAAGTGCTGACTTTCCTTCTGCTCTGTTACAATTCTGCCTTAAGCTACATGCCTGCAGTTTCTCTTCAGTCGTTGTGTCAAATTTGTTCAAGGTAATTTCTGTAGGCTGATTACACTTTAAATGCCATTTTCAACTTGAAATGCAATCAGTTGGAACTTTTTTTTTAAAAAAAAAAAGCTTGAGTTTCTCAAAAGGTGTGTTGGGAAGTATTTAATAAGTGAAACATAAGTGTTTATGGCTGTGTTATTTGCTTTTAAACTACCTCTTATGTAAGTTTGGGTTGAGATTTCAAAATGGAGGAGCAATGACCTGACATATGCAGTTAAGTGGCGAGAAAAGCCAAATCAAGGGAACTTGGTTTCTAATCAGACTAATTGTAGGTGTGTTATCTAAATAAAATCAGAAATGTCTTCTAACATCACGCTAAATTTTGCATTGTGAGCTTACTAAATATATATATGGATGCTATGCAAGTTGAAACTTCTTGAAATTTATAATAGATCCTGAAACTAGAAATATATCTGTTCTTACAGATACTTTCGGTGTTTCCAAAATCTGCTGTTACTTCAAAAACCAAAACCAACCCCCCAAATCCACCTCAGCTTCAATTACTGTGTCTATTTTTGATCCGTTTCTTTTTTTCAAAGAGGAAGAACTGGTAGTAAGCATTTCAGAAAATCTCTAGACTTTTTGAAAGTGGACTCTGGGTTAAAGAAAAACTTAGAATGCTCTCATTAACCCAGAAAACCCAAGAGATGTCCAGAAGTCAACTACAGCAAATTTTTACCAGTCTTAGTTCCCAGGTTCCTCCCACAAACAAAACACGGTAATGGATGCCTGTAAGATTCTCTCCTCTTCAGAGGAGGTAAAAGAGCGTTGGAGCAATTGGCAATACTTGCAAGAGTCTTTACAAGGTATTTGCTGGATATAGTAGTCTAAAATTTTAAAATAGAAAATATTTAGAATCTTAAGGATTGTGGACAAGAGACTGGTGTTGCTTATTCTGCTTGATTAGGTTTGATTGTATTTGGGATAAATAATTTTTAAGAAGCTTCCAAAAAAAACCCCAAGCAAATTGTGAGTAGATGCAAGCAAGTCTTTCTGCTTCAAAATACTGAATGTTTGGATACTGAATTACTTGATACTATACACTTCAGCTTTTATCTTAGTTCTTAATTCCCTACTGGTTTTGGCATTCATGTTTCTCTACTTACTGAAAATCTCACCTTGACAGCATTTTAGGGATTGAAGGGAATATGCACCAGAAGACCAGAATATCCTTCAGTGTCTTGTTTGGATGTTGTGCTGACAAAATTCTCAGAAGAATCTGTAGAATAACTTGGTTTGAGCAGTGTTGAATTCAGGTTTCTTTTGGGAGATCTATATGAAAGCAATCTACAATGAACATGCCTTCTTCTAGTTAAATCTAATTCAATTTTTATGGCTTTTCTAAAGAAGCAAGTTTCTAGTGCTTTTTATTTACAAACATGAATTGTAAACATGACATTTGCAGCACAAAGTACTGGGTGCTGATCTCATGTGTTGCAAATCCAGATCTTCTGCATTTGGACATCTTTAGCTACTAAGTCTCTTTCCATAAGAATATTGTCTTGCTCATCAGAGTAAGATAAATCAAAGCAGTTCTGCTGATGTCATTCTAGCCATTTCAGAGGAAGTAACCTGGATTAGAATAGGGCTTTTTAAAACTAATCAATACTCGTAGCATGTCTGTGTTAAGGTCTTTTCTATATAACAGTCACTGATAACTGATCATATTCCTACTGTGAATTCACTATTTTCCCCAAAATACTGTATCCCTATGCAACAGCACCTAGTAAATGTATAAATACGTACATTGGTGTAAAAATGACCTAGTTGGATGCTTTTTCTCTAAATGAGCATTTTGTTCAAACTGGACTTGCTGCTCCCTCCACCCTTCTGACTTTGTGCAACACTGAAATGCTTTTTATTTCACTGGATTACAAATGTCATCTTTGAGCAAAACCATTGGTAGAAATCAGAGACTATCTGAAGCTAAAGTGTTGTCCAAGTTTGGTTGATTTTGTTTTGTTTTTTACCTTGAAAGGTTGGACCAGATGATCCCTGAGGTCCCTTCCAACCTGGCATTCTATGATTTTAAGTTGCATAATAATAGCCTCTTCTGGGGCATACAGAGGAGGAAAATGGGATGGAATTTTTGTGGGGAAGTTACTCAATGTAGTTGATTTCAGTAACTGGCTCATGTGGTTTAGGACTAGGTAAGAGTCAGAAAACCAGCTTTCATGCTTTTAACTTTTACCATAGAGTCATAGAATCATAGAATGCCAGGTTGGAAGGGACCTTAAAGATCATCTAGTTCCAACTCCTCAACCGTGGGCAGGGACACCTCCCACTAGACAAGGTTTCTCAAAGCCCTATCTAGCCTGGTCTTGAACGCATCCAGTGTTGGGGCATCCACAACTTCCTTGGGCAACCTGTTCCAGTGTCTCACCACCCTCGGGATGAAAAACTTCTTCCTTACTTCCTATGATTTTTTCTTTATATAAACATCTCGTAATGTTTTTGTTTCCTTTCATGCTGTCAGTAGGATGGCTTCCTGTCTTTCTGATGAAGTGTTTAAAATCTTCTGTTGCTGTTATTTTTATTTGGAGATATGGTGACATCAGTATGAAGAGTCAAATTTAGATCATACTAGGTACAAAGAATACACTGGGAGAGTTGCTGAGCTATAGAGATCTTGGGGGTGCTGTTTGCTTTTCGGTTGTGGGTGGTTTGTTTGGTTTTTTTAAAGTAGCTAAAGCAGAAGATGAGTTGCAGGCTAGAGAAGAGAGGAAAAAAACCTGCAACATATTAGTGGCAAAGTTGCTATTGTAGTGGGTCTGTCTGAGCTGATTTTCCCCCATCCAGCCCTCATGCTGCAGTACTAGGACCCAGAGAGTGTTGATAACACACACCCTTGTTATGACTATCAGTGCCCACACAGCACCAAAGGTACGGGGGGGGCAAGATCTGGGAGGGGATACAACCCGGACAGCCGACCCAAGCTGACCAATAGGATATTCCATACCATATGACGTCAACTCAACTATAAGGGGAGGAGGACGGGGGGGATTCAGGGAAAGACGTTGGTCCTCCGAGCAACCGCTCTGCGTTCTGGAGCCCTGCTTCCCGGGACAGGCCCGACACCGCCTGCGGCTGGGAAGTAGAGAGTAACGGCTTTGTTGCTTTTGTTTCACGCGCGCGGGCTTGCTTTCTCTGCTGTTTATTAAAACTGCTTCTTATCATAACCCACGGGTTCTTCTTCTCCATCTTACTCTCTCCCCGCTTGCCTTGCTGACGGAGGTTTTGGTGGGGGTGGGGGAAGTGATAGAGGAACTAGGGGTGAGCACCGGGCACCCAGCCAAAGTAAACCCACCACACTATTGATTAAAAACTCTCTTGAAATCTCTATTGAAAGGTACTACAATACAATCTTAACTCATTTTTTTTTGGTGGTGAAAAAATAGATTTAAGAGGAGTTTTACAAGCTCTCTTGTGTTGACGTTGAAGAGTTGAAGCTTTCTGAGACTAAACATTCTAGTCTGTGCTTTGGAGAAGGAAATACTTTGATTAATGTCTTTAAAAGCCATTCCAGAAATCCAGTAATAGCCAATGAATTGAATATTTAACTACCCAATACCTTTGATTTCAAGAATGTTTTGACTACAGAACCTGGTGTGGAATTTAGTTCAGAACTAAATTCTAATGCTGACTTTTACTGGATTTTAGAACAAGTTTATGAATATGACACTTCTGGTCTCTTAGCTTGAAAGTTTGTATGCAACTTCCATATTATGTGCAATGACATTTCTATTTGTCTGTAATTTTCATAGACGATATGCTGCTTTATTTCCTTAAATACAGTCAACTTTTTTGTCTGTTCTGCAGCAAATGCGTTGGTTCAGAATGGCTTTTACTGACAGTTTTCTTTCATGTCCCACGGGAGTGTAAATAACAAGAGCATCTGGGATGTCTCTGTTTTGAAGGGTTTGAGCTCTGCCGGTAGAGGGCACACCCTTCTTCCACAATAACATATAGTCCTCTTCAGCACAGGGCTCTTGATGGCTACCTTCCTGCTGTTCTGTTGTATTAAAATGCATACTGAACACCTAGCTTTGTAGTGTTCTATACGAAGGTGGCTCTACATTATTTTCTAATAAAAAATGCATGATTTCTTTAGAATTTGCGTCTGTGGATATCCCCGCCAGCAAGTGAGAAAGTATAAGGGAGTCAACAGTAGGATTCCAGTCTCATCTGAATTCATGGTGCAAATGCTAACGGGGATTTATTATGCCTTGTAAGTTGTTTTGGGTTTTTTTAATATGCATACAAACCAAAAAAAGGTCAGCTTAATTTCTACACTCTTTTAGGCATGCTATCTTTGAAATGTTTTATTTTCTTGTGGATAGATGCTTTGTCTAGCAATAAGGTCCTCAGGAGATGAACACAGTTTTCCAACTAGTTGGCTGAAGTTGCCAATGTCATATTGGGGAAAGAGGGCTAGAACAGCACTTGATAGGTATAACTGCTGATGTGAAACAGATCTTTTAAAAAAACCTTTGATTGTCTGTTGTCCACATTTTTGCATGCTGAGTTTTGACATCAGTCTAGTTAAGAAAAAAAGGCCTTTTTTTTTTTCCTCTGAAATACTGATGTCATCTACCCTTTGGAAGTCACATTAATGTGTGAAGCTTTCTAACTTAAGTAATTGGAGACTAGTAACACAGGCATATTGAAAAGGTGGAGTAATGTTAAAACAATCCTTCTCAGTATTTCATGACTAGTTGGTCAATAACTAATTACGTCATTCTTAAACTGTTCAGGGTGACTAATGAAAATAAAACTTTGTATCCATAGATGCTACTTCAGAAAAAGTTCTCTGAATGTCAGGCTTCCCACTAATGAACACAAGTAGCTCAACTCCTCTAAATTGAGCTCTCAAGGAACACAATCTGTGAAGCTTATGTGACCAGGGTTAATATGTTGATATAGACGCTTATTGTTGTGTATATGTTTACCTTTGTAGTTATAATGGAGAATGGGATCTGGCTCGTAAAGCTATGGATGACATTCTGTATAGAGCACAGCTGGAACTGTATCCAGAACCTCTGCTGGTAGGTATTATTTCAACAGTTTTTTGAGTAGAATTTTTAGTCCAGGAAATCTGTCCTGTGAACGTGGAGAGTGCAACATCATACCAGGAGCCTAAACCCCATGAGGTCTATGTGGCTGTGCTTGTGTGAATAGCTAGATTTGTAGTATACATGCACAAGTATTTTCAATGTACGTAGTTATTTTGTCATTTTTCCTAGTGAACAAGCTATTTTCAGTAGAACATTTCTAAGTCTTGGAAGTGTAGATAATGGTGCAGAAGCACCCTGAAGAAATAGCCAAATCTTTAAACTGGAAACTTTGTTTTAAAAAGTGGCAAGCATTAGTTCTGAGAGGTAATTGCAACCAGTGTTCTTTTATAATGCATGTAAAAAGCTAGTGTGCTTTTTGACCCTAAACTGGAATTTTACAGTCGTCTTCTTGGAATAATAAGAATCCCCTAAAAGAATTCTTCTGAAATTTGGATTTTCATGTTAAGAATGTAGCTGCATCTTTTCTGTTCTAGGTTGCTAATGCAATAAAAGCTTCACTGCCTCAGGGTGCCATGAAATCTAGTAAAGAAGGTACAAGATGCATTCAGGTTGAAATTACACCTACTTCATCCAGAATATCAAGAAATGCTGTGACTAGCATGTCTAT
Source organism: Brachypteracias leptosomus (assembly GCA_013401335.1). Classification (NCBI taxonomy): domain Eukaryota; kingdom Metazoa; phylum Chordata; class Aves; order Coraciiformes; family Brachypteraciidae; genus Brachypteracias; species Brachypteracias leptosomus. The sequence goes on along the minus strand of VYZX01027448.1, from coordinate 42,426 downwards.
CCGAGGGCATAGATGGAAAAGGCATGGTAAGAAACATGTTTTGCAATGAATTCTCAACTTTTACATATTTAAATAATATTGACAGTTTTGTTATTGCACATCGTTGTTGCTGGTAAGTAAGAAGCTGTTTGGAGGTTTTGGTTTTCTTGTGAATGGGAATCTTAATGCAGTTCAGACAAAGTGTATTCTTTATTTCCTTATCATGGAGTCATAGAATGGTTTGGAAGGGACCTTAAAGATCATCTAGTTCTAACTCCCTGCCATGGGCGGAGACATTTTCTACTAGACCAGGCTGATCAAGGGCATATCCAACCTGACCTTGAACATCCCCAGGGGTGGGGCATTCACAACCTCTCTAGATAGCCTGTTCCAGTGTTTCACCACCCTCACAGTGAAGAATTTCTTTGCATCTGATCTAAATCTGCCCTCTCACCCCCTCATCCTATCACTACAAGCCCTTGTAAAAAGTTCCTCTCAAGCTTTCTTGTAGGCCCACTTTAGGTATTGGAAGGCTGCAATAAGGTCTCCCTGGAGCCTTCTCTTCTCCAGTCTGAACAACCCCAACTTTTTCAGCCTGTTGAGAGAGTTTAAAAAAAATAAACACACAAAACCCGTTTTTACTGAAGAGATCTGTGCAAAGTTATTGACTCTCTAAAGGGGGCAATGTTCCTGTTTTTTTCTGGAAAGTAGTTTATATTGCCTGAAGCAAAGCAGATATTTAACGACTTTTGTCTTAAATTAGTTAAAAATTGGATTTAAGGGTAGAGGGATAAATTACTGTGTTTTGGTGTTGTGGTTTAACCCTGGCTGGCAACTAAGCCCCATCCAGCTGCTCACTCACTCCCTGCAGTGGGATGGTGGAGAGAACTGGAAGAGCAAAAGTGAAAAAACTCGTGGTTTGAGATGAAGACATTTTAATAGGTAAAGCAAAAGCCGTGTGTGTAAGCAACTAGTCCCCATTGTCAGGCAGGTGTTCAGCCATCGCCAGGAAAGCAGGGTCTGTCATGTGTAACGGTTACTTGAGAAGACAAAACACTGTAAGTGTCTCCTCCCCCTTCTTTCTTCCCCCAGCTTTACATGCTGAGCATGATGTCATATGGTCTGGGATATCCCTGGCGTCAGCTGTGCTGGCTGAGTCCCCTCCCAACTTCTTGTGCCACCTGAGCCTACTCACTGGTGGGGTGGGGTGAAAAGCAGAAAAGACCTTGACTCTGTGTAAGCATTGCTCAGCAATAAGGAAACACTCCTGTGCTGTCAACACTGTTTCCAGCACAAATCCAAACCATAACCCCACGCTGGCTACTGTGAAGAAAATTAACTTGACCCCAGAACATTTGTCAAACTAATGTAAGGGTTTCCACAAAGTAAAACACAGATCTGGGCTGAGAAGTAATAAAAATGGTGCCCAACATACTGCAAAAAGAGAAACATTCTATTCCACTTTTTCTAGCGATCTGTAGATGAGGAAAGAACCTCTGGACCAGCAATCAAAATTGGCAATGGCTTGTAATTATGATGACAGGTTAAGCCAGTGTGCATAGATATGAATGCCCTTCTAATAGGTTCAATAAAGATTTTAAAGTAGTATCATAAAAAATTCTGTATGTTGTGTACTGTATGGACTTTTGTAGTATATGGACAGTTTGGTTAGAAAAATATTGCCAAGTTGCTGGTCGTAAAAGACCGAGAGGTAATTCTGGTAAGTATTGAGATAGTGATCTATAAATATGCTGGTAGGAGATGACTTTTAAAATAATGAGAGAGCTTTCTGAGCAGTAATGGATGCACATTGGAGGTAGTAATACCAATAGTAAGTTGCCAGAGGAGAGTGAAGGGCAAAGCAAAGTAAAACAAACTTCTTTTTGTTTGATTAAAAACTATTTAAAACTGTCAGACAAAGCTGAGGAGCAAAACATTAGTGTCTTTAATGAGAGTGAGGTCCAGTAGCAAGTCATTACTGAAATCGCAAGACTGCTAAGCACGATTGTAGTGTTTATTATTTCTTTTCCTTTCTTCTGGCTTACAGTTGTTAATTATGGACTATTGACCAGGTGCAAGAGAACTGTATGATAGTTCAGCTTTTAAATGGACAAATGCCCTCTGAAGCTTGGCAGTTCTGTCAGCTATGAGTGGTTCTGGTGCTTGTTCAAATGAAGTTGTGGAGGGGAACACAGATTAGAGATATGGAATGCTAGTTCGTTTGGAGGAACTGAAAGTGTATTCAAATAAACATTTCCTTTGTGTTTACAGAAAAAATGAAAAGAAAAAAAGGTCGCAGAATCAGTATTGGAACTGTCCTTGTAAGAATGTGCATTTTTCAGAAAATAGAGAAACCTAGAAGTTTTTACAATTATTGCCTTCTTGCAGGGGGTGATGCTTGGTGAAGTTCAAGGAAAAATGGGTGGGACAGGTGTGCCCTGCAGCAGATAAGTGAGATGAAAGGGAAATGAGAATAATAGTAGGACTCAGAAATGGGGCAGAATGCTGTGTTTTATGGAAGTCTCATAAAGCAGGACAAGTTGAGAGAAACAAATAATCTAGTTAGTATGACCCAAGTAAGGAGTACTCTGCGTTTAGGGATGAGTTTAAAAAGATTAAGAATTCTTACAAAAAAGCTCTTGTCAACATTTTGTTTGGGTTATTGGGAAAACTTTGGATTTGCCTTGATGGTACAGGATTTAATGAAAAGGAAGAAAATAATTTGGTGTAGAGTGGGGGTGGAGGGGACCTTGTATAGCAGGGTGTGGGAGTAGTTGTAAATTTGAAGGCAATGTAAACATGAGGCTAGTTTAAAGGCCAAAACTGAGTCTATGTATCTTTGACTAGCTGTCTGATTGTTTTAAATGGTAATGTTCTGCACACTTCAGCTATTCTCCTCAAAATTTTCTTTATAAAATACTGACAAAATTGTTGTTTGTGACTTGAAAAGCCTTTTAGAGTCAGAGTGGATGGTCTCCTGGTTTCAGAATTCCTAATAACATAATTCAATGCCCCACAGTTCCTGATGAAAGAAAGATATGGAAGATATCTTCAGAGTCAGCATGTAGGAAGAATACCAAGGCTTGTGCTTATGGATGCTTGTTTGCATGAAAATAAATACTGGTAGAAATCAGATGACAAACCTTGTACCTCCAGACCATTATTCTCTCTCCAGTGGTGTAAGGGGGAAAAAAATATATTTGGGGGGGTTATTTTAGTATTTCTGTATAATAAAAATGAGTTGTACAGGTTGATTAGGAAGCTTGAGGAGTTAGCTGAGAGGTAGCTTGTTTTTATACATTATGAGACCAGAAGACCTGATGAAGCAATCAGCTTTGGGGAAGCAAGGGCAGCAATTTTCAGTCGCTAGCTATTTGTGTAAAATAAATAAATGAAGTACAACCAATCATATTTCCATCTGAGAAACACAGGCTTTTTTTAATCTTTTAAAAAAATTCAGTTATGGTAAAAGTTTTTCAGACATTAGATCCTGCTAGCCTTTGCTAGAACTCTAGATTGAAGTTAGCTTTCAAAAAAGGTTAACTTAACACTTGTGATACTCAGCCCTATAACTCATTCATTAGAACTGTTACTTAGGACTTTTTTTTTTTTCAGTCCAAGTTAGTATTGTGAATTTGGACATATAAAGCAGGTGCTTTAGAGGTACTAAAGGTGAAGGTCACTTGCAAAATGGATCTGTCTAATTAGCGATGTATAGAATTTACAGAGTCAGTCAATACTAGCCACCACTTATCAACAAATTATTTATTGCTATTGAATTGGACTGCCTATAAATCAGAAAGCTTAAAAAAGCATCCATCTATCTAGCACTAGTGTTTTGTAGTGTTGATGTTTTAGAAACAAGCTGTGAGTGGCATCCCCATTTCCATTGACAAATAGAGAAACACTAGAAAAATTGTACAGTGTGTTAAGGGATGTAAACACCTAGGTGAATGGTTATTTATGGAAGCTAGGAAAAAAACAAAGCAAGCCCTAGTGACGCTTTCCTCACTAATGTAAAGTCTGCCAAACTGCCCTATTACAAGAGTTGCTTGGGAAAAACTCCTGTGTGTTTTAGAGGTAATGCATGAGAGAAACACTCTGATGCAACAGACTGGGTAAGAAGAGCTAAGCAGATGTTGGTAAGATAAATAACACAGAAATGAAAACATCAACTAGAGAAGAGGGACAATGTGTTATTTTTTTTCCCATTGCAGAAATTGACTTTCAGGTATTACATAAGGTTTAGGAACACTAGTCTGTGAATCACTGTAGAGGGAATTTTCTTGCTTTTTTGGAAACAGTGTTAATTTCTGAAACAGTTATAACTTTTAAGACTCGGGGGGAAAAAATGTTATTTTTGGGATATAAGCTTCATGCTTTTGTGAGTAATTCAGAATGTTAACATTGTTGTGTGGGAAATGCAGCCTGAGTTTGTTGTGGTTAAAATTGAATTACAGTTCCAACAGGCAGTTGGCCTATGCCACCCGAAGTAAATGATGTAGGCAACCGTAATAATAAGGTAGGCTATGATTGAAATATCTTTTGAATTAATTCTTAGCAGCTGATAATCATGGAGTGCATTCATCAAAGTTGGTTGTCCTACTGAAAAACATCCAGAAATGTGACCCCAAATGCATTTTCCTTCAACTGCTATGGGTGTATTTATATTAACTTTCAAACTGATGTAATTATTCCATTGTGTCTCTATGTGATCTAGCTGTGTCCTTTCAGTGTTTTCTCCTTTGCTAACTTGCGTTATGCACTGGTTATTAATATCTTTCTCAAAAGATAGATCCCCTCAAGTTGTCCAGCTTGAAGCGGTATTATCTTTAAAACCAAGCACTATGAAGGTGAAGGTTTGGTTTTGGTGTTCTTAGAAGTTTTAAAACAAGGAGGGGATACTACTATGAAGGACATGGATTGTGTAGTCTTACCCCTGTCACAAGACTGGAGATGCTATAGTAGACAATGTTAATAGGAATTGAGATATCCAGTATCCTGTATTTTCATTAATTTCTTCCTGTAGCTCAGTACTAAACTCAGAGAATGGTATACTCCCGTCCATTAGAAGTAGTTAATAGCACTTAACTAAAATATTAGACATAATTTTGCTGAGTGAAACTCTTAGGTTTTGGGGCTTTTTCCCCAGTTCATTGTGAGGGAATCATTACAACTGTGGGAATGCAGCAGTGATGAGTAAAGTGCTGGTATCACAGTAGGATATTACATTTAGAAACCAGCAAACAACAATAAATATTGCTGTTGTTATACAAGATCTGTAACAAAAAAATTCTTCCTGTGATTTCTGCTGTGCTCTCTGAGTCTCCTTTGGAGCTGGATGCTCATAATTGGTGTTTTCCTGCCACTGGTGGGGAAGGGACTGACAGTGAGCTCTGTCCTACCCTCTCCTCTCTGGTGTCCTGGCTCTAAATGAAGTTTCTAGCAGAATCAATTTGTGCATGTGGAGAGCAGTGGATCCTGGAAGAAGTTGGGCTGAAATAAGATGCTTGTAACTGCACTGGTGGGGTAGCAGAAAAGAGTTTGAAGATCGCCGTAGGAGAGGCACAGGTACCTTGCCCTAGGAAAATTAGACCAATATTTCTAGAAAAAAGGCTATATTTGATGGTGGTATTATTATTGTTGTTATATAAATAATAATAATAATAGTAATGATTATATTATTACTGCTATTGCAGTTTGTGGTGCTTAGTTGTTACCTTTCTTACTGGCAATAGAAGACTTTTACAGTGCTGTTAGAAGGAATAGCACTTGGAAACGGTTGTAACTTGGTTTTCTGCCAAATATCAGGAAATTAGTGGCTAATAGCAGTTATTAGTGTCATTTCCTTTGGATAGCATAACTTGTTAAAGAGATTCTTTTAATTAGTAGTTGACTAGTTAAAAAGCATCATGACAGCATTTGCAGGTAAAATCAAGGAATAGCTATTAGAACAGGGGACAACAATGTCCATCCCTGCCAGAGTAACTACCTAGCTCTGAGACTAGTTTCATTGTTGTGCTCAATGCAGACAGCACAAGTGCTAGCCAAAAGCTCAGCGTTGTAGCCTGTTTGACCTAGAAGTACACTGTGCCTGCACAAGAGTCCTCAGTGCGGGGACGGGGGAAGGAGAGGATCCCCTCCAGCTAGAAAACATTAGAGCTGCCACTGCGAAAAATCGTCTCATCGTAAATTCCTGGTTTTGGACTTCATGCTGTCAGTTAAAGGTTTGTACTGCCAACTTCTGTCACATGCCATAACAAACTGGTAGTGCAGTCCAGGAAGACCTTTCTCAATCCTCCAGTCTGAAAGAGCTGCTTATGAATAAAATACAGGGATTCAGTTGAGCTTTATTCTGGGGTGTATTTTTAATGCTTTTAGTCTTGTCAAGTTTGTGGCCATTGTGTGTTATTAGATGTATACTATATGTAAACACTTAAGTTATATAACTACATAGCACATAATCCTTGTATAGCATGTAACATATAGCATGTAGTTCTTGCTCTTCACTTGTATTTCCATGGTATACATCTTCATGGAGGATATGCTGTGACTACCTTCAGGGCCTTGGGACAACTGGTTAAGGGATCAGGAGCACAGGTAGTGCTCTCCTCTATCCCTCTGGCTAAAGGGAAAGAAGGGGTAAGTAATGAGAAGAGCCAGCAAATCAATACCTGTCTCCCAGCCTGGTGTTACCATCAGAATTTGGGGGTTTTTGATCATGGATCGGTTTACATGATGCCAGGGCTACTTGTAAGAGACAGGATATGCCTGTTGCAAAGGAGGGGAAAAGGATCCTGGCACAAGAGCTAGTGGGGTTCATTGAAAGAGCTTTAAACTAGACTTGAAGGGGGAAGGGACAAAACTAGGCTCAACAGAGATAAGCCTAGAGGCAGCACACTGATGTTTGAGGGATGGTCTGCTGGCAAGGTCCTTCAGGCTTATCCCCATGTCACCATGTGCAAAAAGATGAGCCAGTGGGAGAAAAAGATTGACCTGGCTGAACAGGGAACTTGTGCTGGAGCTCAGAAAAAAGAGAATTTACAACCTTTGGAAGAAGGGGTAGGCAACTCAGGAGGGCTAGAAAGATGGAGTGAGGTTATGCAGGGAGAAGATTAGAAGGGCCTGACTAGAGCTTAATTTGGCTGCTGCAGTAAAAGATAATAGAAAATGTTCTATAAACATATTAGCAACAAGAGGAGGGCTACGGAGAATCTCCATCCTTTATTCGATGGAGGGTGACACATAGTGACAAAGGATGAGAAAAAGGCCAAGGTACTGAATGCTGCCTTTGCATCTGTCTTCAGTAGACTTCAATAGACAAAGACCAGTTTTTCTCCAGTTACCTGGTCCCCTGGGCCAGAAGATGGATGGTGAGCAGAATGAAGCCCCTGTAATCCAAGGGGAAGTGGTGTGTGACCTGCTGCTCCGCCTAGGCACACACACTATGGAGCTGGATGGGATCCACCCAAGCGTACTGAGGGGAGCTGGCAGAAATGCTCGCCAAGCCACTTAACCATTGTTTGTCAGAAGTCCTGGCTAACAGGAGAGGTCGCGGTGGACTGGAGATTAGCAAGAGTGACACCCATCTACAAAATAGAGGGTTCGGGGAACTACAGGTCTGAGTCTGACCCCGGTGCCAGGGAAGGTTATGGAGCAGATCATCCTGAAGTGCCATCATGAGCCACATGCAGGACAACCAGGGGTTTGGGCACAGTCAATGGGTTTATGAAAGGCAGGTCCTGTTTGACTAACCTGATCTCCTTCTGTGACAAACTGACCCACTTAGTGGGTGAGGAAAAGGCGGTGGTTGTTGTCTACCTGGACTTCAATGAAGCTTTTGACAGACACCATTTCCCACAGCATCCTCCTGGATAAACTGGCTGCTCATGGCTTGGATGGGCGTATTCTTTGCTGGGTGAAAAACTGTCTGAATGGCTGGGCCCAAAGAGTGATGGCGACTGGTCACAAGTTGTATTCCTCAGGGCTCAGTATTAGGTCCTGTTCTGTTTAATATTCTTATCAATGATCTGGATGAAGAGATCAAGAGCACCTTCAGCAAGTTTGTGGACAATACAAAATTAGGTGTGTGTGTTCATTTGGTTGAAGGTAGAGAGGCTCTACAGAGCCATTGGGACAGGCTGGATTAATGGGCTGAGACCAGTGGTATGAGGTTCAAGAAGGCCAAATGCCAGGTCTGCACTTGTGTCACAAAAACCCTGTGCAATGCTACAGGTTTGGGAAAGGATAGATGAAAAGCTGCCTGATGGAAAAGGACCTGAGGGTTCTGATTGGAAGCTGGCTGAAGAGGAGTCTGCAGTGTGCTCAGGTGGCCAAGAAGGCCAACAGCATCCTGGCTTATATCAGAAATAGTGTGGCCAGCAGGAGTAGGGAAACAATCACCCCTCTGTACTCAGCACTGTTGAGGCCACACCTCAAGTACTGTGTTCAGTTTTGGGCCCCTCACTACAAGAAGGACATTGAGGTTCTGGAGCGTGTCCAAAGAAGAGCAATGAAGCTGGTGAAGGATTTAGAGAACAGGTCCTAAAGGAGCGGCTGAGAGAACTGGGGCTGTTTAGCCTCGAGAAAAGGAGGCTCAAGGGAGACCTTATTGCTCTCTACAACTACCTGAAAGGAGGTTGAAGCGAGGTGGGTGCCAGTCTGTTCTCTCAAGTAGCAAGTGATAGCTCAAGAGGAAATGTCCCACACTGGTGCTGAGGGAGATGGTTTAGTGGTGACCTGACAGTTTTAGGTTAATGGTTGGACTTGATGATCTTGAAGGTCTTTTCTGGCTGAAACAATTCTGTGATTCTGTCTATAACTGATGTCTTCTCTTTTTTTTTTTTTTTTCCCTCCACATATTCTAAATGCAGTTTTTTGGCTGTAGAGCTAGTGCTGATAAAGCAATTCTGAATACTTTGTAAAAGACCTTCAGATACTGAGAATACTTCAGACACTCTGGAGCTGACAGGTTGCTAGGATTGTAACTTGTTACTTACATATAGTTGGAATTTCTGTAAAGTCTCAACTCTCATTTTTATTTTCACTTTTTGTTTTTTCCTTTCAAGAGTTCATCCTTCTTAAACATGTCTTCATCTCATGTAGGCAGGCATCTTTTGAGTTGGGATTTGTTTTACCAGGACCTTGTAGAAACTATTGCATTCTTATCCCTAAATATTATTAAATCTCTTGTGCTTACACACAACTGTTATTCTCATACTTTGAGTAGCAGCTGAGTTTTCTGTTTGCTTGGGGATTTTTGGCTGTATCTTGCAGGAACCTTTGACTGTCTTGAAATACTTTTTTGAACAGGGTGAGCCCTTGCATATCTGCTGTTGATGACTTATCCAAATGAAAAGAAGGAATATTAGAACCAAACTGCATTGGGATTTGTCTTTATTTGTTGTTTTTTTTTCTCCAGTGCTGCAAAAAGTTGTGGTGCTTTCCCTTCCCCCAGCTTAATCCCTGTTTTGTCAGCTGTACTTAGTAACTGACTTGTGTGAAGCAAATAAGTTTGTTGCAAACTAATTTAGTTGTAAGCTCATATAAGAAACTTAAAAAGCCTGAGGAGATCAACATTTATATTATATTATTAGGTGGCAAAAAGTGCAGCAAAACTCCATAGGTTTTATCTAAATAAGTTGATTTTAGTAACTGGAGAATTTTTCATACTTGTAAATATCTTCCTGTTTGAAAATAGGTTTTTTAAATGAAGAAAGAAAATGGAAGTCTTCCATTGGTTTTCAGGCAAAGAAATAAAGCAAAATTCCATACTTGCTAATGTTGCTAATTAACAAGTGGTTAATATGTGAACATCTGCTTTAATTTGTAATGCTTTAGTCATCTGTATCTATTGGCTTTTGTTTCACATTTTGTTTCAGACATCTTTTGTTTTGTTTTGTTTTGTTTTCTTATCCATCTTCAATTCTAGAACAACCAGAGAATGGTAATGATGCTACTGAATTGGGCAACTTTATCATACCTGAGATTAGTGTCACAAGTGTGGCTGGAGAGAGGACCGGGAATGGGGAAAAGAGCAGAGCACTAGCAGAGAATGATGTTCAGCATTTACAGGGTGTACAGGAAACAGCTACAGACCCTAGAACTGACAGCAAAGGCATGCCAGAAATCAGGAGGCAAAAATCTGTAAGAAAAATGATGGAGGATGGAATAAACTCTTCTGGCAGAGTGCAGTTTTAGCAGAGCACTTGTAGCTGCACTCTAAGGTACCACTATTGATTGAAAGGGTCACTGCTGCATGTTTGGAGAATTAAAGTATACAGTTAATATATTTGCATGTGTAATAACACAAATGCATGTATTGCACACAGCTTTGTGCCACAGACAGTTATGACCTACCTACAATCAGATTTATCTACTCTGGAGAAAATTAACTGAGACTCAACATATCTTTGAGCTTATTAAGCATTTTTATTTGATTTACAAAATCCAGTGATTAATGATATGAAGAATCCATCAAAACAGATGTGAAAAGTTTCTCATTGTGAACCTCAGATTTCCCAAATTCCACCTTTCATGGCATACTGGAGTTCTCATGTTGTGCTTGAGTTTCCAGCTCATGCCACCAGACCTATGATGCAGAAGCTGACCTTTCAGTCCTAAAGCATCCTTGGGTTGCTAAACATGCAGGTGCCATATTGGGTGTCCTGGGGCATTGATGACATCTTTATAATTAATGAGCTTTGCAAAATCATATATTGGAGCACTTGCTCAAATAAGATTTATACTTCTTTTTCTGTGTGGTATCTTCTAATCTGTATGTTTCTAATCTCCTGCATGAATTAACAAGACTGCTTCCCCCCCCCCCCAAATCACTATGAAATGAGATTGTGGGCATGCTTTTTGATCTAGTTAATGCAGCATTATTCGCTATAACTTCCTATCCTAATGAACCTTAATTCCAAAATGTCATGGAATAGGTAAGTGTTTTGTCTTCTGTTCTGTTGCTGTATGGCTTCATGCTTGTAAATTTCAAAATCTAGCAATATATAAAATCAATAAATGTGAGAAAGTATGATTCTAATTGCTAATTCTTTCTTTTTCTCCAATGCAGGTAATACTGATTTAGCAATTCAAGAAGAACTGATAGAAGTAGCTGAAACTGACAGGTTTTACTCTAGGGCTACTTCCAGTACAAGTCAGTCTGCCCTATCTAACAGCAACAACACAAGCAGTAAGAACCTTTTAGGGAAGAGCCAACGAAGGTCTGGAGGAAGCAAAGCTGGAGGAAAAGAAAAAGAAGGAGAAACCTACAGAGAACACTTGTCACGAAAACAAACTCAGAGAGCAATGAGTGAGAATCTAGAGCTTGTCTCTCTGAAGAGACTGACGCTAACAACTAGCCAGTCCTTGCCTAAGCCTGGCAGCCACAGTCTGGCCAGAACGACCACTACTGTGTTTAGTAAATCCTTTGAACAGGTCAGTGGTGTCACAGTTCCAAGTAATCGTGGTGGTGTATCTGGTACAGAGGCAAATAGGTTTTCAGCTTGCAGTCTTCAGGAGGAAAAACTGATATATGGAACAGAAAGAACAGATCTTCCAATTTTAAGCAAACAACCTAACCAGCAGCGACCCCCTAGTATTAGCATAACTTTGTCAACAGATTGATATTAAATTGGCAAGTATGAAAAATAAAATATTGAGAGTTTATGTTGATATTAGTACATTGGTACATTAAGCTCCTTATGGGCTATACATTATTTTCTTAAACCTCAAACCCATAAATTATTTGGCTCACATTTGACAGTAATAATGAATAGACAGCAGTTGTAAGAGCTTGGAAAGCTTTTCTTTGACTTACTGTATTTATACACATGACTGCTGATGGCTTCCTGTGAAGTTTAGAGCTTCACCAATGCAACAAGCATTGATTGGTTGTTCAGCCACTGAGCCAGATGTGTGGCTTTTCACAAATGCACAGTATGGAAACAAATAGAGCCTCTCTCCCAGATTCAGATTTTTCACTACCATTTGGCATAGGTAAAACTGCAAGTACTAGTTTTATTCAAGAGGAGTCTCGCAGTATGGGCGAGTAACTTTGGAACAGCATTGCAAGAACAAACATTCTTTTGTTACATGTAAGCACAGCTTCTCAGAGCTAAGATTAAAACCAGAAGCATCAGTTCAGTGTTTGATGTTACAGCAGTTTTTTGTAATGGTACTTAGTGCACATTGCAATGTTGATGCTTCTTCGTGGCTGTGTGAGTCTGAATTATAGATGCATTTTGGATTGTCTGTATGTCTTTGAAACTGGGCCAAAAGTCATACAGCAACAGTACTTGTGGATGGGTGTTCTTATCAGTTGCTATAGTAGTCGCTCTTTAGACTTACAAATTGTGTGACAGACTGTCTTTCTTTCAGAATCTTAACTACCAGGCACAAAGCTACTCACTGAGAAGTTGCTGTCATCAGTATTTTTATTATTTATAGGAAGAGATGTGCTTATGTAACAATGTTATGTAGGAAATGAGGTATGAGCCCTTTGCACTGACAAGCAAATTAGGAGTGTGAGTGTGTTTAACACAAACTTCTTACTTGAGACTAAGAGAATACTACCAAAAGATGTGTACTTCCAGTAACTTGCAAGCACAAAGGGAAATTATAATGTAAATATAACTAGCACTGTAATTCCTAGTCTTTTATATCTGATCATCTTCTTTGAAATTCTAAACCAACAGTCTGTTCAAGGTTATCTAGCCTTTAACCTTCAGTTAGTTTGGTGACCTTCTTTGATACCAACTTTTATAATGTTAAGATTTTAATTAAAAATGGACATTAAAACTTTTTATGCAGAAATTTGGAGAAGCAATAGCTGACAAAACCACTCCAGTAGCAGTGATTAGCTGATAAACAGGCAATATATTATGAATGGAAAAATAGGATGACGATCTAAGACATACTCATTCCCAGCTGTCTAGATTTCTGCAGCTAGTGATCCCTTATTGTCAGGAGCCTTGTAACAAAACAGACACTAAAGTTCTGGTAGACTTACCTATTTACCTGGATACAAGTTTAGGTATACCTTTTTGACTTAACCGAAGGTCAGGTACTTTTAAGCAGCTGATATTATTCAGGTGCATAGCAATTAATAACCTGGTTAATTAACGAAAAGAGATGAGGAGACATAGTTGATAGGGACAAGTAAGATGTATAGTTATACTTCTAAGACTGCAGATTAGATGTGTACATTTCTTAATGTTCGCCAATGTGTGTGGAATAGCAGCATTGGTCTATAGATGTTTATCTTCACCTGAGACCCTGAGTTCAAGTGAATGTACCCCACTTCCTCGCGTTCTTCAGTTTGTTGTGTGACACTGTTCTGTTCTAGTAGTACAGTATTTCACCTTCTTACAGGGAACCGTTTTCTTAATTGTACATGAAAACTTACATTCCTAATGTATGAACTACAAGTTTGTCCTGTTTAGTGTTTAATATTTTGGCCAGTGAAATAAACTGGTTCTTTGAAGTGGTATGTTTTTGTAAATACTTGGTAAAGCAGAAAATTTTGCCTCTTTTTTTACAGGTTTTTATGCAATACACATGAGGCAGTACATTTGTTTCAGATTGGCTAAGACATGGCTGCTGGAGCACACACAGCCACAAGTAATGGAAGGGTTTTAGGCAGCTGATAGCAGACACTGGCAGGCACTACACATACTGAAGGCAGAGCTCTTCCTTTCCTTGAAATTTGTTCTAGATGTTATGAAGAAATTAACCTGCAGAACTCACATCTGCCTCCTGATCTGCTCTTGCAGAATACCATTTAAGAATACTTTGGAAATGCTTTCCAGTAATTTAAATTGAAACAAACTAGAAAAGCTAAAATTGCGCTTGACAAATATTTGTGGTGATGGTAGTTAGTTGTCAGTTAGTGTTAAGGGTCTAGAATTTTTAAGCAATTCTACTGGTTTGGTATTGTTCCATTTAGTTTGATTATCTCCACAGTAGCCACTCCTTCAAGATGGGTATTGATAGAAAAGATGTTTATTATACTGGGAAGATTTAGTCACTTTAGCTATAAATAATTAGGATTTTGAAGGATCTAAAATGCCATAAAATGTAGATATGTAACATAATGTCTACAATACTGTTGGCTGCAAGTCAAGCAGTATTACAGTAAAGTAAGTTTATTATTTTATCCAGCTGATTATTCTGACTGTGGTCTAGCTTGAACCTGAGACGCAAGCTCATATTGGTACAACTGAAATTACATAAAGCTTCATATTTCTTTGAGAAAATGATAAAAGGGAAGGTTCTTGGTATGAAAGGCTGCTGTTTCTATGCATATGTGGCTTCATACAATTACGTATTGGCCTCTGGAGCAACTTATACAATGAATGTGGTTTTGTGAACTGACAGCACACTCTGATACTGATCACATCTAAAGAATTTCCTTTCTGATGTAATAAAACTTTCAGTTGTGCTTCTTTCCTTTCTTAAAAGTGGAAAAATAAAAAATCCGAGCAACTGGATGGTGATAAGGGAGGGCAGGATTACTTGTTGTCCAAATATCTCTGGTGCAGGAAATGGGGGAGGGAAGTAAGGCAGGAAGCAGATACATTAGTTCTTTCACAATATTTCTAAAATTGTCAAGCTCTTGGATTTTGAGCATTGTCTGATCACTTTAGACTGATTAATGAAAAATGTGTATTAAAGAAGTAGTGGTCTTCTAACAGTGTAAGGAAAATCTGTTAATACATCCCATATTGTAGTCTATGCGGAAGTGGGTAGTTTTGATGAATACACTCCAAACACCATATATGGCTGCAACAATCTGCAGGAAAAATGTTATGTAGGAGTGAATAATCTCAAATTATACTAAGAGAAGTTGTTTTAATGCTGACATTTGTAACTGACCTTAATGTTTGAAATCAAAGGGCGCTGTTTCCAATAATGGCTTTGAACAGCCACACTTTCAAAACTGTTGAAGCTGAGAAGAATTGTTTTTCATGTGAGAATCTGTAACATTTGTGCAAAAAGTGTGTGGCTTCTAAGCACTTGCTGTACAGCTGCAATGACTTTTCTGAAGGGAGCAGAATTGCCTTGAATGCCTGACAGATCTGAGAAGGACAGAAGTATATAGCTTCTTTAGCCATGCTTCTCTCTAAGGAGGTCTGTTCTGATTTCTATGAATATTCCAGAAGATTTTACCTTAATTGGTTCTGATATCTTTTGTCAATGTTTGAGGGTTACAGTGCTGTATATAGGTGTGTAATATATTACCTTTTGTATTTGTATAATTCTACTTCTAAGACTAGATGGGTACATTTCTTCATATTCACCAGTCTGTGGAATAGCTGCATCAGCCTATAGATGTTCATCTTCACCTGAGAACCTGAGTTTAAATGAATGTGCCCCCACTTACTTATTCATGTTCTTCCGTTTGCTGTGTGACACTGTTCAGTGTTTTAGTAACGCTGTATTTCACCTTTTTTACAGTGAAGCATTCTCTTAATTGTACAGGAAAACCTATGTTCTGATTGTATAAACTACAAGGTTGTCTTGTTCAGTGTTTAATAATTTGGACAATAAAATAAACTGCTTTTTTGAAGTTGTATGGTTTTGTAAGTACTCTATATAGCAGAAAACTTTACCTCTGCACAGTCTTTGTTGAAATGCACATTAGATAGCAAGATATTTGTTCAGTTTTCATTATACATATCAAGAATTCACAGTAAGGTTGACAGCATTATTTAAAATGTGCTGAATACCCATTTAACAGAGTGTAGGCTCAGCAAATGCAGCCTCACGAGGTAAGACACCACGTCTACACCACTTGGTTGAGAAACACTGACACATGAAAGGTGAGTTTAAGCAGATGGGTTGTAAGCTGGTTAATGGCAGTAGCAGATGATTGTCTTGTCAGTAATGTAGCACTACTTGGGTGACTTGGTAATTTTGATGGTCTTAATATAACAGTGGTTTGATACACAACCATTGTCTACAATGCGACTTTAGTATTAGACCTTCTATCCACCAGTCTTCACTGTGTTTCTGTGACCTGCTGGTGCTCCAGGAGCTGTTGGCTGTCTGTGCTGGAAGGGTGCCTGTGGCTGATTCATGTTTCCCATGTTTATGAAGACCTCGAGGGTTTTTTTTACAAAGCTGTGTCCAGCTGTCTGGCCCCTGTGTGTGCTGGTGCCTGAGGCAGTTTGTCCCCAGGGGCAGGACTCACCGTTGCCCCTTAACTGTCCTGAGATTCATGTGTTGGCTCATGTCTCCTGCCTGTTGATGTCCCTGTGAATGGCAGCACCCCTCTGGAGTACCAGGCTCTCCTCCTGGTTTTGTGTTTTCTGCAAACATGCAGAAGATATGCTCTGCTCCGTCGCCCACATTCATTAATGAAGATGTTAAACTGTCCTGGCCCAGGTAATTGATCTCTGTCATGCACCAGTAAGGCATCTCCAGTTGGGCTTTTTGCCACTGGTCGCAGCCCTTTGAGCCTAGCAGTTGAGGCAATTCTCTGTGCTCAGAGGCCTGGGATTCCTGGGGGCTGCTTTTGTTGGTAATGATAGAAGTAAAGGTGGCAGTGAGTACTGTGGCCTTTTCCGTATATCCTGTCACCAGATTCTCTGCCCTACTCCGCTGTGCAACCCAAAATAGGAAATTTAATAGGGAAAAATATTCCAATCTTCCTGTTGCTGATGATACCTCTGCTGAAGCTTTTCTTGTTGTCCTTCACCTCCCTTGCCATATTCCGCTTCATTTGGGCTTTGACTTTCCTAACCCCATCTGTGTGTGCTTGAATAGTGCATCTTACAGGTCCCCTGCTCTTGCTTCCACCTCTTGTACACTTCTTTTTCATGTCTAAGCCACCACTGCTTCATTTTCTGTGTTGAGATGGACCATTCTTGAGCCTGGAGGAGATGGATCTTGAACATCAGCCAGCTCTCCTGGGCCCTTCTCTCTAGGATGGTATCCCATGGGCATCTGAAGTGCTGGGCCCTGAGCAATGGGCCCTAAATTAAAGTTGACATACGGATGAATCTCACAACCAGACAGTGTGTTTTTGTGACAGAAACCGGCAGAGGATTTTTCTCTACTGGGAAATTAGCTGATTAACTGTGAGAACAGGCACAAAGCTATCCTGAGAAATGGGTGATTAAAACCAAAACACATGGAGGTACCCCCTTTTCGTGTTCCTTCCCAGGCTTGGTCAACCTTGGATGGAACCCAATGAGGAAAAATAGCAGGTGTCCCTCTTTTGAAGTTATTTTTAAGGTTGCCTATGCAACCTGAGTTGTTTATTCAATAGTGTAATAGTTGCAGTGAACTTCAGAAGCTGACCTGTGGGTGGACACACCACATTAGGACTCCCCGTCACCGGAAGGGCCCCGACCGCTCCCTGCAACCAGGGACTCCCCAGCAACGGCAGGACAGGACAAGGAGCCGGACAGGACAAGGATCACGTATTTGGCAATGTATCTTCCTGACAACTACTATAGTGGCTTTTGTATGACTATGATCAAGTTTCTAACTTGGCTTATTCCTTCTTCTGTTATATCATCTACTATGATCAGATTTATTACCCTGCTTATTCCCCCTGCTGTTAACCGTATTATATAATTTTTGTATCTGCTGGAATTAGACCATAAAATAAACTTATGCCTGCTGCTGGTAGCTGTATCCTTTATGCTGAGCCAGGTAATTGGCAAAACAGCATCCACTGAACAAATTCCCTGTGCAAGACAAGTTCTATTCTTCTGTAGGTCCAGGGTTGTGATCCTGTATATTCTGTTCAGAGTTTCTTTCCCCTTACAAATGTAGTCTCTGCTGCAGTGTTATTGACAAACCTGGGTGAATGGAAGAGCTGTAGCAGATGGCAACAGTGGGAGATCTCACTGTGCATTTCTTTAAATGTCATGTTTAACCTGCTCTTTTGAATGGGCAAAACTCATTTCCCCTTTGTACAAATGGGTGAGAAAGGAAATCTCAAACTCCAAACATTTCACTTGGACAAGGTAAAAGTTTTCTTTTCCCAAAGGTACAAATTAGACTTGATGCTGTGATTGTCCTGTGAATGTGTAAGATTTGCTATGTCAGTGACAATGGGTGGAAGGCAGTGCTTAGAATGGGCTTTTACAAGGTTTCAGGTCAGAATTGTTTTTGGCTAGTGAAAGACAATGTGAATTTGAATACCTCCTCTCTTCCCAAAGTGTGGCAGGGAGTATAGAAGAAAGCGATGGTACCCCAGTTACAGCCCTTAGTGGAGGAGGAGAGTACCTGAGAGCCTGTGGGACAGTTCAGTGAGAGGGGTGTTTGAAGGTAATACAAGCAATTAGTAACCAGTTACAGAAATTACATTTGTTTCTACAGACTTTACAGATAGTTACCTGCATTGAGCTTGAAATAATTATTTTTCATGTTTTATGTTAATCTAGCTCTGTATGAAAGAGGACTTCAGTATGGAGGTTTTCTCCCAACCCACAGCTGCTGGTAATAAATAAATCTGCTAATTCAGGTTGATGGGGAAAAAGTCACTGTGACTCCAGAGACCTGGGTGAAACAAGCCTTTACACTCAGTTCTCTCTTCGTTAACTTGATTCCTAAAATGAGGTTGTGTTTAATCACCTGTTACTCTACATGTGCTGGGACAATACTGAAATGTAATGGCGCAGAAAGTTAATCTGAGTCACACCATGCTTCTGACAAGCTACCTAGTTGTTCTTGTCATTAAAGCTGACTGAATAATACTGGCTGTCCTCTACGTGGGGTTTCTTGGTCTAGACTATGATGGTAGAATTTTCTAGTGTGAGAGGATAGATTTCAGAGGAGGTGAGAAGAAATGTCAGCTTTTACCTTCATAACACACAACAAAGTAAATGGAGTGCCATGTACAGGCACAAGAGTTCTTCAGTGTGGATATGATACTCTGATGTTTCTGCAATACAAATAGTGAACCAAAATAGCAAACAGTCATTCACTATTTTGAGTACATTTCTCTGAAAAGATACTTTGCTTGTGCATGAAACTAGACTATCATCTTTGATTACTATCAAGATAGGAACAGAATAGCGACTCATTTATACAGATATTGTTATATGTATGTTTTGTTATACATATGTGTGTGTATATACTTTTATACATATATGTTTTCTTCTTCAGATAAGAGGTTGTATGAAGTATGGAAGTTGTAGAACCTGGGGAGACTATTGGAGCTGGCAAAGATTTGGACCAGTACTGATGTCAACTTAAATGTAGCTAGGCATTACAGAGTTCTGATGTCACTGGTCTATTTTCCTTGTGGTATCATCTGCCAAGAGTAAATTGATTTGAATATAAATGGTAAAGGATCTTGCACTTATCCCTTAAATATGTTGGGGTTTTTTTAAATCACAATATAATTTTTTTTTTCCTTGTGATTTTTGTTGTTAAAATACGTTGTGGTTTCATTATTGCTGATAACCTGCAGTTCAGACATTGCTAATAATTTGTATTGAATAATTGGGATAATGTTATATACAATAACATTATGGAATCAAGTGTGAGTCAACCACCATACAAAATGTCAGCTTTCAGCAGATTTTCCTGCTCCTAAAATATTTGGTGTTTTGAGAAATCTGTAATAAATAGCAAAATGAAAAGACTTTTGAAAGGTAACAGCATTGGTATTCCCCAGAAGATTGTTTACTTGTTAGTTCATTGGGATTTATACTCCTCCTTTCAACTGTTAAATAAAACCAATACAACTGCTGTTTAGTTAAGCTACTAATTTCAACTCTCCCTGTACTGACTAGAGAAAGGTACAGGCAGTGCATCCTGAGAAAGGAAGATCCTCTCTGGCACAGGAGGATCATCCCATCTCTTACTTTCTTCTCATCCTGAACAACCAGCTTAGTGCTGCTGCCACCTTACTGCTCCCTACGGAACCGAGTCCCCACATCCCCCTCCTTGCTGCACAAAGCCAAAAGAAGCTTGAGCAAAGCATCAGCCACTTCAGCATAGTGCTGAATGGCGGCAGCTGGTCTACTTTCACTAAAGGCCTTACTAGCAGGCAGGTGTCTGGGAAGAGCAGATCTGCTTTAGTGGTTCTGCTGGCCAGGATGTAAAGATCAGTTTGAAATAATGTGGACAGGTGCCGGGAGTTAAGATTCAAACTGCATCTGTTAGGATTATTGGATTGATCATGAAGTAGTTGCATTTATAAGTGTTTAAAGCAGGGAAGAAGGAAAGAACTGGAGCACACCTCTCTCTATAGCATTCCTGTTTCTGCTATTCTTGTTTCAGGACCTCACTTAAATGTAACAGTTTTATTGGCTTTTGAATTTTAAGGTAGAATAGCAGCAAGTCTGTTAAAGCTTCCTTACAACTGAATGACACCTGTTCAGCTCTAGCTGAATCCTCTGACAAATCTGAGGTGTGGTTCTTAACTATTCAGCCTGGGAAGGAGCTTCTCAACTACCTCCCATACTGCATCAAATTCATAATGTTAAGCTTCTTTGGTTATCCACGAGAGCTTACTTTTTCCTGCTACCAGCATAGGAAGCCATACTACAAAAGCATTGCTCTTGAATCTAGTGTGAACCTGAATGTGTTTCAGATGTTCAAGTCTTCCCCAGCTCAGTGAAGATCCAAGGAGTGATTTTTATTGCCTTCTCAGTCTTTGCCCAAGAGAGGCTTCCTGACCAACATCAGAAGTGTTTTAATGCTGCCAGCCTTGTACCCAGGCATTTGTTTGGCAGCCATTCTATGTGGGGCCACAGGAGTGGGGACAGAGGCCAGCACAGTCACCAGCTGGAGGGTTTTCTGACACTCAGCCTTTGTGTGGGCAGACCTTTGTAGTGTGGAATAGCAGGAGGGTGATGCACCTCCTAAATGGCCAGCTGGAGGGGCAATTTCAGAAGTCTCTGACTGGATGCTGCCTTGAGCCCAAGCAGAGCTTAGGCTGCTGATGTCCTGAAAGACTGCAATCCGGCTTCTAAAAGGATTAGTTCCCTGCTTTGCCATCATTAACCAAAATAAGTTTTTTGTCCATAAGCACATTTTGAAGAAGAAATTACAGGGCAATGGACTTCTGCAAGATCAGACACTGTCTGATCCATCTTCTCATAAAGCATGGCATGCAGCATGATCTCTGTGCTCCATTCTCCATGAATGACTTGAGCATTTTTGTACCTTAGGACAAGTATTGGATAAACTCTGTGATGCTTGTGAGCACAAAGAACCTTGATGCATTCTGGTAATGGTGAGATGAGTAACTTCTTAAATATGCCAACAAAATTGGTTGCTAGGTAGATGCATTTATAAGGTACTTGATGCCATAATTTAATTTCAGGCAGAAAAGCATCACCTTGAAAGAATCTTTATGCAATCTTAAGATACTGAACAACTTTAATACGCCTTGGCATTCAGAACCACATTCATAATCCCTGTAATTATTTCTTCCTACTCTAATAAGAGCAGGCACTGTACAACACAAGTACTGGGGGATAGTTTTGTTTCATGCTTGAAAGGAACATGTCATATAAAGCACACTTTGTACTGAGACGTGGGAAAAGAGGTGAATGGAAGGCTAAACGAGAAGCTTTAAAAGCAGTTCAGAATGTCTAATGTGCTTCCTCTTCCTGTCTCTGTAGGCAAGAAGCTGCACAAGATGAGAAGCGTAAAGCTGAGAGCTTACTAAAGGGAAGAAGCCACTTCTAACCTGACTCCCATCTGACTGCAAGGGCAGATATCCTCCCATCAACCTTGTGCTAAGCTGTTCTGCCCCTTCTCTCCCTCTGCCTAAAACTTGTGCATCTGCCTCCTTCTTGGAGAGGAACCTGGGTGCTGGTACAACCACAACAACAAACACAGGAAATTAATGCTGAAATAGCCTAACATGGGACTACAAGGTCATCTGTGGGCAGTACTGGTGGCTGCACTCTCCTATATAGGTTTAAGTGCTGATGATTTTCTTGTCATGCTTTGGTGTCAAGAAATGCATGGCTGGTATCTGGAGCCAAAATGTCCGGAAATTCTAGGCTGTTTCTGGCAGAGGGTTAAAGAAAAGGTGGAGAGACAGACAATGAGTGGGTGTGAAGAATTTTTTCTGTTTTTTGAAGGAGGTGGCCACTGGGCTGAGTATTGAGATGCCCCTTAAATTGGAGGAGACAATGGAATTAAGAGGACTTGGTGATGGTATTAGCCATTAGCTGGATACCCGAGGAGTTTATGGAAGAGACGGTGCAAAGGCTACAGCCTTTGATCAGATCTGACCTTAGAAGGTGTGAAGTGGTCTCAGTAAGGATGGAGGATCGAAAATTGGACATCTCATCTTTGCTTTGCAAGTATTAACCAAAAAGCAGAAGGAACTTGCAGTTCACAAGATACATGGAAATAGCAAGTCTGGTGTGGAGGATGAACAAAGCTGTCCATGTCACATTGCATAGCTGATCTGCCCACCCAGAGCAAGAACAAGGTGCAGATCTGACTCTACAAGAGATCCCAATTTAAAAAAAATTGTCAGTGGTCTCACTGATTTGACCAGTGTGATGCAACTTAGAAGTTTGGGGGTTTATTTTATTAATACAAAGAGTTTATGTAACAGGGCTAACTGAGACCACTCATGCAGCAGTATGTGAAAACGTTTGCTGTAGAAATAATACATGGGAATAGCTTTTTTAAGTGGAGTAAGAGCATGGAAGGATCCATGGGACTGTGAAAAGGCCCAGGTAAAGGTATGGTTGATGGACTAGTGCAGCACACAAACAATATGGCAGATTTAAAAGAATATGAAATAACTATGTGACCTGTGAGCTCAAATCTCTTGGAAAAAGAGTACTAAAACCAATTTAATGGGATAGTGTTACAGGTCTGATATAATCCTTTGGGGAGACACTTGTAATCTTTGCAGGGGAATGTCTTTTCCTGGCATTAGGAGAGACTTAAGTTTTCTTACTATAAATTGGAGGAAAAATTTCATCAATAATTGCAGTTCCTTTTTGCTTCTGGAAGGCATTACTGACGCACTTGTTCAACAAAATATTCCTGAACTGAGAATAGGGGATGCTGCTTCAGGCTTTGAGCATCATGTTGCATACTGTTGGGCAGTAGATTCCTGAAATGGAGAAGTAGTAAATCAGCCCTAGGTGGGAACTCTGCTGGTGACCATGCTCTTCTAGTGGGTAAACCACCTAATTTGGCTGGGGGTCTGGTGCTTCTACAGAAGACTTCATTGTACCACTGTGCAAGACTTACAGTGAAGTAAGAGAGATTTATAGAAAATAACTTTGTTGTTTTAGACAAACAATAAATAATAGACCTTGAATTGAAAGGACTTTGTATTTCAAAAGGGTGAACTTTTGAGAAATTAAGATAGCTGGATGGTGAAGTTTATTGGCCTGAGAGATTAAAAAAAAAACAACCCAAAAGGTCAGAGAAACTTTAGTCCAAGGACAGAGTCTCTAGCATTTCCACCTTCAGAAGGGGAGAAAGCTTGTATGGAAATCTGGCATTGAAATATAATCCCCTTTGAAAGTGTATGTGACCACCTGTAAAGAACTGCATGAAAGAGAGCAGAAGCAAGTGTTCAGTCTAGTGGGATCAGAAAGTCTTTGTGGTGGACTGAATTACCAGAAGATGAAATAGAGTTTAACTTTTGCAAAGAAAATTATAATACATGTACAGGTTCCCTAACTATAAAAACAAAACAAGGGAAAAGGCACCGAGGAGGAGCAGGAATGGGGGCTGAGACCAACAAGTGTAAGAAAATGTTTTCAAGAAGATTGACATTGCCACCCCATGGCCAATCGGTGCAAGGACATAGAAATGCACATCCAAAAGCTAAAGCAAAATGTATGGTAGGATGATGTTCCTACAGTCAATGCCACAACTGCTTCTCCGAATTGACAGTGAAAGACCAGGCATCCTGGGTAGAGCACAGCCTGAGCTGTTCATCATTCTCACCACAGACACCAGGGTGACCCCACAGGTTCATTTACGTGCCACCGTATGTGGTCTGAATAGAGTGGATTCCTTATGCCAAGAAGAACAACTCAGTGACTTGCAAGGTCAGTGGCTGATCACCTTTAAGCTTTTAGTTACCACAGCAGATGACATTTTCTTGAGGCTTCAAGCAAATGTAATAGAAACCTCCATGTGGTTTGTTGTGCTGTGCTCTACAGAAATACTTGCAATAAATGTTTTCTTTGCAGCTTTCGTTGCCTGGACAGATGATGTGAAGCATGGCAGGGTTACAATCCTGAAGTCACCCTATGGGTCCTTCTAGCAGTCAGAAGGGAGATGTCCCATAATGATCTGACTTAACAACGTTTGCTAAAATCTCTCAATATCTACTCAGTGGGCAAGTGGCTTTCTAGTGTGAACTGCCCTAGCCTTGCCAGTCACGTCTTCCAACGTCTACACTATTCTGACAGGAAAATCAAAATATCAGGTGAAATAAAACACTGAGCACCTATGCCAGCAGACTCATAGGGAGAACAGAAGAAAGTCAAAAAGGAGGTTCAGGATGCTCAGACAGCCTTTTTCCTGTGGTCTAATATATGGCAAATGCTCTCAGAAACAGCATGACAGAAAACACCAACTTGTTCAACAGCAAACATGGAGCACCTGCATCACATTTCACATATCACTGCACCTCTTCACTGTGACTGTCATCAGCTGAACTCATCCCAGCTCATATTTCTTGGTGAAATTTTCTTTTCTTTTTTTGTAGAGCTATATAGAAGGTGAGTGAATTATCTGAAAAAAATAGACGGATCTGTATGAGAATGTATGATGAAAGAAAAATGCTGTTTAGCTACTTAAAACTGATAAATCCTAACTTTTTATAAGCTACTGTATTATATAGATGAAATGAGAATTTTGCTGTTGTAGTTGATCTGTGCTAATTACAGCAATTATAATGCTTGTGGAGAAGGAAATTTGTAAAAAGTATATTAAGTGTTCAGCACAACTGCCTGTCAGCTGAAAGGAAGGCAAGTTAATTGAATGTAACAGTCTATCCTCTTTCTGTTGTAAATCAGTGGTTAATTATAATGTGCAGCTACGTGGCCATATGTCACTTGCTCTGGCATAACGGTAGCGTGTCACATTATTGATCACTGCACTGGTGGAGCTGAAAACTGCTCTCCTCCTGCACTGAATGCCTTACAGAAATCTGACTGGTTTCAGTGTTGCATAAAACTAATCTTCATTCAAAGTGTAGGAATTACAATTAGGCTCAATATCCTACCAGAATCTAACATACATTTAATGTGTTGTATTACCATGTGATTTTTAAAATATTTTTTTAAATTGCTATTTATTATAAATAGGCTTAAATAGCAAAGAAAATAGATAAAGTGGCAGAAACACCCCCTAGGAGCAGGCACAGAAGTACTAAGAAGAGCCGATGCTAAATGCAGTTTTTCTGTAGACAACCTGAAGCTAAGCAGAGCTGTACCAAACTGATTTAATGCCTGCAAGTATCTAGGAATTGGCTACTTTTAATCTATAGAGGCTTTGGTTGCCCACTAAAAAAATGCAGACTTGTCTAAAGGAGTGCTTTTCTCAAATGTTTGTTTTCTATTTGATAATGTGCTTGTGCCTGATTTAAAATACTGCTTAAAAACTAAGCGTGGTTTTAAAATCAGTGTCCCATAGAAATCATTTCTCTACCTCACCTCTCCTGATGGATTTTCAGGCCAGAGGACTCGTCTGTGTAGGTGCAGGTACCTCAAATGAGCGTGGGAATGAAGACAAAGCCTAAGAAGCCAGTTGCTGGGTGCAGTAGAGCCAGTGCCACAACCTGCAGCCACTTGCAACTGGAGAGAATTGCATCGTTACTGGACTGTTTAAAAAGGACACTAAGGAATATACACTAGAATATATTGCCAGACATTGCTCTAACTTTCCTCCATGTAAGCACTTTTCATCTGTGAGGCTAAACCAGAATATAACAGTATGTATTTGGCATGAAGGACAACACTGCATGGCAGAGAAGTAAGCTTAATGAAGCTAGCTAGGCTAATTGTGAAAGGGAGACACTTTCCAGCACGGATCAATCATATCTTCTGTTCTGCTTCAGATAGCTCAATTCTGAACATCACACAAAAATGTGTCATTTCATTGTGCCAGGAAAACTATTATTAGTCCAGTTTATTAGACTGTGCATGCAGTAGCCAGTGTGTTTAATAATTTTTATTCCCTATTAACTAAATAAAAGCTGGTGAATAACAAAAAGTATTTTGTTGAAAAAGGGAATTGAGTCTTGACAACATTTGGTTGCTTGAAGGTGAGAAAGCACCACCAACCTTCACCTCAAGGAGAAAGCACATCACTTAAACATTCATTTATCCACCTATGTCTGGAAAACAGAGAGTTAGGTCTAAATGTTTGCACTGGCTTACACTGAGACTCAAAAGCATGGGTGAAAAATTAAAGACTTTCATCTAAATGAGCAAAGCATTAATTATCCCTTAATGATGCCACATTCTCCTCATGATAGCTGCAGCCAGAGAGGCTTGCTCCAGAGGGACAGCACAGCATTGATCTGCTTTCAGTAGATCAGAATCTCACTGAAGATGCTGCAGCAATGCGAATGTGATGCATGGCAGGAAAAACACATTTCATTAACTCAGCCACATCAGCAGAGCACAGTTCAGATACAGTACTGCTCTCTTCTGCCACTGTTTACACCACTTAATGGGAGGCTCTGGTATCCTTCCACAATGTTGCCACTTACCTGAAATGAAGGTGGATGTGCTGTTTCCTGTCAGCAAACATCTTACTTTTGAAATCAGTAATAGTGGCAGTGTTGATGCCCATGAGAGCAGAATGTTGTCCTTTGTCTTAGATGGTGTGGTTTTATTGCACCTACCTTACCTTTCCTTCTTTGGGTTCATAAATAAGCATCTCTTGCATGCAAATTACTACTTGAAAGTCAGTAGCTTTCAAATTTGGTTATGTTTTTGCTTTAGATGGGGTTTTTTTTGTGGTTTTTTTTTTTTTGTATGCATGTGTTTGTTTTGTTTAGGTCAGCGTTGAGATATCTCATGGAACCAGGGCATCCAACACGTGAACTCTGAACTTTCTGTAGTGGCTTGCTCTGCTTGGCCCTGTGCTTTTGTTGCTGTGGCTCTAGTTTTGGAGCATCCATGGAGCTCACCTTTCAGTCATATGGTGGCTGCTCAAAAGACATATCAGTCATGTACACTCTCTATGGCATAAGAGCCCTCTCTAATTTGGCTGCTGTTGGCTTTGGGTTGCTTCCCCTCACCTTGTCCCTCATAGGAAGCCATGAGCAGAAAAGCAGAGGGCTGATGGGTGTTGTTCTGGGGCTCTCGGCTATAAAAGGCCAAAATAAATGTCATTTCTCAGAGACATTTTTATGTCTGAAAGTACAGAAATCTATTCAAGAGCTACTACCCACTCAAACACCAGACTGCTTGGGGCAGTATGCCCAGAAACATTGGTATTTGAGCTGAAAATGTGTCATATGTCCTACTTCCTGAATTTGTGTAGTTATGGTATGAGTCTGCCTTGTCATGTGGAAACAAAAATGCCATTCTGCCTTTTCCATTTTACTCAGATGGTATTTTGCAATGCACATATCTTTCACAGGATTACACAGGCATAAGCTCTTCCTGAGAGCTGCTCTTGGGTTAGTGGTGGCTGCCTCCATCTAGTTATTCATAGACTTACTTGGAAGCTGCAGTGACAGAGAACAATGAAATAAGGAGTCCTCCTGCATAAGGAACAACAACTATTTACAATTCCAATGGAGGAGGGAAATGGAATATCCCAGGTGAAGAGGTTAAAAACAAAAGCAAGACAACAGCACTAATACCTCTGAGAGCCTAAACAGATGTCACAGTGTCACAGCTTGAGGTAAAAGGAATTTGTTTCTTCTTGTTGCATGATGGTCTACATGTCTTCAGATAATACAGAGTCTTCTAGCAGTGTTTATCAAACTTTTCACTTTCCCTCTGTTAACAGAAACTCAGTTGCCCTGAGGCGAGTAAGAACAAACAAGTTTCTGACTGTAGTGCGAACCTGGCTCTGGAGAAAGTGAACCAATCTCGCTAATTAAAGGTAATTTATAGCTATGGTATCAAGACATAGATTCCATAATTGCAGTTTCTTCTCACTGGCCTGGCCAGGAAAAAGGGTGTTGCTGCTGAGCAGTGCTGTGTTTTTCTAATGTTTTGTATTTCACTTGCCAGACCTAATCATGACCTTGCAATCTGAAAAACGTTCACCATCTCTACAGGGCTGGGTGGGAGCATGAACTTCCCTTACCTAGAAATGCCAGCATTTTGAAATACTTTACTCCTAGAGTTCTTTGCTCCTAATGTTTTAATGCTCCTGGGTAAAACCCTGGCTGTATGTCTGGGCACAAAGAGTGGTGATGATGGAGTTAAATCAAGTTGGCATCCAGTTACAAGTGATGTTCCCCAGGGCTCACTATGGGGGCCAGTTTGGTTTAGTATATTTATCAATGATATGGATGAGGGGATCCATGGCACCCTTGGTAAGTTTGCAGATGACACGAAGTTGGGTGGAAGCGTTGATCTGCTGAAAGGTAGGGAGGCTTTACAGAGGGATCTGGACAGGTTGGAACAATGGGATGAGGCCAATGGAAGGAGTTTCAACAAGGTCAGGTGCTGGGTCCTGCACTTGGGCCACAACAACCCCATGCAACACTACAGGCTTGGGGAAGAATGACTGGGAAGCTGCTTGGTGGATAGGGACCCAGGGATGTTGGTCGACAGCTGGCTGAACATGAGCCAGCAGTGTGCCCAGGTGGCCAAGAAAGCCAACAGCATCCTGGCCTGTATCAGAAATAGTGTGGCCAGCAGGACTAGAAAAGTGATTGTCCCCCTATAATCAGCACTGGTGGGGCCATACCTCAAATACTGTGTTCAGTTTAGAGGCCTTCAGTACAATAACATTGTGGTGCTGGAGTGGTTCCAGAGAAGGGCTGCAAAGTTGGTGAAGGGTCTAGAGAACAAGTCTTATAAGGAGCAGCTGAGGGAATTGGAGCTATTTAGTCCAAAGGAGGCTCAAGGGAGACCTTATTGCTCCCTACAACTCTCTGAAAGGAGGTTGTAGAGAGGTGGGTGCCAGTCTATTCTCCCAAGTAACAAGTGATAGGTCAAGAGGAAATGGCCTCAAGTTGGATATTAGGAAAAAATTTTTCAGTGAAAGGGTTGTCAAGCACTGGAACAGGCTGCTCAGGGAAGTGGTTGAATCACCATCTCTGGACTTGTTTGAAAGTTGTGTAGATGTGGTGCTTAGGGACATGGCTTAGCAGAGGACTTGGTAGAGTTAGATTACTGATGGGACATGATGATCTTGAAGGTCTTTTCAAACCTAAAAAATTCTATGATTCTAAATGGGACTTTACAAGTAAAAATATGTCAGAGACACTGGTATGTGACTTTTCCATTGGCCCCTCTGTGTGTTCTTTATAAAATATATAAAAGGAAATAATCACCTCTTCCATGTCCTGGCTGCTCTTACCAGCTCCCAAAGATGTCTGTCTATGTAGCTGAATGCTGGCCTTTTTGGTCAAAGATCTGACCATGACTTTTTTTGTATCACTGCTTCACATAAACTCCAAAAGACAATTGTTAGAGGTGCCTGTCTTTTGGTTAGCTTCCCTCAGATTTATCTCTTGCAATTAGTTAACTAAAACTATATTTAACATGTACCTATCAGCAGATATCAAGTACCCCTTCCATCTGTAGGAGAGTAACACCCCAAGCCTTTCTCAGCATGTGCCTCACATTCTTGGAGATTTGATAGTTTGGACTTCATTGCAAGTGGTGCCTGGGCTGGCCTATTTGCATTGTGCTTCTTACCCAGGCAGGTTCATGGAGCTTTTCAGGATGGCGATGGAGTTTGTCCAACGAGCTTTTTTTATTTTCTAATGAAAACATCTCAGTGACAGCTTCAAAGCAGAGCTGTTACACGGCTGGATGTCAGCTCCTTTACATTTTGGCAGTGGCACATGCATCTCTTCCTGTCAGCTCCTGGGTATTGCCTTGCTGCCTACTATGGGTGCTGCAGTCTTGCACAGACCTAAGAGCACATGGTATGGCTGAATTACCGTCAGTACTTGGTACTTGGCCACTTTCATAGCTTAATTAAACTTCAACAGTGTAATTTTTGGGTTCTGTAATTTAGTGATGCCTGAATTAAGACTCTTTATCCTTGGAGACAATGTAGAAAATGGTTTATTCTTTGTGCTAGCCTGCTTTGACCTGTCTTGCCTGGCAAGTCAAAAGTTGTGGTTGGCTGCAAGGGATCAGACATAGCATGAGAAGTGGAGTAGTCAGGTCATCTCCTGCCTCTAGCAGCTTTTGGTAGCCAGCATGACTGAGAGTATCCTTCAGGTCACCTACCCTGGTGGCAAACGGTCCAGTGGTGTGAGGGGGCAAATGAGGTATAGACCTATTTTTGCACGTCACTGTTCCCCTCCAAATGCACACTGTTTATCATCTGGCAGATATGGTTCTTGGCAAACCAGGCTTGCCCCCCCCCCCCCCCCCCCGCTCCTCCCCGCGAGNGGTTGCTGCCCATTGCCTGCTTTTTACTTGTTTTCAACATGTGTGTTCTCCTGACAGGCTAACAGGAAAGGCAAGGCCTATCTGACGCTGCAGCCTTGCTACCATCCTAAGTAGCTGGGTGTTTCGCTGACAGGTCATCTATGTTGTGTCTGTTTTCAAAGTGCAGGTCTTTGGCCATCTTTTCTTTTATCCTTCTCTAATTCTTTTAACCCTCTATTCTGCTGGTGCTTGCACATGTTTCCATTCATACTTCCTTCATACCAGTCTTCATTTTTCTGTTACGAATCTCTACAGCTGCTGTAGCTGCTCCTGATCTCCTTTAATTAGGATTTATAATCTCTCTAAAATATATCATGTAATGCCACACAGATGAATGCTCTGTTGAAATGTAAACAGAGCTTGTATATGTTAAGGTGTCATACTCTGTGAAAGAAGACATCTTAAAAT
>VYZX01027448.1:0-11359 GCA_013401335.1 Brachypteracias leptosomus | reverse complement strand
TTGTGTGTCTATCCCCTATGTCTGCTGAAGCACAAACTTATTAAAATGATGAAGTACATGTGAACTACTTAAAACACTGAGGTGGCCAATATAAACAGCTTGAAAAATGACAAAATTATGCCTGCCAAAATAGGAAATGGAAAACTGATAATGTGTATTTCCTATGAGGTGTGCTGGAGGACTTGAACACACCTCTCCTACTGGTGTTGTGAAGTTACTGCTTTAAATTTACTGTTAGTGGGACAAAAGCAAACTGTTCATGGTTTTAGTATCATCTTGCTTGTACCTGCCAATGGAAGTTACATGTTATTGCTGACAGGAGAAATCCTGACTTCACCTTAAATCTTGAAGCTGAGGTTTGCTAGTCCCAGCCGGTGCTGGGTGTGGAGTCAAGAGGGGTGAGCCTGGGCTTAGCAGCCAGGGTTGGAACATGCTATTGCATGGCAGCATCCAACACTCTGAAACACAGGACAGCACAGTAAAGTCACCCATTAGTCTTTGCGGCTCATTCTGAAAAAATGACGATCAGCTAAAAACTGACCCGTAGGAACCTGCACACGCATGGCTTTTAGCCCTATTTTAGCTACTCACTGTTACTTGGAAGTAGAATCTTTAAAACTCATTCCCTCAGTAATCTTGTCCTTCTTTCTGCGGCTGGATTCATTTGTGCCACTGGGGCTAAGGCGTGTTTCCTGTCAGTGACCTGTGACACAGCTAAACAGGACAGTTTGAAACCTCCAGATGCCTTAAGGGGATAAAAAAAATTGCAAATGAATTACGCAAGACCTTAAAGAGAATAACACTCCACTAACCTGACAGTTTATTCCATGGGTTCTAATGCAGAGTTACGTCTTCTTGGGACAAGCATTTGGACACCCCAGAGGTTTGGAAGTTGCAAAGCTGGATTTATCCAAGTTGGAGATAAACCAAATTCTGCACAAGCTAGAATTTGTGGGATTTTTTCTAATGTTGAGTTCTAATTAGAGATGGAAGTTAAATGTGGTTAAGATTTCACAGAAGAATGTGGTAAGAGATGCCACACACTGCCCTATGCACAATCTTACTGCAGAACCCTTGTTCTCAACCCAGCGTGCGATCATAGAGCCATGGTCCTTGACTCCTTTTGTCACCATACACTTCCTGGCTTTTTCAAAGTTTGGACTGGACTCTGGTATAGCATCCACCACGATTTTAAGGTGTGTGAATTTTTTTTTTCTAATTTGTTGTGGAAACTGGAATCAGAAAATTTAGGAGGACTGTCTATTCCTGCCTTTAGTACAGAACTCCTGTGTATCAACCCAATAACACCAAAGAAAATGTTCCCCATTTTCTAATGTCAAGTATTTGCATGTGTGGTTCTAGGGAGCTAAAACACTGACCACTTCCAAACTGCAGCTGAGGTTTGCTATATGCTCATATACATATACATACACATGTATAAACATGTATACCCAAGTGATGGTGCTGGTATTGATATCCAGGCTGGCTCATTTTAATTCTGATAAACCTACAGTTCTGTACTGTGTATGTTCATTTATGTACATATAATGCATGCATAAGTGTCTATATACATATAGGTGTGTGAATTGCAGGCTTTTTAGAATTTCAGCTTAAGCTAGTTTAGTCACCAGCATTGTTCCTGTGGCAAGCACAACCTTCCCAATGAGTCACAACCCAGTGTCCTGATGTCAGAGACACTGCAACTTGCCAGGCAGCTGGTAAGAAATGTTTGTGCCTTAATGTTTTTTCAGCCTTCAAAGTGCTGGTTACTCTGCAAATGCTGACGCCTTCCCCTACGAGCCGGGCCTCATGCCCTCTTGAGTAGGAAGAAAATGACTTTATCAGAAAGCTGATTAAGGTGTTAATGTTCAGGACTCCTATGTTAGAAGATCCCCATAAAATCACCATGAAGAAATAAGTTTATTCAATGCACTTAAAGAATAAACAGTAGTTCAGAAAATTCATAGTAACTACTGGTGTATTATACAGAAAACTCCACAAGTACTGAATTTACTATAAAAGCATAAAACAGAGAAACAGTAAAAAAAAAAAAAAAAGAAGAAAAGAAGAAAAGCAACATGAACAAGGTTGAGAAGCATTTGTGCAAATGGACATACTTCTGTCTTGGAGCCAACCAGGGAGAAAAAGAAATTGCTCATGAAAAAAAGATTCCTCAAAGGTGTAGCAGAAGTCACAGCAGGCTGATGAAGGCCAAAGTGTGCCAAGAATGAGATAGTAGTGCCAGATAATTTCATTCCAGGTAGTAAACTCCGCAAAGTTCTAAAAGTGAAAGCAATTGTTGGTGTTCTTCTGTTGCTTGTGACAGCGAGTATAAACATGCTTCATTTACTGAAAGGGAGGACACTTCAGCACACATTTAAGGTTCCTGGCAGCTTGACAGCAGCAGACTTTAACTTCCAGGGCTGCAGAAGTATCTTTTCACTGTCATTAAAACTTCCATCTCTAAACATACACTACCAGAGTACCTGATTTTAATCAAATATGATTGTACAAGACTTATACAGGGCATATTCAAATCCTGTGGGGGACCTCAGCTGGGCTGAGGCCCTTGGACAGGGTAACTTTGACCTTGAGAGGATTCCAGTCTACCCTTGAGAGAATAAACAAGAACAAGAATAACTGCGAGATAAACAAGTTTGAGGAGATGTTGACCGAAAACTGAGGCGCACGTGTCCTTGTGGCAGAAAAGCTGAGTTGTGATGAACTGTGCAAATACTGTCCAACGACAAAGAATAATAACAACTTTGGACCAATGGGGAAAAGACCTATCTGGGGAAAACAAGGAGAAAAGAAAGTATAAATGTACTGAGAAGGAGAACAATAAGGCCTTCTGCTTTTGCTTGCTTGCTTTTGCTAAGATTTGTTGTCACTTTGTCCGTCCCGACCACAACAAAATCCATTTGATTTTTTTAATCCAAAACTAAGCATACTTTGCCAATAAAATACCATTTCATTTTTTGTCACAGGCACACAACAATGCCATGTTCTTTACTCTGACATTATGTATCTATCCATGTGCTCTTATGTAAAGAAATATGGCAGCAGGCTCTTGGCCAACGTGCCTCGAGCAACAGCTACTGCTGCAAGACAGCAATTCTGCATCTCCTGCAGCTCCCTCTGTAGCTGAGTGGGGCTGCTCAGCAGAGCAAACACAGCTGCACCCTGGTTCTGAGGCCCGCAGTATTTTAACTGCTCTTACATCATTATTTTTTTTTTAACTTTTCAGGTATATATCATAAGTAAAAGGGAAAGCTGGGTACAAACAACAGAGCCTATCCACCACCTAGGATTAGTGTCAGAAAAGATCACCGTGGAGGCAGAGCTGTGTCATGGTTTAAGCCCAGCCAATAACCAAGCACCACGCAGCCACTCCCTCCTCCCCCCTCCCATTGGGATGGGCAGGTGACAAGGTAAAGCTCTCCTTTAATCCCGTGTAACTGCTGCCATGGAACTCGCATTCTTCCCTATATTCAGGACAGGACGCATTCCTGTGTGACTTGATCTAGGTGATCCTGCTCCAGCAGGGGGATTGGACTAGATAATCTTTCAAGGTCCCTTACAATCCCTAACATTCTGTGATTCTGTGACATTTTTAATGTTAATTTTCATATACATCTTATTTTACATAATTTATCAACAATTTTTCTATTTATACATGATTTTCATGTTTATAGCTTACACGTTATCGGTCAAAACAACTTCAAGAGTGCAGAGTGGATTTATCTGTGGTTTTAATATAAATGGAATTTTACCACAGAAAGTCTTGGGTTTTACCATGGAACAAAAGGTAAACAAAGCCATCTAAAAGCTGGGAAGATGGGCTTAGATGTATCTGGGGGGCAGGTGGATGTTGTCCTTCCCATGAACCCACACCTTCGCTCTCTTGCTGGAGGATGTGCTGGCTCTTCCAGTACCTTGTACTTCTGCAAAGGGCATGAAGAACATGTTAGTGCTGTGGCACCAGACTGAGAGAAGGGATTAAAGAAGAGTACTAAAGCCTTCTCACACTGAAATATAGCAAATCTAAAAAAAATCGGAAGGCACTGCTGCTACACTGGAATTAAAGTTTAATTTTAGACTCAAAGTATGGTCTATTGTATGTACCTTTCCCAAAATCATAGTATTTGCCCTGGGAGTAAGAAATAATTCCTTTATTTTTTAAAAACGTGTAAATAGCAATGTATAATTAGGGATAAATTAAAGCAGTTTGACACTGGGAACCACATTTCTCAAAGCAGCAGTTTTAGTTAATCGAATCATTATCTTTCTTGCTTCTTGAGCTAAGGAATACAGTGGTTTACCGTTAAATTAGTCTGTAAATCAACGCCTTCAGTTACTTGTTACTTTGGGAGTCTACCCTTTTGAGATAACTACATTTTCAGGCCTCTGTGAATTATGGAGAATTATGACTATTTGGAGATGCCAACTCTTTGTGAGATGTAAAATTACAAACTACAAGGAGAAATCATCAATAATCTTAAAGCTATTCAAAGTGGATCCTTCTGTCATCTGTTCTTACAAACCTCCACACAGTATTTAGAAAATTTTGACTATAGAGTTGAAAAGTCAGTAACAGACTATTGTAAAGTTTGTCTGAAAGCCCTCCCTGCACATCTCTGTTGCTGGACTTATTTGAAGGTTAACCTGAAATTAATTGCTTGCATTTACAGTAATAAGTTTTGGAATAATTCCCACACTGTTTTAATTTACTTTAAATCACTCCCAGGTATTTCTGACTCCTATTTTAACATGATTTCTCTGGAAATACACCAAAAATGAATAACACAGTAATAGGTTGTACAGTACTTGAGTCCAAACTGTAAAAGCCCACTCATCCACATTCTAATTTATAATTTTCAATGCAGTTCTTTTCATTGGAGTTACATAAACCAATGACTAATTTCCAGCATCCACAAATGTCCACTGCAAATTAGCAGTAAGAATAAAAGGGAAAAAAAGCATTGTGCGATGTACTCATTCATTCCACAAATGGAGTTTTCAATATGCAGCACCAAATGTTCTGCGGTGCATCTTATACAAGTCTCAGGATTGGCAGCTTTGTAACAGTGTGCCACCAGTCTCTTCTAGAAGCAGAAAGAACAGTTTACTTTGAGGTCCATAAATTAAAAATTCATCCCATTTTTACCATTTAAAAGCTGTTATAATGGGTATTGACTTCCTAAGCATATAAAGAAAATGGAATTGATTTAATCAAAATCTGTGATTGTTTAGCTACTCAGCATCAATGAAGGAGGGCATTTAATGATAAACCACACTAATCCTGTGAATGCCACTGACCACAGGTACAGTAAATAGGGTGGACTTGGTGAGTTAATAGGAAGCCTGTTGTACCTCTCTTAATTTGAAACTCTGGTAATTAAAGACAAAGCAAAGGGAGGTGCAGTCTATTAGCATCTTAATCTTTTGTCTGTATGCAAATTTATTTTTTAACCACACGCTTCCTAGTACTGAGAGTGGAATGGCTTTAAAGGTCTACACAGAAAGAATTTTCGTTCCTTGCAAAGAGTACAACTTAACTTTAATAATAAAATACGATTTTAAACACAGATCTTTGTCTATCTGATCTGCTTGCCACCCATCTTCTTCAGAGGCATATTCACAAAAGCTACAACCTGCCTGTGAGGTTACCTGTGTCTGCCATTAGCGCAGGCTCCTCAGCTTCAGCAGTTGGGCTGACAGCAACACTGCCATAATGTTTGCAAGAGGTAGGCATGTCATCATTTATTTGTGTAAAAGACAGGCTTCAGCACCAGACTAGATCTCAGAAATCTGGATTTTGGTAGGTTGTCTAGAAGGGTAATCTGCAAGGCTACCACTCTCTTCCCCAGTTTCTTCACCTATAAAATGGAGATAATGATATTCACTAGCTTTTAAAAACCATTTTAAGATATACATGGTTAATTATCAAGTAGTGTGGATTCTCCCCTCTGAATAACACAGAACTGCTAATACACTGACTTACCCGCTTACATATTAGCATCTTTATTTAAACATTCACTATTCCTACTGCGACGTAGCAAAACACTCATTTTGTCAAACAGCAATTGTAAAGAAGCTTTTATCCAGCACAAGTGTAATTAGAATAGTGGAGAAGCGATGAGATTGTCAGCAGCTTTGAGCTCAAGGGACTATCTGGTATTTTAAGTTCAAGTAACTCTAGTAGCAAAAATAGCTTCCAATTCAAGTCTGCCCTCCACTGGCTTTAATGAAACAGTGCTAACAAATTTTGGATCAATAGTATCTTTTGTAATGAAGTGGAGGAACTAAATTAATAAACTGATACAATTTATTAATTGAGACCTTTAGTCAGCATTTCTTTTTAATTTTTTTAATAGTAGTTAAGTAATTAATAAATTCCTTTTTAAAATCCCATTTAGACTCCCTGGCAGATCCTTGTTCTTCATGTTTTCAAAAGCCCACCAGTGGATCATTCATATCAGAGTTGCTGGAATTAATATACAACATGGGAATTAACATTCTGCATGTGGTTTTAAAGACATTTGATAGAAAAACTACAGAAAAATATTTTGTTATGTTAATGATTCTAATACATAGTGGTGTATGTACTAGTGAAGTAGTAATGTCCGAAAAGGGACCCGTATCAGGCTAATAAACTAGACGGTCACTAGAAGCAATCTTTTCTCCTAACAAGTGAAAAGAAAGAAGAACAACTTTTATTCCTGTGTTTATTTTAGAGAGAACTTCCCATCACAAATCCCCCATGCAATTAACTCATCTCTTAACTCAGGAGGACTCATTTTCCTTTCTATATTTAAAGAAGGAAGATAATGGGGGGTGGGGGGGAAGCTATCTTAGTTATACTTACTTACATAGATTCATCTGGTATGAGTTCAGCCACAAGATGACATTTGTGTCTGGAATACAGAATCTGCACCGTTATGCACTGGAGGATGTGAGCAAGCTGAAAAGCCTCCAGTTCATTTATTTTGTCATCTTCATGCTTCGTTACACTTAACAGCATCTACTCTCTTGTGACTGCTACCTAAAGCTAAAATACAGGAGTAAAATGTGGTTTCTTCAGATGCGTACCAAATATACGCTTGAAAAATAAAAGAAAAAATAAAAGTGTTATAGAAATGTCATTTTACTTGGGCCCTTGAAATGCTTGAAAATCTGGGTCAGATTCATAGTTTATGCCTAACAGACTTTGTAACACAGAGCATAAGGAACTTTCAGAAGCTCCTTCAATGTACTCTGCATCTGTTAAAATTCTTGTGGGAATGGCTATCATTAACAATAAAAACTTTAGGAGTCCATGTAACATTTTACAGGAAGCAGTGTGAGGCACACAACTAATCTGTTCTTACTGGGTTTTGGTTTGGTTTTGCTTTAGGTAGGAAGCTATACAAAAACCTATTGGAATCTCATAAATCACTCAAGTAGGTACCGTTAAAATCACCCTCATAAACTGGACTCCAAAAAACCAATGCCAAAAACCCAGTCACCTACAGTGACTGCCATTCTGCACTTCTAGGAGGTGACTGTGTGAGACTTTGAACAATTCTAACTGGAAAGCAGGAACACTGCCACACTTAAACACTGACAGATATTCTCTTGAAAGGTCATTGGTGTTCCAGGCATTAGTGGAACAAGCCTACGATGAACTTATAGATACATGAATTAAGCTGTCAAACTACAGAAGATATACTTGTGTGTCTACTTGATAATATTTTACAATTAATAACATCTAAAACCACTTGTCTGGGATAAATATGGCATATGATTATGCTAAAATAGACAAAGTCTGGACAGAAATTATGTATGAAAGGCAATAGGGGCAGCATTTTAAGTGATTTCGTTTTATTTTAATACGATAGTAAAAACTTCATTAACCATGAGTTGCACTTCATTTAATCCTGATAGCATTACACAAGACTTGCACAGGAAGAAAAGAATGTTCCTTGATCGCCTTCTGTTATCTATGAAAGGCCTTAATTACTCTTCATTTTAATATTAAATTATTGACTAAAATTCCCTGTGTTGAATATCCCAAAAGAATTTTCAGTGAAATCTGATCTCCCAAAGTGTGAAAAACTGACAGACATAAATGCTGGTACTTTTGTCAACATTGGTTTGAGTTCAAGTTCTGAAAGGCAGCTCCTTCTGGAGTGTCACCTTTAGTAGGAAGCTCACGCACGCATTCTGAACTTGGCACAAGGAGGTGTGACCTGCTCCTCACCTCGTTGGTCATGGCTAGACCATGCTCAATTAGGAACATGACAAAAGGTGTGCCTTTAAGTTTCTGATGTGAATTCACCCAAAGTGAGCAATCAAGTTAAATTAATACCTACATTCAGTTTACCTAACTAATTTGTTCAACATTTAGATATACTGAGAAAGATTCAGTTTATACATATACATGACACATTTATTTTTTTGACTGGGTAATGTTATTCAAGATCTGAAAATATACATGTTTTTACCTTTCCTATTAGGCTCTGAACTCTGTAATTTGCATTATGAGTTGTTAAAAACTATTATAATGACAATACTAAAACCTAGACTATCTTTGAAGTAAGAATTAAAGCCATGCTTTAAATTCTATTTAAATTAAAGCTATGCTAAATTAAAATTTAATTTATACTTAAAAAAATAAATAAATTAACCAACATCCTTCCTGTTTTGGAGGCACCAAAGGAAAAGAATACTTAGGGATATACACAGTAAATGAAACAGTCTAATTTTTTTAATAGTGACTTAACATAAAAACCAGAACAAACTCAAATCCTAGCAGAAAACCCGCACAGACCTGTTCCATATCCACCTGGCATATTTTAACTCAGAGGTCCTTTTTGCTCTACTACTTGTTTTCTCTTTGCTTATAACCAGGAGATAATCAGTAGATGGTTGTTGTATACATTTATTTTGTAAGATATGAAAGAGTGCATCCAAAAACACTACTGTGGTGTGAATACTGTGCATCAGTTACAATTTTCAAATATTTCATTAACAGCAAAAGATGCTTCAGTGGCATGTTTATTTTTTGTAGATGGATGCTAAGAAAGACTATTACAACAAATGGTAACTGAAGAAAGGAAGCAGAATATGACTTTCAATTACCGTTCTTATTTTTCAAATGCTCCAATTCCACGTTCTGTATCAAGGAGAAATACTTCATTTTTATGTGCAATGCTGTCAACTGGTTGCAAAGACTTACATTCTCAGTTTCATAGATACTCAGAGCAAAGACTAGTTTGGAAGTCAGAATATATTCACTGCTTTCCTTACCTTGTTTCAACCATAGTAAAAAACTGCCTAAAAGAAGCACCTTTTAAGTCCTTTCAAATCTTTATAGATGTGTGCTGTTAAAACAACATATTCTTCACCAACGATAATCTAGTTGAAATGTGTTGACAAATAAAAGGTTTACATTCAGATATTTTTAGAGGAAGATCCTCCTAGAGCCACTGAAACCTTCACTGCTCAGATGCTAAAAAAAAAGCTCAATTTAAAAACAAAGAATGAGTAAATATAGGTATTAGCTTTGGCCTCAGAAAATCCTTTAATCCATCAGATTTCTGCGTATCACTTAAAAGTATGTAAGGAATCAGATTATTGTTTTCATCCTCGGCCAAGCACTGCAATCATAAAAACATGCAGTTAAGAACTGTTGTGTTTTAGAGGAACCTCCTACGGTACAATGTAGCAGTATCTTTAAATGTAACACTTCATTTTCAATATTAAATGAAGATGGGAAGAATGGGAAGTCAAGCTTCAAACAGCAGTAAAGTTTTGCAGCAGGTAATATTCAATTTTCAAGCATGATAGCAACTCTCAAAGGTCTCTAAAAGCATTTGATGAGGTTCTGTTGAATGCTGTCTCACCTCAGATTGCTGTTTCCCTTCACTGGCCTCAGGAGCTGTAATGAAAAATAATGAAATTATTACTATCCATATTACCACTCAGTCTTGTTTTATTTTTAAATGAATAAATAAATTGTATAGTTATTGTGTTGAATATACAAAATTACTACACTTTGCTTTTTGTTCCTACCACTCTGATGATTTTATTTATTTTCTGGATAGGCATCTGACAAGACCGCTTTTCTTGGAAACTTCCCATATCAGACAGCGACCAGAGAACAGCCAACAGGTATGACACAGAAATTCATCTGGAGGAGATTCTAACCTGGACAGAATTTTTTAATGTGCATTACTGCTATGTATTCCAAGTATGTTTTTAAAATATGATAAATGCAAACCCTCAAGCATATTCACCCCCAGGTAGTCTAAGTCTTAACAACAGTCAAGAAGGAGACATTTTAGAATTCTGACATTTCCCACGTGACACAACTGGACAGCCTCGCTCTTTTTTGACTATAGTGCTTTCCATTTCTATTTGTCTCTGTGAATTTCCCAGACCAGCAGTACTGCAGACTATCTGGGATTTATTAGACTCAATGAATGGAAATACTAAAATGGAATGGAAGAAAAGGACCATCATCACTAGGACACAATAAAAATAGAAAGTTTAATCATAATAATAAAGTGAAAGAGAATGTCTAGTCATAATATACTACCATTTTTATAAGCATCATAAAGATTCAGTGTGTAGTGGAAATCTGTTCAATACCTCTTGCTTATGTTCTTATGTTATTTATACAGATTTACAGCATAATCCTCAAGTATGAAATATCTACCATAATATCTTTGAAATGTGAGTTCCTCCTAAACAGAGTCAAACTCAAATCCTCCTAAACAGAGTCAAACTCAAACTTTGTTCCCAAGCAGATGAATTTAATGAAATTTCCTGGCAGTAAATTGAAGGGGAAATCTCAAAAAATGAGTGGTGAATGCATAATCTGCAGGGATTTCCTATGTAGAGTTTAGTGATTTTCCACAAACTTTAACGTGTCACTTTGTATCCTTCTTCAGCATCCTGAGTTTCATGCACTGCTGCATGGCTTTACTTTGTGCTGTGTTGTGATAAAGCTTTAGAGGTCTGGAATTCTTTAATCTGAAATGCACCCCTTGCACCAAAACACAAAGCCAAGCCAAAACCATCAGACCAAGTGGCATTATTCCCTGAACCACAGACTGACACTTAAGTGATTCAGTCAGGTCTGTAAGAATCCCAGTTCTCTTCTTTACCCATAAAACTTGAAACATTTGGCCATTTACACTGAGTGTTAGTGGTATTTATTTGCTATGAAAACACAGAACTTGTGGAATTACTGCTAATCAAATTAATAAAATAGTAACAA
Source organism: Brachypteracias leptosomus (assembly GCA_013401335.1). NCBI lineage: Eukaryota > Metazoa > Chordata > Aves > Coraciiformes > Brachypteraciidae > Brachypteracias > Brachypteracias leptosomus. The sequence continues at coordinate 93 of VYZX01027448.1, read as the reverse complement.
ACATTCCAGTTAAAACCTCTGCAATTTCATTTCTGATTTGTTGTTGCTGATCACATGAACTATGAGGCAAAAGAATCACGGAATCACAGAATG
>VYZX01027446.1:60184-73314 GCA_013401335.1 Brachypteracias leptosomus | reverse complement strand
AACCCCACCACGCTGGGATTCCACGAAGGAGGGAGGACAGCCTCGAACCACCCTGCTCCCCCATGGCGGCAGCACCGATCCCCGGTCTCCATGGCGGCGGTGAGGGGGGGGGGCGGTGACGCCGCACAAGATGGCGGCGGTGGCGCTGCTGTGCCTGGCGGCGGCGGCGCTGGGCCCGGGGGTGTCCGCGCAGCGCTACCGGCCCGACTGGGCCAGCCTGGACGCGAGGCCGCTGCCCGCCTGGTTCGACCGGGCCAAGGTGGGGGTGTTCGTGCACTGGGGGGTGTTCTCCGTCCCGGCCTGGGGCTCCGAGTGGTTCTGGTGGCACTGGCGAGGCGAGCACCGCCCGGACTACGAGCGCTTCGTGCAGCTCCGGTACCCGCCCGGCACCACCTACGGGGACTTCGCGCCCCGCTTCACCGCCCACGACTTCCAGCCCCGAGAGTGGGCCCGGCTCTTCCAGCGGGCCGGGGCCAGGTCAGCGCAGGGTGCTGACCGGGGTGGTTGGGGGTCCCTGAGGGGATGGAGGGTGGGGATGAAGGGTTCCTGAGGGGATGAGGGCCATGGGCAGGGGTCTCTGAGGGGATGGAGGGTCCCTGAGGGGATGGAGGGTCACTGAGGGGATGAGGGCCATGGGCAGGGGTCCCTGAGGGGATGGAGGAGCTATTTCTGAGTGTCCATGAGGAGGTGGGTGTCCCTGGTCACCAAGTGGATGGGGGAGCCATGTCTGGGGGTCCCTGAGAGGATGGAAAGGCCTGGAGAGGATGGAGGGAGCTGTTCCTGGGGTCCCCAAGAGCATGAAGGGACCCCTGAGGGGATAGAAGGCCTAAATCTAAGGATCCCTGAGGGCTTGGAGGTCCCTGAGCAGTTCTGGAGATCCCTGCAGGGTCATTCCCAGGGTGGTGAGGAGATAGTGGGTCTTGCTGCTTCCTAAATCTCAATTATTCATTCTTTTCCATCATTAAAATCAATTTAAAACTTCTGTTGTTCTTGTAGTTGCTTCTAAATTTAAAGGGTAATGCCAGAGGGCTCCTCACAGCACAGCTTCAGTCCCTTGCTCTTTTAGAGACAGGGTTTGCCAGGGGGGCTGGGGAATGTCTTAGGAAGCTCCTTTGTCATCCTGATTTTTTTCCCCCACAGGTACGTGGTGCTGACCACGAAGCACCACGAAGGCTTCACCAACTGGGGGTCCCCCGTGTCCTGGAACTGGAACTCTCTGGATACAGGACCCCACCGAGATCTTGTCGGAGAGCTGGGACAAGCCCTGAGGGAGAGGTAGGGCCCTGCCAGCCCCTGCTGCTCCTCTCACCTCTGGGCATTGAATTCTCCTGGCTGCTCTTGGCAAACAGCAGAAAATGATGAGTTTAATATGAAAAAAAAAGTAATACTTGCAAAGCCTTGAAATCTGTGGAATAATAATGCTAGTGATCTAATCTCCTGCTGGTTCTTAATCCCTGCTGCCAGCCTCACTCTTTTCTTTGTCTTTTCTGTCCTTCAGCAACATCCACTATGGGCTGTATCACTCTCTGCTGGAGTGGTTTAATCCTCTCTATCTAGCTGACAAGGAAAGTGGCTTCAAGACCCAGAACTTTGTTTTAAAGAAGACCTTGCCAGAACTTTATGATCTTGTCTTAAAGTAAGAGCTTCAACAACTTAGAAATTGAGAGCATTTCCTCCTTTCAATACTGTAGAGAAAGATGCAAAGCGGATGCAGAGGGGAGAGGTGACAAATGTTCATGTTTGCCAAGGCAAATATGGTTTTTTATCAGTAATGATCTGTGGTAATTAGAAAAGGGGTTCACATTTGCCCTAATTTGTAGTATAAGGTAGGGGAAAACTTATTGCAAGAGCAATTCCCTTTGAAACTGCCTTTGGAAGCAGAGCAAGCTGCTTAGATTTAGTAGAGTAAAAGAGCAATTTCACTGTGAATTTACATCCCTGCCTCATTGACCAAAATATGAGGCTTGGGCACATCTTGCTCCAAATTGTTCCAGGTCAAGAATGTGCCTCATAATTACTTTTGAGATACAAACTTCTGGTTTTTTGGAGGGTTTGCATCCTCTCCTGAGCTGTGATCATTCTTTGGTGCTGCAAGAACCTCACTGAAAGTTTTGTCTGAAGCAGAAAGTGCTTCCTCTGAACCTCCTGGTAACGTCAGGCAATAGGAAGAGGAAGTGAAGCTAAACTCTAGAGGCAAGAGCCAAGAGCTTCCTTTGTAGGGGGAGAAAAGCAGCCATTCTGAAATAACCTTTATCTCTCTGTTAGATATAAACCTGATTTGATTTGGTCGGATGGAGACTGGGAAGCTCCAGACTCCTACTGGAATTCTACCTCTTTCCTTGCCTGGCTTTACAACGATAGTCCCGTCAAGGTATCTCCTTCAGCTCCTCCTCATGGCCTCTAGCATTTCATGGGGGTGATGGGAATGTGAGCAAATCAGAAACCTGCTCAACAGCTGCCAAATGTGCTTTATTTCACAAAAAATAAGCAGCCTACACTGTGCTCCTAAGAGAAGAGTCTCGGGTCCTTTCCAGCACACAGGTGGGAGGCTCAGAGGTCAGAAACCTTGTTGCCTCAACTTCTACCTGAGTGAATAGAGAGAGGGATCTCTGGAGGATCCTCTCCCTCCTCCCATTGATCACACAGTGGGGTTCAGGTGCTTGTGGCCTTCCAGTATCTGAAGGGGCTACAAGAAAGCTGGGGAGGGACTTTTTAGGCTGTCAGGCAGTGGTAGGACTGGGGGGAATGGCTCAAAACTAGAGGTGGGGAGATTGAGATGAGACATTAGGAAGAAGTTGTTGCCCAGGAGGGTGGGGAGGCACTGGCCCAGGTTGCCCAGAGAGGTGCTGGAAGCCCCATCCCTGGACATTCTGAAGGCCAGGCTGGCTGGGGCTGGGAGCAACTGATGTAGTGGGAGGTGTCCCTGCCCATGGCAGGGGGGTGGAACGAGATGATCTTTAAGGTCTCTTCCAACCCTGATGATTCTATGATTCTACCTCCTAACTTAGATGCCTTTGCTAAGGCTCAAGCTGAGAAGTCCAAGACAAATTCTCCCTCCTGAGCTGAGTTTCTTCTTCCAGGACACTGTGGTTGTCAATGATCGTTGGTGCAGTAACTGCTCTTGCCACCATGGGGGCTACTACAACTGTGCTGACAAGTACAAGCCAGGGACCCTGTCCCCCCACAAGTGGGAGATGTGCTCCTCCATTGACAAGCTTTCCTGGGGCTACCGGAGCAACATGAACATTTCTGAGTTAATGGATGAAGCAAGTATCATTGAGGTGAGAAATCTGGCATCTAACATGGGGGGTTACTGAGGAGCAGAGGTTTCCTTCATCCTCCTACCTGCAGAAAGAGTTGTGGTGTCCTTCATGCCACCAGGCTGGAGTTGAAGGAGCAGTTGATGAGGACCAAGCCCTCCTCAGGTTTCTCTGTTGTCAGAGGGGAAGAAATGCAATTTATTACCTTGTTTTTTCTGTCACAGGAGCTGGTGCAGACTGTGAGTTTTGGAGGCAACTACCTTCTCAATGTGGGACCTACAAAAGAAGGGGTGATTGTTCCCATCTTCCAAGAAAGGCTTCTGGCCCTTGGGAGGTGGCTGGACACTAATGGGGAGGCAATTTATGAATCCAAGCCCTGGAGAGTGCAGATGGAGAACACCACAGACACAGTCTGGTGAGGACTCCACTGCTTGGTGCAGTCTGGGCTGGGCCTTGCACAACTGACATTTCTTTCTTAGTTGCTCTTGAATTTGGGACACTCTGAAGTGTTGCCATCAGGTGGAGATGGTGTTTAGGTAATACCCTACAAGTGGAGTGCTCAGTTATTGCCCCAGGGTGTTATCTAAGGAATACCTCGCTTGAAGGAAGAGAATAAAAATCAGGAGCTCATCCATCTTGCTTGATTTAGGAAGAACTTCTTTCCTGAGAGAGTGGTCAGGGACTGGCCCAGGCTGCCCAGGGAGGTGGTGGAGTCACCATCCCTGGAGGGATTCAACAAATGAGTAGATGTGGAGCTTTGGGACATGGTCTGGGGGGCAGGGAGATGTTGTGGTGAAGGTTGGACTTGATGATCCTGGAGGTCTTTACCAGCCTAAATGATTCTATGATTTGGAAAAAAACATTCTTCATAAAATCATAGAATGTTTGAGGCTGGAAGGGACCTCTAGAGGTCATCTGGTCCAACCTCCCTACACCAGCAGGGACATCTCTACCTAGGGCAGGCTGCTCAGAGCCCCATCAAGCCTGACCTTGGATGACTCCAGGGATGAGGCCTCCCCCACCTCTCTGGGCAGCCCATTCCACTGATCTATCACCCTCAGATTAAAGAACTTTTTCCTAATATCCAACCTAAATCTCTCCTTTCCCAGCTTAAAACCATCACTCCTTGTCCTATCATTACAAACCCTTTTGAACAGACCTTAACAAACATCTCCCTGCTGCTGCTGTCAGGGCTGTTTAAGTAGTTTTGGTCCTGGCTCATTTGAGTTGCACAAATGTCACTCATCCAAACACGTAGAGTTTGTGACCACAGCAATATTTGGTTTTAAGCTGTTATATAATAGTGCCAATCACTGTTACCCAACTGTGAGAAGGACATAGTGAGTTAAAAGCCAGAAATCTCTGTAAAACAAGAGGTATTGTTTTTTTCCTCAAGTGTGGCCAGGCCAGAAAGGCAGAGCAGTGACCAGGCTGAGGCAGAGTGTCCACAGGCTGAGGCAAGGACAGGGCAGTAAGTGACATTTGCTTGTAGGAAGCACCTGTGGACTTTGTTTGGGTTTCATCAGCCAGTGCTGAATGGTGGGTCCAAAGTGACAGGTTTGGGAAGGAGGGGAAAGCAGGTGACCCCTGTGTGGTGACACCAGCCACGCTGGAGGGTTTGTGTTGTCTGGGGAGTTTAAGCTCAGGTCTGGTTCTCTCTCTTGCTCTCTCAGGTACACTTCCAGGGGAGCTCTTGTCTATGCCATCTTCCTGACCTGGCCTCAGGACAGTGTTTTGAAGCTCTCCTCACCCACCCCATCCCCAGCCACACAAGTAAGGAACTTAAAAAAAACATAAAACACCCTGGGGGGCACATGTGGGCTGGGAAGGTCCAGCCTGACTTCATCTGGAAACTGGGGGGAGTGTGGAAGTTGTTATCCCATATTTGTTGTTCTGGGTGCTCCAGGCTCCGTCCTCATCCTGGTTGTTCTCCAGGCTCACTGTTGACACAGAACATGGGGGAGGACTCACACTCTGCCACAGAACAGGCAGAGATGCTTCTCCCCCAGAATTTTCTGATGCTGTTGGCACTGGGAGGTGCAGTAAATAACCAGCCTCACACATAGAGGGGGTTGTTGGTATTGTACCTCCATTTCAAGCCAGGAGCACTGACCCACTGAGTGCAAACCTAATTGGGAGTGACGCAAATGCCAGAGTGTCCTTTGCTCTAAACAAACACAGGTAAAACCTCAGTTACGCAGAAAAACACAACTACCAACTCCAGCCAAGTCTCTGCCCCCAGAATATTCCCTGTGCTGCCTTTTGTGCTCTCAGTGGTGGGTGGAAAGATGCAGGGGCTGTGGGAAAGGCTGCACAGAGCCTGAAAATGTGGTGTGGGTGTCCTGGGGCCTTCAGGTGTGTGAGCTGCAGCTGAGTGTGTCCCTGCCCTCCTCTGCAGGTCTCCATGCTGGGCTTTGCAGGGACTCTGAAGTGGCAGAAGTCCCCAGGTGAAGGGCTGCTCATAACTCTGCCCTACATGCTTCCATCTCCTCTGCCTCCCCAGCCTGGCTGGGCTGTCAAGCTCGAGGGTGTGAAGTGACAGGAGATGAAAGCAGCAACCTGCTCGTGCCTTGCTTTTCAATTGAGTCTGAGATTTTTGCATTTATTGTGGAATAAATTGAAGAGAATCTCTCTTGTAATCCCTTTGGTCTGTAAGGGACTGACCTCTCTCCTCAGCAGTGGGAGGTTGGGGCACCCTTTGCAGTGTCCTACTGGGATGTGACAGCCCCTGAGCCAAACATCTACACTTGGAACAAGAAGGTTCTTTGATGTAGAGCTGGTTTTTGATGTAAAGCTGGGCTTCTTGGTGTTGTTACAGGTGGTGATGTTGGACAGAATTGGTGGGAGACTGAAGAGAGTTAGTGTGGGGCAGTTAAGAGGATCTGCTCCTCCTAGGCAGGAGAAGGCCCTGCCACCTACCTGGCTTAATTACTCATCAAAATTAATTTTGATAACTAGTGTGATGCTCTTCCATGTGGAGTCATGAGGCCTTGCATGTGGTGGGCATGTTCTAATGAAGGCCAAGCACAGCAGAGTCCTGGGGGTGATGGACTTGCATAAAAATAGGTCCTCAGTAAGATGTGTTGTATCACTTTGGTATTGATTGGAACAATTATGGTCACATACCTCTGTCATAAATAGATATAATGGGAGCTTGGTGCTTGGAGAGGTCTAGAAGAAATTCTTTAACTTGAGGGTGATTGATCAGGGGAATGGGCTGCCCAGAGAGGTGACTGACTTCTGCTGCTTGAGGGAAACAAGATTTCCTGCATTGATGTCAAACTTTTCTAAAAGGGTTGAACACCACGTACGTAAATGATGAAACTCCTCATCACAGCCCGTGTTTCTGCTGCACAGTTGTTGTGAAGGCCCCACAGAGGTTGTTTGGTCACTGTGTGATGTGGTGCAAGCAGAAGTTGTCACAACACTTGGAGCTGAGCTGAGTCCACGGCTGGGCCACGAGCTGGGCTGGTGCTGGGGGAGCTGTTACTCAATGGACAAATACTGAGGAGTCTGTGTGGACTTCAGAGAACTGGTGCTGGCTGCCAGGGACCTGCTGGAGCATCACCCCGGGCTGGTGATGACGCTGGTGTGAGCACAGAGCAGGGGAAAAAAAAAGGGACAACAGAGCAATGGCCTCTTTGCCCCCCAGCCCCATCACGCTGGTAACTCCTGGCGTGCGGCTGGGGCCCGGCCAAAACAAACGCCCCGTGTTTATTTATCCACACGAGCCAGCCGAAAAGCCATCCTATAAGTAACCGCCAGCGGGGCGGCCGCACAGTACCGGTACCGGAGGGAAACATGCCGCAGATCGACACCGCATCGCTAGCACGGGAGGCTCCGCGGGGACAGGTACGAGCTGGGGCTCTCCTGCTGCCGTGGCAGCGAGTCGGGGCCGGGTTGAGAGGGAACTTCGCGGCTGGAGGAGCTGAGACCGGGGCTGGAGGGACTGAGACCGGGGAGAACCGGGGGTCGGCACCGGGAACAGCAGCGGTGAAGGCACCGGGGTCCCGGCTCCATTTGGCGCGCCCGGGGTGTCATGTGACCTGTAAGCCACGCCCACTCTGGTCACGTGGTGGGCGGGAGCGGTCACGTGGGAGCGGGCGGACATGGCGGCGGCGCGGCGGTTGCTCCCGCGTTGGGCGGTGTCGCTGCGGCCGGTGAGCGGGGCTGGACCGGGCCGGGGGGAGCCGGGGCCGGCGGCAGCGGGGCTGACGCTGACACTGACACTCTCCTTCTGTCCCAGGTCAGCGCCGCGGCGGCGACCGGAGCGTTCCCGAAGCGGGTGAAGGTGGTGGAGGTGGGGCCGCGAGATGGGCTCCAGAACGAGAAGGTACGAACAGGCCCCGATCTCCCTCCCGGTGGGGCCCTCAGCACCTCACCGGGGGTTCTCCAGCCGTAACGGGCCGTTGTGCCCGGCTGACAGCGTTTGGGTTTGTTAACCCCCCCCCATGGGAAGAGGAAGGGGGGGTTTGCACTGGGGGAAAGTTTATTGTGGAAATAATAATTTCTGGTCCTTTTTCTTGTTTCCTCTAGAATATTGTGCCCACCCCGGTGAAAATCAGCTTGATCAATATGCTGTCAGAGACAGGCCTTCAGACTATAGAGGCCACCAGCTTTGTCTCCCCCAAGTGGGTTCCTCAGGTCAGTGTTCAGATGGGATTTAGTTGTGCCTTGTGAAAATGTCTAATAACAGAGACTCATCCAGTCAGAAGATTCTGCTTGCTCCAAAATCCTTGTGACTAGGGCTTGTAACGGGGCAAGAAGCAGCAAAGGCAACTAGAGAAGGTTGCACAATCCCAGGACTCCCCTTTGGACCCTGCAGAAGAGCAGATGTGCAGCTCAGATACAAACAGCTGGTTGTGCCACTGCCTGGACTGTGACCCTTCACAGGGACAGTGCTCTTGGCTCTTTAGAGGCCCGCTTCTCTTCTCCCTAAATACTTCTGTTCCTATTACAAAAAGAAATTAAAAAATTATACCTTCCAGTAGCTGAAGGGGCTACAGGAAGGCAGGGGAAGGTCTGTTCAAAAGGGTTTGTAATGACAGGACAAGGAGTGATGGTTTTAAGATAGGAAAGGAGAGATTTAGGCTGGATATGAGAAAAAAGTTCTCTAACATGAGGGTGATAGATCAGGGGAAGGGGCGGCCCAGAGAGGGGGTGGAGGCCCCATCCCTGGAGTCCTTCAAGGTCAGGCTTGATGGGGCTCTGAGCAACCTGCCCTAGGTAGAGATGTCCCTGCTGGTGTAGGGAGGTTGGACCAGATGCCCTCTGGAGGGCCCTTCCAGCCTCAAACACTCTATCATTCTATGAATTACACTATATTTTCAGATTGTTGTCACCTTACAACCCTGTCCCTGTTTGTTTGCAGATGGCTGACCACACTGAAGTCCTGCAGGGGATTACCAAGGTGCCTGGTGTCAGTTACCCCGTGCTGACCCCAAACCTGAAGGGATTCCAGGCAGCGGTAAGAGGCCTCTGACCATCCCCAGGGTCTCAGGTGGGGGCTTGGCTGGGGAGGAACATTTCAGCTGGGACCTGGTGTTTATAATAGAAAATACCTTGATACTTTTTTTTTAATAATAGAAAAAGGAATCTATTCTAATTGACAGGGATGTTTCAGCCTTATTTGCACATCCCATCCCACATCCTGCAGGTGCAGCTTCACTGCTGCATTCTATGATCTGTAATATCCCCCTTCTCTTGAAGACAGACTTGGCTGTGTCATGTTTTTGCTGTAGAATCATTTAGGTTGGAAAAGACCTTTATCCAACCTTTGTCCAGCATCTCCCTGACCCCCAGACCATGTCCCAAAGCTCCACATCTACTTGTTTGTTGAACCCCTTCAGGGATGGTGACTCCAGCACCTCCCTGGGCACCCAGTCCAGTCCCTGACCACTCTTCCACTAAAGAACTTCTTCCTAATGTTCAATCTAAACCTCTCCTGGAAATATTTGGGTTATTCAAGGAAGAATTGGGAGGAAAACCCTTTTTTCTAAAATGCCAGAGCTGTAGCCATGGTTGTGTTTGACATTCCCCTGGCAGGAGAAATAACTGGGTTGAACTTTGTGTTGGCAGGTGGCAGCAGGGGCCAAAGAGGTGTCAATCTTTGGAGCAGCCTCAGAGCTCTTCACTAAGAAGAACATCAACTGCTCCATCGAGGAGAGCCTGGAGAGGTTCAATGAAGTGATGGCAGCAGCCAGAGCAGCCAGTGTTCCTGTCAGGGGGTGAGGACCTGCTGGAGCTTGGCTTAGAGCAGCTCATGGGGAGAGATGTGACTGTTTGAGTTCATCTCCTCAGAGCCCAGCCCCTGCAGGGCTGGGGAGGGGGATTTCTTTGCAGATTCACCTTTTTTGGGGGGGTCTTGGCTGGGTGTGAGCTCAGTGCTTTTGGGACAGCCCCACACTGAGGTGGTGCAGGGCCTGTGCTGCTCCTGGCAGCTCACACTCCTCTCTAATTCTGTCTCCAGCTCCACCAAACAATCCCAAATAGCACAAGGTTCTGGCAGATGTTCCACCTGGAGGTGCTTAGATCCACAAACACTCCTGGGTACTCTGCTCTGGGCAAATCTTCCATGTCCATGGAAGAAATCATTGTTCAATTAATTACCTAAACATTGCCCACTGGACTGACTTCTAGAATATGATTTAATTCTTCCATTGTGCTGCATCTTGCATGCTCTACACAACTCCTGACCAGTTTGACCAGTATAATCTCACCTCAGTTCTCTAGCTCAAAGTGTGTATTTATTTTTTTTACCATAGATACGTTTCCTGTGTCCTTGGGTGTCCCTATGAAGGGAAGATTTCTCCAGCTAAAGTTGCAGAGGTGAGTTCATCATAAATATAATTTTCTGAGAGGGTTTTGGCTCCTTTTTATGAACTGGGGGCTGGAGGATGTGTCAAACTCTTTAACTGGGGAGGGCACAGAGGGGGAAAGGCTGAGTCCAGCTGGAAGGGACAGGGGAGGATTTTTGATCCCAGAGAAGAGTCTCCTGCCTGTTGTGCTCTGGTTCCTCTGCCTGGTGGGTCTCCAGCTCTGGGGAAGGGATTGATAAAGCTGCTTTTTGAGTGAGAACCTTGGTTTTTTGGGCAGGTGTCCAAGAAGATGTACTCGATGGGATGTTATGAGATCTCCCTGGGGGACACCATTGGCATCGGGACCCCGGGGAGCATGAGGGAGATGCTGGCAGCAGTGATGAAGGAGGTGCCCGTGGGGGCTCTTGCTGTTCACTGCCACGACACCTACGGGCAGGCTCTTGCCAACATCCTGGTAGCACTTCAGGTGAGAACCTTGCTCTGAACTGCAGCATCTCTCCTTGGTTATTTCCTTTATTTGTGCTCCTGAGCTGTAGATTTCAGGAGCAGGGTGAGTGTGGCCTTTACTGACAGGGCTTCTCTTCACAGATGGGGGTGAGTGTGGTCGACGCCTCCGTCGCTGGCCTCGGGGGCTGCCCCTATGCCCAGGGAGCATCAGGGAACGTGGCCACAGAGGACCTGGTGTACATGCTGAACGGCCTGGGGGTGCACACGGTGAGTGGGGGGCCTCTGCCTGCACCATCTGAGCTTCTCACGTGGGGCCCAGGGAGCCTGAGGGTGGTGGGTGCAGCTGGAGGGTGGCTCTGGCTCTGCCAGGCTGTGCCCAGGGGTCATGGCCATGCCAACCCCACCAGGAGCTGTTCCTCCTCTCCTTTCTTGAGTGCTCCAGGATTTCATAGAGTCATTTTGGTTGGAAAGGACCCCCAGGATCAGCAAGTCCAACCTTTGTCCAACATCTCCCTGACCCTCAGACCATGTCCCAAAGCTCCACATCTACTCGTTTGTTGACCCCCTCCAGGGATGGTGACTCCAGCCCCTCCCTGGGCAGCCTGGGCCAGTCCCTGACCCCTCTGCCAGTAAAGAGCTTCTTCCTAATGTCCAATCTAAACCTCCCCTGGTGCAACTTGAGGCCATCACCTCTTGTCCTGTCATTAGTTCCTTGGAAGAAGAGCCCAACCCCAGCCTCACCACAACCTCCTTTCAGGTAGCTGTAGAGAGCAATGAGGTCTCCTCTCAGCCTCCTCTTCTCCAAGCTAAACAACCCCAGTTCCCTCAGGTGCTCCTCACAAGACCCGTTCTCCAGACCTCTCACCAGCCTCGTTGTCTTTCTCTGGACCAGCTCCAGCCCCTCAATGTCCTTCTTATATTGAAGGTCTGACTGGTACCAATGTCGTGTCTTTTTTTTTCCCCGTGCAGGGTGTGGATCTGCAGAAGCTGATGGACACAGGCACCTTTATCTGCAATGCTCTCAACAGAAGAACCAATTCCAAAGTGTCCCAGGCCTGTTGCAGGCTGTGATGCTGCATCCAGCTCCTCCTTGGGTCAAGAGGAGGGCAAAGATCTGGTGCTGGCCAGTGTCCTCCTCCACTCTGCTGCCTCTGATCTTCACTGCTCCCTCCAGGCTCAGTTCTTGAGAGGAAATCCACCAGGATCTGTGAAGAGATGACAAAAATGAAGAGCACAACATTAAATCTTGAAGACTTCAGCCACTTGCCTTAGAGAAGGGAGGACACGGATGGGCTGAGGGAGAAATTGTGGCCACAACACTTGTCCTCTTGCAGAGAACACCAGCTCAGAACAGTGGCTGGTAACTTCTACCAAGAGTGTGTTGCCACAAGCCACCAGCAAAGGATAAACCACCAGCAAAGGCTAAATCCCAGCTTGTCCAGTTAGAGCACTTCTCCAGGTCAGGCTTTTGACCCTTCTTCCTTTCTCCCTCCTCACTACAAACCTTAAGACTGAACCCAAAGGCTCCCATTTATAATTCCAGTATCAAGGAGCCCCTTTGGACTTTCAGTCTTGGTGTTCAGGGACTGTACTAATGGATTGTATCTGTTGTAAGATACTAGGAGTAATAAACACATTATTTAATATGCTAAACTATTAGAAATTTGCTTTACTTAAACCAATTAAAGGGTTTTTTTGCTGCTGGTTTGGTTCCAAGTGCCTCTTCCACCAGCACTCACTGTGGGCTGAGAGTAGAGGGGGTGAAACACACTTAACCTAGGACACGTGTCCCAGGGAAGTGTCCCCTGATCTTCTATTTAAAATAACTTATTTAGTAGTTTATTTGTGAGACTGGAGACAAGCACAGAGACCTCATCCTTTCCATGGGTGGGCCTGGCTGGTAGCTGTGTGCTGTCCCAGGCAGGCAGGACCGTCCCTCCGGGTGTCTCCACCTCACTTTAAATGAACTGTAACAATTAAATAAATTCTGACACTGAAATAAGTGTCGTGTCGTGAATCAATGGGTGGATCAATGGGTTGGGTTAAACCAGGGCTCAGTGACCTGGTCCCGCCGCCAGAGGGCGCTCCCCGCACCGCCCTATGGGTGGTGTTGCTTGGCCACGCCCCCCTCACAGCCCACCAATGGCCGCCGTCCCTACACAGCGGCCCCGCCTCTTGGGGGCGTGGCTTCCCTGCATGCGCTCTCCCTTCCCTCGGCTTTTTGTCCCTCGCTGCCGGCCCGTAGCTCGCGCGGCGGTGACACGTTTCCATGGGAGAGCGGGGGGCGCGTGGCAGCGCGCGGGGCGGGGCGGGCCTTAAAGGGGCCGCGCGCGCGTGCGGAGCCGGCAGCGCGAGAGCGGCGGCAGCGGGCGGAGCGGGAAACGGGGGGAGCGCCCTCAGGTAAATCAGCCCCAAGGGGACCCCCCCGGGTGAGCCCCAACCCTCCGGGAGACCTTCGGGAGACCCTCAGGCCCCTGGACCTGGCTCCTGGGGTCCCTCCCGGCCCCCAGCCTAGACCCCCGGGCAGCCCCGGCCCCGCGGGTCACCGCAGCCTCGCCGGTAACGCTGCCCCCCAGGCCTCTGCCCGCTCCCTCAGGCCCTTTCC
>VYZX01027446.1:0-59757 GCA_013401335.1 Brachypteracias leptosomus | reverse complement strand
GGCCGCCGTCCCTACACAGCGGCCCCGCCTCTTAGGGGCGTGGCTTCCCCGCATGCGCTCTCCCTTCCCTCGGCTTTTTGTCCCTCGCTGCCGGCCCGTAGCTCGCGCGGCGGTGACACGTTTCCATGGGAGAGCGGGGGGCGCGTGGCAGCGCGCGGGGCGGGGCGGGCCTTAAAGGGGCCGCGCGCGCGTGCGGAGCCGGCAGCGCGAGAGCGGCGGCAGCGGGCGGAGCGGGAAACGGGGGGAGCGCCCTCAGGTAAATCAGCCCCAAGGGGACCCCCCCGGGTGAGCCCCAACCCTCCGGGAGACCTTCGGGAGACCCTCAGGCCCCTGGACCTGGCTCCTGGGGTCCCTCCCGGCCCCCAGCCTAGACCCCCGGGCAGCCCCGGCCCCGCGGGTCACCGCAGCCTCGCCGGTAACGCTGCCCCCCAGGCCTCTGCCCGCTCCCCCAGGCCCCCGCCCTCTCCCCCTCCCTTCTCACCTGCCTGGTGCGTTATTTTGGCCTCCCCTGGCCCAGGCTCCGGCCTCCCCTGCAGCTCCCCCCGCCCGGGCAGCAGCTGAGGGGATTCGGTTCGGTTCTAGCCTGAGCTGCAGCTCTGAGAGTGACTCAAGTCACCCAGGGAGGAAAGTTCCCCTGTGCTGCCTCCTCATGCCTGGGTGGTGAAGGGGATTCTCTCTCCTTCCCGCTGCTGCTCGGTTCCCGGGGATGGGGGCTTTGATGCAGGTTATTTTCTAGGTTTCCACCTGGTGCATGCCAGCAAACACCCCTGTAGTCTGCACTGACCCAGTGCCCCCCTTCCTGGGAAGCAGGGGTGGGACGGGAGGCTGGAGGATGTGCTGGGGCTGTGGTAAAGAGGGCATTTCAGAGCTGGAGGAAAACCAGGGAACGGGTGGAAGAGGGCAGAGCTCATACCCTTGAGGGCACCACCCGAGTTAATACTGTTAGATGGCTCCCTGCCCTCCTGCTTAGGGGTGGATGAGCCCGAGGGATCTGTGCTGCAGCACGAGGGTGACACCGGGATCTTGGCTGGCTTTAACAGGAAGAACGAAGGGTTTTCCCCGGGACAAGTGTCAGATCAACCCTCCCTGCCTGGGAGAGTGCACCACGTTGGCAGGGTGTGCCCCAACCTGCCCAGCACCTTCCTCTCCGGATGTCCTGGCCCTGGCCGGGCCAAGTGCAGGGAGTGCTGACGTGACAGTGTCCAAGCCCTGCCTGCCCCTTCCCTCTCCTCCCCTCCCGGGGCTGTGGTGCCTATCCCAGGCTGTCTCACACACTGCTCTGCACTCAAGCACCTTTCCTCTCCCAGGGAGCCATGGCAGAGAAGATCCTGGTGACTGGTGGAGCTGGCTACATCGGCAGCCACTGTGTGCTGGAGCTGCTGCAGGCTGGCTACGTCCCCGTGGTCATAGACAACTTCCACAACGCCATCCAAGGTACCAAGTGCCTTCAGCCCTTCCCGTGCAAGGGGCTCGGGACCTGCAGCACTCCCAGTGTCTCCTTCCACCTCTCCAGGGGCAGATGCTCTCCCCGAGAGCCTCCAGCGTGTGCAGCAGATCGTGCAGCAGCCCATCCTCTTCCAGGAGCTGGACATCACCGACGAGGCAGCGCTGCAGGAGCTCTTCAGCAAGGTGAGAGCAGGAGCTGCAGTGCCCCAGGGTGGGCTCGTGGGTTCCGAGGGTGAGAGGGGTTTGTGCTGGGAGTGGGCAGGAGCTGGGTGGAAATGCTGTGACCAGCAAAGGTTTCTCTTGGCTGTGGGGAATTCTTCCCAATCACTAATGATAGGATGAGAGGAAATGGCCTCAAGTTGCACCAGGAGAGGTTTAGATTGGACATTAGGAAGAAGTTCTTTACTGAAAGAGGGGTCAAGCACTGGACCAGGCTGCCCAGGGAGGTGCTGGAGTCACCATCCCTGGAGGGGTTTAAAAAACAAGTAGATGTGGTGCTTGAGGCCAGGGTCTAGTGGTCAGGGAGATGTTGGGATGAACTTGATGGTCCTTTCCAACCACAATGATTCTATGGAGACCACACAGGCTGCCTGGATGAAACTCCTGGGGAGACACTTGCCTGGAGCTTCTGGCTGCTGTTGCTGTGGCCCTCACACCAGGCTCTCTGTCCCTTGCAGCACCGTTTCTCAGCCGTGATGCACTTTGCAGGGCTGAAGGCTGTGGGGGAGTCTGTGCAGAAGCCCCTCGAGTACTACAGGGTGAACCTCACCGGGACCATCCGGCTGCTGGAGGTGAGTGGGGCTGGGGCTGATCCTGCTGGGGGGGGGCTCTGCTGGGCCCTGTGGTGCTCAGGGGTGTAATCACAGAATGTCAGGGATTGGAAGGGACCTCGAAAGATCATCTAGTCCAACCCCCCTGCCAGAGCAGGATCCCCCAGAGCAGGTCACACAGGAACACGTCCAGGGAGGTTTTAAATGTCTCCAGAGAAGGAGACTCCACAACCTCCCTGGGCAGCCTGGGCCAGTGTCTGGCACCCTCACCATAAAGAAGTTTCTTCTCCTATTGATGTGGATCCTCCTCTGTACCAGCTTATACCCATTGCCCCTTGTCCTGTCATTAGATACCACTGAGCAGAGCCTGGCTCCGTCCTCCTGACACTCTCCCTTACCATTAATGAGGTCTCCTCTTCTCCAAGCTAAAGAGCCCCAGCTCCCTCAGCCTTTCCTCACAAGGGAGATGTTCCACTCCCTCCATCATCTTAGTGGCTCTGTGCTGGACTCTCTCCAGCAGTTCCTTGTCCCTTCTTGACCTGAGGGAGCCTCATGGTGCCTGTGTGGTGGGAGCTGCTGCCTGCAGAGAGCTGAGCAGCTGAGCTGGAGGGTGTGGAGCTCTCTGGCTCAGCACCAGCTCCCTTCTCCCCAGACCATGAAAGCCCATGGTGTGAAGAACATGGTGTTCAGCAGCTCTGCCACCGTCTACGGGGACCCCAAGTACCTGCCCCTGGATGAGAACCACCCGGTCGGGGGCTGCACCAACCCCTACGGCAAGTCCAAGTTCTTCATCGAGGAGATGATCCAGGATCTCTGCAAGGCAGAGAGGGTGAGGAGCTGCCCCAGGGGCTGGGAATTGAGGGCTCTTCCCACTGGAGCACACTGGGGTGACCAGGCAGCACAACCCCCTCCCCAGCAGCCCCATTCTGCCTCCCCAGGACTGGAACGCTGTTCTCCTGAGATACTTCAACCCCATTGGTGCCCACGAGTCTGGCATGATTGGAGAAGACCCTCAGGGGATCCCCAACAACCTCATGCCCTACGTGGCACAGGTAGGGCCCCACTGCAGCCTTTGAGGACCCCCCCCAGGCTCATGGTGACTGTGTGGGGCACAGGCTGAAGGGTCTCTGTGGGTTTGTCCTTCTCTCTGCAGGTGGCCGTGGGGCGCCGAGAGTTCCTGAGCGTGTTTGGGAACGACTACAAGACAGATGATGGGACAGGTACACCCCAGAACGGGTGGAGCAGGGATACCCTGTGCCCGTGGGGCAGCTGGCACAGCTCCCCAGCCCTGCTGCCCCGTGGGCAGGAGGGATTTGTGCTCACCCTGTGTCCCCCCAGGTGTCAGGGATTACATCCACGTCGTGGATTTGGCCAAGGGCCACATCGCTGCTTTGAAGAAGCTCAAGGAGAACTGTGGCTGCAAGGTAGGGAGGTGGCTGGGGTGTGGGCAGTGCTGTGGCTCTCCTAGCTCTAGGGGAGCTAAAGGTGGGGTCTGGCCCTTCTCCCTTTGCAAAAGAAGCTGATTTGTGTCCCTTCTTCTCCTCCCAGATCTACAACCTGGGCACAGGCACCGGCTACTCCGTCCTGCAGATGGTCCGGGCCATGGAGAAAGCCTCAGGGAGGGAGGTAAGGTCTGAGCACAGGGCCAGGTGCCCCCTCAAGTCATCACTGCCAGGGCACCCCTTGTGCCTGTGTCTGTGACACCCCCTCAGCTCCTGAGCCTCAGAACAAGGGGCCCAGGATCACCTTTCCCTGCAGATCCAGTACAGGATTGTGGGCCGGCGGGAGGGAGACGTGGCCTCCTGCTATGCCAACCCTGCCCTGGCCGAGCAGGAGCTGGGCTGGAAAGCTGCCTTTGGCCTGGACAAGATGTGTAAGAACATCTCCCCCTCTCCCCAGCACGCCCCACCCCTCTCCTGGCCCCCCCCTCACTGCTGCTCTCTCCTGTTGCAGGCGAGGACCTCTGGCGGTGGCAGCTGCAGAATCCCACAGGCTTCAGCAAGAACTGAGCCGTGGCTGCCTCCCCACACAGCCCCCAGCCAGGCTGTGATCACCCCGGGGGCAGGAAGAGCACCCCCAGCCTCTCCACTCCTCATCCTCATCCCCTCAGGTCCTTTTGCAGCTCATAAAGCAGAAACACGAGGAAGAACAGAGCCAGGACTTGGCTTTGGCACCCAGGGCATGAAACCCGCTTGGGGGAGCCAGTCCCAGCAGGGAGAAGGTGCTTGGGTGGGTCCTGGAGCTGCTCCTGAGCTCTCTCTGTGCCCTGGGAAGTGGCCACATCCAGCACTCAAACATCTGAGTCCTGTTGAGCCCAAGCTGCAGAGGAAACCACTTCCCTGCTGCACCTTTGGGGAGTAGGAGAGGTTCCCAGTCTCAGGGGGGTTTCTGGGACCCCCCCTGTCCCCTGCCCTGGGCACAGAGAGGGCTGCTGAGCACCTACCTCATGGCCTCAGGCTGCAGGAACCCCCCAGTCCTCCACTCCCACAGGGACCAGTCACACCCTGAGGTTCATTCCTCCAGCCCAGCTCCCAGCACGGAGGCCCAAGAACTTTCCCTCCACCACCCCCTCTTCCCCAGGGTGATTTTTGGGGACCAAACCTCATCTCCCACACGCTCCTGGGGAGCCGGAGGAGCCCCTGCCCTGGCTGTGCCATCTCTGGGCAGGGCAGGGCTTGCCTGGCAGCCCCTCCCTTGCTGCCAGGACACTTGGCTGCTGCCTGAATTTGCTTCCACATTGCCAAAGGCTTCCCAGGAGCAGCCTCTGCTCTCCAATCCTGCTCCTATTTATTTTTCCTGGCAGCTCCAGCAGCTCGGTGGGGCAGTGGTGACGCAGCCAGCCCTGGTTGCTGTCAGCTGGATGAATAACTTATACTACTAAATTATGAATCGAGCTTTTGACTTGTTTTTAAATAAACTTTCTTACTTTCTAAGTGGCAGCTCTGTGCTGCTGGAGCTGCTGCTGCCTCAGGGGCTTCACACTGACCTGCTCCCACCCCACAACCTCCATCCCAGGGGTGCTGATGGTGCCTCCTGCCCAGCCACCAATGACGCCAGCTCAGCTCCGGGAGAGGTTTATGATTTATTTAACCTTTGTATCTGACTCTGTGGAACACACACACAAAAAACCCCAAACATTTACAAGGAAGACGAGCGAGAGAGAGAGAAGAAAAAGAAAAAAACAACCAAAAAAAGCTGTATTGAGGAATGGTGAGAAGCTGTTCTCCCTCCCAGGTCCCCAGCAGGGCCCTGGCCAGGCCTGTGCTGCTCGGGGTGGGGAGGGAGCAGGAATGCTCTGCAGAGGGGGCACCCCAGCTGTGCCCAGGGGTGCCCACGAGTCCCAGGCCCCCACTACACCCATGATTCCAGTTCACAGTCAAACAGGTCAGTCTGTCTGTCCTCCAGCCCTCAGGTAACCTGCGGGGAGCTGCCCTCCCCTCCCAGCCCCTCTCCCCTGGAGGGCAGGACAGAGCAGCCATAAAACAGACAAAGGAAAAGACACAGCAGGACTGAACCCCAAGCCAGGGGAGGAGCTGGGCTCCCCCCAACACCAG
The DNA here is from genome assembly GCA_013401335.1 of Brachypteracias leptosomus. Lineage (NCBI taxonomy): Eukaryota > Metazoa > Chordata > Aves > Coraciiformes > Brachypteraciidae > Brachypteracias > Brachypteracias leptosomus. Next base: position 53,987 of record VYZX01027446.1, on the reverse strand, counting down.
CAGCAGCTTTGCTGGTTTAAGACTTTCTAAAGGATAGAGGGGTGAAAAAAAAACCCCAACCCAACCCCAAAGCCCAACCCAAACCAACCCAAGAAACCACCCAAGGATGGGTCTGACAGATCCGACTCTCCGGAGAGCAGGTTATTGCTTTACACACCCCAGGCAGGGAGGGCACGGCTGGAGCCCCCCCACCTGCCCCCAGAGCAGCCCTTGGGGGGGTGCCCGAGCTGCCCACGGCCCCCGAGCCACCCACGGGCACCGAGCAGAGCAGGTGAGGAACTGGAGCCCAGGGGAGGGGAGGAGGGAGCGACGGCCCTTGGGCTTAGCGGGGGTTGTGGTGCATTTTTTCTTTTAAAAGACATGTACAGCTCCAGCCCCAAGGGGCCTGACAGTGCTGTGGGCTCAGCCCATGGAGGAGAGGTGAGGAGAAGGGCAGAGCTGCTCAACAGCGAGTGCCCCCAGCCTGGCAGGAGGGGAGGGGGCAGCCAGGAGCCCACCCGCAGAGGGGACATTCAGGGCCCTGTGCCCAGGAGCTGCTCTGCTGGTGGGGATGAGCCTGACCCTGCATCCCAGCCAGCCACGGCCACCGCCCCGGAGAGGACAAGCCTTGGAGAGCAGCCTCCAAGGGGAAACCTGTGATTGTACATGGAAAGGCCAAGAGAGCCCCCAGCCCTGGCCCTGGGGGGCACGGGGACCCCCCCAGCCCTGCACCTGGGTGTTAGATGCTGGTGAGATGATGGCTGAGAGCAAACCTGCTTCCTCCAGCTGTGCCAGGAGCCTTCCCTGCGCTCTGGGGGCCTCTCCTCACCTCTCCTCTCCCTCCCCGAGCCCACCCGAGCCCAAAGGGAAGGAGAAGTAGCAGCAAGAGGACATTAAGGACCAGGCCAGCGCCGGGCAGGCTCATGGAAGAGCCACTCAGACACCGGCTGTAAACGGCAGCGCTTTGGGGCTCTGAGAGCTGGGCTGAGAGAGGGAGAGACACCCCTGGGACCCCTCGCCGGGCTGAGGAGGAGATTGCAAAAGCAACAAGAGGAGGAGGAGGAGGAGGAGGAGGTGATTATCTGGAGGAGGGCAGAGCCGCCACCAGCCGAGCGCGGGGCGAGCCCGGCGGGGAGTGTGCGTGTGCGACAGGGCAGGGGCCACGGCCCCGAGCCAGGGGGTGCAGGAGCTGCGTGGACACCCCTCTGCCAGCCCCAGGAGATGGGGCAGCCTTTGGAGGTACCAGCCCAGAGCAGGGGCCTCTCCCCTGGGCCTTGAGGCGTTCGCAGGAGACCCGTGAGTCACCCGAGCGGAGGCCGAGAGCAGCCATGGAGAGGATGGGCTGAGGGCAGAGGAGAACAGGCTGCTCTGGGCCATGGAGGGTGCCCCTGCCCTGCCCTGCCCCTCCTCCCGCTGCACAGGGGCACGTCCCACCCCTAATACTGTTACAAAAAAATCCCAAAACCCAACAAAAAAAACCCCCCTCGGCCACGCCAGACCCTGCGGTGCCTGAACGGGGGGTCGAGGGGATGGTGACCCCCACAGAACCCGCTCGGAGCAAGAGGAGGAGAGAAAAGGCCACTCAAAGACTCGCCTTAGACAGCTCCGAGCTCAGCTCCGAGGGCCGCAGGGGCAGGGGGGGCACCTCCAGCNGGGGGTGCCATGGCTTCCATTGCAGCGGGCGGGTCACAGGGCAGAGAGCGGCGGCGGCGGCCTCGGCCCCTTCCCTGCCACAGTCTGGGCCGGCTCCGCTTAGATCCGGGGCAGCAGCTTCTCGATGAACTCCTTCACTGCCAGCATCTCCTGCAGAGAGAGCAGAGAACATCACCAGGGGGATCCCCAAGTGTGGGGGCACCAGGGCAGAGCAGCCTCCCCAGAGTGAATCGGGGAACAAACAGGATCCATGTGTCCTGGACTCAGCCCTGCCTGACCCACTGTGCCAGGGGCAGACACAAAGACCCACCCAGAAGGACATTGAGGGGCTGGAGCGTGGCCAGAGAAGGGCAACGAAGCTGGGGAAGGGTCTAGAGCAGGAGTGTGGTGAGGAGCAGCTGAGGGAGCTGGGGGGGTTGAGCCTGGAGCAAAGGAGGCTCAGGGGAGACCTTCTGGCTCTGCACAACTCCCTGACAGGAGGTTGGAGCCAGGTGGGGTCGGGCTCTTCTCCCAAGGAACAAGCGACAGGACAAGAGGAAACAGCCTCAAGTTGCCCCAGAGGAGGTTTACTGACCTGAGGACAGGAACTGTGCATCACACCAGGGTAGGTTTTGAACTGGACCTTGGTGGGGGTGACGACAGATTTGAGCTTCTCGGCAGTGAGGGCCCCGAAGCGCACGGGGATCATGGGGTCCATCTCCCCGTGGCACTGCAGGATGGCAATGTCCTTGTTCACACCGTTATTCGCTGCCTGTGGTGAGGAAGGAAACACTCAGGGGTGCCCAGGAGAGGGAGATTCCCAGCAGGGAACGGGGCAGGTGCTTTATCTGCATCCACCAGATTGCTCCTCATGCTGCCACCACGACCGAGCTGCTCCCCAGCAGGTGTGAGGAGCCCTGGGGGGCAGATCAGCTGGAGATGCCCACATCAGATCTCTGCTGTGCCCTCACCCACTCATCTGAGAAGCAGGGAGATGGGATTAAGCCCCTACTACAGACACCTGGTGCCTCCAGCAGCCCCAGGCTCAGGGCAATGAACCCCAAATGGGCCAATCCTCCCCCCCATCCCCCTCCCCGTGGCCCCGGGGGGTGGCAGCGGCGCAGGGTACCTGTGGGAAGGCTTTGTGCAGAGGGAGCCAGCAGCTGAGGGCCACGATGCCAGCCAGCTGGTGCTGGCAGGTGAGAGCCGTGTACAGCGACAAGGCACCGCCCTGCAGCAGGGGGGAAGGGCTGTTAGTGCCATGGGGGGGGGGGATCCCCAGCCCTGGGGCATCCCCCAGCCCCGCCTCACCCAAGAAGAGGGGACCCAACCCCCAGTTTCCTCCATCTCAGCCCCCCCAGCCCAGCTCACCTGTGAGAAGCCCCCCAGGATGATGCGGTTGGGGGGGATTCCGTTCTTCATCTCGTGCTCGATGATTGCTTTAACTGGAAGAAGACAGAGAAATGGGTCAGGAGGAGGAGGAGGAGGAGGCTGAAGAGCAGCATTTGAGGCCTGGGGGTGAGCACAGGACCCTCGGCACATCAGGGACAGCCATAGGTCCCAGGACTGAACACACTTGGCTGGGGTCAGAGCAGAGCAGAGAGGAAGGAGAGGTGGAAGAAAGACACCCACTTGTGTCCCAGTGAGGGAGAGGTGCCAGGAGCTCAGTGTTTCCCCCTCCCCAAAGCCTCTTACTGTTTTCTGCAGCTTTCTTGATTCCAGCTTCATCCTCAGGTGCATCTGGAGTCAAACCCATCAGGTCAAACCTGGCAGGAGAAGCAGGGTCAGCCCCAAAGTTCTCCCAGCACCCGGGGTGAGGGGAGGCAGGAGCTGGGTGTGCTCTGCCCTGACTCCTACAGGGCACGGGATTTTCGCTCTTCAGTCCCCCCACCCCTCTCACCCCCAGAAGTACTGACCAGGAGGGCATAACCATCTTCATGTTGAGGGTCACAGGGATCCGGGGCCTGCAGAGAAAAGAGTTTGGGTGTTTTAGTTCAAGGCAAGAGAAGTAAGTCTGAGCTGAGGGGAGCAGGGTGACCACCCCCCCCACCTGCAGCTGCAGGACGAGGCTCCCAGGGGATCACAGAGGGACCAGACCCAGCCTGGGGGACCCCAGGGATCATCCAGGAGCAGGTCCTGGCTGAGGTGGCAGCTCCAGGGCGTTGCCAAGCAGCCCCCCTGGGGAGGAGAGCACCTGAGGCCCTCTCCTGTTTGCTGCTGCTGCTGAGAGAGCCAGGAGATGCTGATGGAGCAGCCACCAAGATGGGACACCAAGGTCCTGCTGCAGAGGAGCTCTCCCAGCCCGGTGAGTCCCCCATGCCCGGGGAGTGTTTTCCTCCTGCTGAGCCCCCTCCTGCCTGACCAGGGGGATGGGGAAGGAGCTCTGGAGCTTTTGGCTTCCACAGGGGATAGGCAGGGACAGGAGTGGGGAGCAAACAGGCTCAGAGCAGCAGCTCCCACCCTGATGGGCTCAGCAGGAGCCGCTCTGCCTGCGGGCAGAAAATGTCAGGGCTGGGGCCACAGCAGGAGGGTGAGTCTCACCACACAGGGCTCAGGCCACCATCTGCCCCCCTGAACAGCCCCAGCAGTGGGCACCAGGGTCTCAGCCCACCCAGGCCCCCCCAGGACCCCTCCCCGAGGCACTTACGCATGAGGACAAATGTACTTCACGTAAGGGAGGCGGATGGAGGAGAGAGCATCAGCCCAGCTGTGCCTGGGGAGAGAGGAGAGGAGGGAGCTCAGGGCTTGTCTCAGCATTCTGGAGGATGCTGGAGGAGGTGAGGGATTTCCCCTGAGGCCAAGGTTGCTGCCCTCCTGCCTTCATGTTATTTTACTAGGTCCTGCCCACCCCAGCAGCCTGAACCCCACTGTAAATCCCTGTGGCAGCACCAAGGCAGCCCTGCAGCTGGAGCTGTTATCAGCAAGGGAGGGGGGAGAAGCCTTTTGTTGCTGCTCCATCTCAAGCTGTCCTCTAAGGTGGCACTTGCCTAGACACAACCCAGCTCCCAGGCACTGGAAAAGCTGCAGTGTTTATCTGCTTGCCTCAAAGGGAGCAGCAAATCCAGCCCACAGCAGGCGGGGGGCTGCCAGCATCATAAATATTCAAGTGCAGGCAGCTGCTGGCCTGAGATTCCCAGCAAGGGTGGTGCAGGCACAGCCACCAGAGCAAGCCCAAAGCCCCAGACAAACCTCAGAGAGCAGCACTGGTGTTCACAGCAAAAAGCCAGGCCCCATAGAATCATTATGGTTGGAAAGAACCTCTAGGATCAAGTCCAACCATCATCTCCCTGACCCTCAGACCATGTCCCAAAGCTCCACATCTACTCGTTTGTTGAACCCCTCGTTTGATGACTCCAGCACCTCCCTGGGCAGCCTGGGCCAGTGCCTGACCCCTCTCTCAGTAAATAACTTCTTCTTAATATCCAATCTAAACCTCCCCTGGTGCAACTTGAGGCTGTTCCCTCTTGTCAGCAAACCCCAGGTCACAGCCAGCCCCAGGAATACTCACCCCGTGTCTCCAAGGCCATGTAAAAAAATGACCTGTTAAATTAAGCAGAAAAACAAGAGAATTAGTTGGTGAGGCAGCCCTGGGAGGGAGGCAGGGCCGGGCTGCTGGGGAGGCAGCTGAAGGCCACTTAGTCACTAAGTAGGAGAGACTCAAACAGGCAGAAATTATCGGGTGCTAATGACGTGTCTCTGCAGCTCTGAGCAAGACGGATGGGTGGGACAGACACACCATCATCATCATCATCATCATCATCATCATCATCATCATCATCATCATCATCATCATCATCACCATGGCAGGTCCGTGGGTGTTGCTGGCCCCTTGGCTGCAGCAGGGCAGGGAGCAGTGGATGCTCCTGCCCAGCACTGAGCAGAGCCCCAGCTTGCCAAGGACCCACAAACCCCATCCCTCCAGGTGGCTCCAGCAGCCCTGGAGCACCAGGGAGCAGAGGGAAGGAGGCCCCAGGGGAGGACAGAGGATTTTCTTTGGGGGATTTGCTTTTCAAAGCTTAAATACCCAAATCAGGCCCAGCTCCCACTGACTCCTCTGGAGGTCAAGCCCAGCTACGAGGCTGTGAATGCACCAGAAACAAACAGCCCAGCTCAAAGGTTTTTCCCAGCAGGACTTTGCTGCTCCTGCATCCCCTTTAATGCACTGAGATGCGCATCTGAAGAGCTGAGGGACCAGGGACCCTCTGAACCTCACAGAAGCAGCTTCATATCTTCAAAATTAAGACCACAGAAGGGGAAGAAGCAGGTGAGGCAGGAGGGGTCAGCCCTTACCGCGGCAGTCTCCCGCTCTGCCCCTGAGACAGTCACTGCGTCAGCAAGGAGGGGGACAGACATGTTGTTACCACACATACACCGAGAGGGACTCAGACACTGGCACCTGCAGGACAGAGGGATAAAGGTAAGAACTCCCTCCTCCCACCCTGGCAACTATTTGCTCCAGAGGGAGCAGCTAGTTAGGGGAAAATTAAAGAGTACACGAAAGCTTTGATGTTTAAACCCTTGGGACAGCCCCAAATCCATCCCTGGCCTGGTGATGCTGGAGGAAGCAGCATCCACGAGCAGGGAGGTGTGTGCTGGGTGCTGGAAGTGATAAAATTAGCTCTTGCTGTTACACCTCAAAGCCAAAGTTATTTCTGTGACTGCAGCGACGTGGGCAGAGGGCGGCGGGTGCAGCCTCAGCCTCAGCATCATCCCCCCCCCGGCAGAGCTGAGGAGGAGCCTGACCCACATCTGTGCCCAGGGAGGCAGGGAAGGCAGCAGCACAGGCTGCACAGCAGCAATAAAAGGTCCAACCCTCTTTTATGGAGCTGTTTAGGGATATAACGAAGCATTCCTGGGGTAAACATGAGACCCAGCCCTGCGCTGACTCCCCAGAGCCTGTGCCCCCCTCCCCAGTGATGGCATCTCTGTCCTCCCAACAGCATCAGCCAGGACCACCAACATCATCCCCACCACAAGCACAAAGGGCTGATTGTCCCCTCCTGGATCCCAGTCACCTGAGGGGCTGGTGGCTCCAGCAGAGCTACAGCCCCCACGACACCTTCAGACACGAGTTGATGCTGTTTGCTCCCAGTCCGACCTGTTCATTCCCAGTCCAGCACAAATCCCAACAAGTGACAGGCTCTAACCCCCACTCACCACCCAGGACTCATCACATCAGAGCACATTTCCAGAGCTTCCATCATCTCAGCCCCCACGGTCTGCTCAACACTTCACATCTCACCACAAACACCATCCCCAGGGGGGCTGGGACAACACAGAACCATTCAAACCCCCCCAAAAACCCCCGGGTACCCTCTCACCAGCCTTACCCTACAGAAACAGCCGCTCCTCTGCCAGCCTGGCCCAGACCTGCCCGACTTGTTTCCCCAACTGCTCGTCAGCTGCTTCCCCGACTCAAACACAAACAACCCAGACCCAGCAGCTCCCGGGCCTGGCGGAGCTCACAGCCCACGTGCTCGTGTGTACTCCAGGGTCACCAGCACCTGCCAGAGCCCTGCCCACGGCAGCCAGAAATAAAAGCACCTTCCATGGCAGATGGAGAGGCTGGAAGGAGCTCCCCGAGCGGGCACAGGGTCATGGGTTTGTCTTGTTCATAGAGGGTTCAGGGGGAAAAGGGGTTTGGGGTCAAGGCTGCTCTGAGCACCCCATAGATCATCCCTTGGAGAGTCCCGGAATTTCTCTGGGGTGTTTCTGATCCATTCCTGGGGTATCTACAGGATACCTATAGGATACAATACCTACAGGATACTTACAGGATACCTATAAGATACCTACAGGATACTTACAGTATACCTACAGGATATCTACAGGATACCTATAAGATACCTACTATGATATCTACAGGATATCTATAGGACACCTATAGAATACCTACAGAATATCTACAGAATACCTACAGAATATCTATAGGATACCTATAAGATACCTATAGGATACCTACAGGATACCTATAGAATATCTATGGGGTATCTACAGGATACCTATAGGATACAATACCTACAGGATACTTACAGGATACCTATAAGATACCTACAGGATACCTATAGGATACTTACAGGATAGCTACAGATATCTACATTCAAGAATATCCTGAGCAGGGGCAGCCCCAAGCCCAGCACAGCCCAGGCAGGATGAAGCCCCCCCAGGGGTCTGTGCCCGCAGGAAATCACCAAACACTCTAAAAAATACTAATTTTTGAGAGACTGGGGTTTGGGCCGTTTCAGTGGCAGCCCCAGAGCCACCGACCCCTCGCCGTGAGCACCGGGAAACCCCCGGGGCGATCCCGCGCGTTGTTAATCATCGGTAATTAACATGTCCGGGCCTCTCCCGCTCCCGCAGGCCCGGACTGGCCCCGGGGGGAACGGGCACGGGGGAAGGGGGGGAAAGGCCATGGGAGGCTGGAGAAATCCCGCCTGGAAGCGGCTGAACGGGGGGGTACCGGGAACACCGGGGGTGCGGGGGCCCGAGGAGAGGCGGGGGCCACCCCGGGAGGTTCCCGCCTGCGCCGGTCGGAACGGAAACGGCGGGTTTCTGTGGAAATGGGGCTTTTTGGGGTGTTTTTCTTAAAGGTTCGGAGCGTGGAGCGCTCGTACCGACCCCCGGGAAGCCCCCGGGAGTGGGAGGAGCGGGGGGGTGCGGCGGGAGGGCGGCTCCGCGCTGCGTGGGGAGGCCCCGGTACCGGCAACGTGCTCCCCGCCGCCCCGACCACGAGGCTGCAGGGCACCGGGACCCACCGGGGACCCCACCGGGACCAACCCCCCCCGGGACCCACCGACCCGGACCCGCCCTCGGCCACCGGCCAGAGCCGGAACCGCAGCGGGGCGGGGGGGCCGGGAAGCGGAACCCGGGATCTCCGGTCTCTCCGCNTCCCGTTGGTACGTCCCGTTCCCCCCCCTCCCCGCACCTCTCCCGCGGGCCCGGCGCGCGCTCTCCTCCCGGCTCCCCCGATGCGCTCCCACCGGAACTTCCGCCCGCCGGGTCGCGGACGGGGCAGCGCGGCGGAAGTGACGTAGCGCCGCCCGGCCCCCTCAGGCAGCCGCCATCTTGGCCATGGGCTCCGCTCGGGCCAGGAGGGGACGCACGGGGCGGTTGGAGCCGTTAACGGGTTTATTAACGAGAGGCCGCGGCCGCAGGATGGCCCCGGTGCCCCCGCCGTTACCACGGCGGCCGCCCCCTCCCTGCCGCACAGTCGCCGGAGCCGCTCCACAGGCCGGCCGCGACCCACATTGAGGGACAGGGATCTGGGTGAACAGGCCACAGCTCTGCACCTCAGCGTTTTATTGGCAGGCAGAGAAGTCACCGGTGCCAGACACGGCCTTGGCACGGCCTAGAGCCCGGTTCTCCCGTTACGAGAGCACATCTGCTGCCTTCTGCAGGACCCCACACGCCGCTGCCCCCAGCGGCCACCCTCCGACAGGCACTGCACACATGGCACTCTGCTTTCCAAGGCAAAGACTGAAACTTAAAGGTGATCCAACACTCTCCAGTGCTGCAGGGAGCCATTTCTGGCCGAGTCAGCCCATCACATCCGTGCACTTGTTCCACAGCCTTCAGGAGATTCCCTGACAGCAGTTAGGAGATGAAGTGAGTCTGTGGGGTGATTCGTTCCAGCTTGTGATCAGCTGGGTTTGCTGAGGCTTCGTAATTGCAGATGGTGACTTCGTGGCGATGAGCCTGAGTTGAGATTAAATGTGTTAGTCCACAAGAGAAGTCAAGTCCCTCCTAAAACAACTGACTGGCAAGAGCTGAGCAGGTTCCCATCTTAGAGAAATTTCATCAAAAACCCCACACACTATTCCCATTTCTTTCTCACCACTAGAGCTCAACTTAAGCAAAGATTTAAAGCCTCTTTTACACCATTAGCTCAGCTCTGCTCTCACCTACCTCTGTCCACTCTCCTTTCAGGCCTATGTAAAAGATCTTTGTCGTCTCCGCTCCAAAGTTCTTTGGGAAGTGGATGGAGAGGTGGTAAACGTTGGAGAAACGGGCAATTCTGAAAGAAAACACACCCTCAAACTGGAGCCATGTGTACAAGCTGCCATCCTGCTGCACTGCCCCCTCCTCTCAGCAGTGCTGAGGACCCTCACTGTGTGTAGCTCCCACCCTAACCCGAGTCAGACTTGGGTGCAAATGACTGTGGGTGCAGGAGGAGCAGCTTCCCTCGTGCTTGTGGTGATCAGACCACAACAGGCTGTCACTGGGACCAGGAGCAGGGGACGTGACACTGGGATGATTCTGCACCCCAAAAAGTCCTGGCTCACAGGCACCTCCCAGGCTCTGGGGAGGAGGTTTTCTCACCCGACAAAGGCAGGACAGAGCTGGGGAGGCAAATTCTACTGTGGGCAGCTTTGAGATGCCAAGGAAGGAACTGCCCTCTGCTAGAGCTTCCCTAAAATCCAGCAGCACATGAGCAGGCTGGATGGAGCCCCCACCATGCTGGGGAGGAGCAGCCCTCGTGCCCCCCAGGTCTGCAGCCTACTTGGTGGGGTACTCCAGCTTGCCCAGCGGGTCCCGGTTCAGGCTGAACGTCTGCTCTGGCTCCCTGGCTGTGTCATCAAAGGACATGTGAGGAATGTTCCTGAACCTGGAAAGAGAGGGAGGAAAGCCAGGAAGTTATTAAGGCACGGGTCAGCTAATTGGTTTCCTCCCCAGCCATTAGCACTACCCGGATTCTTCTCAGCAATAAGAAACTGGATTTGCTTTGTCTTCCAAGGGGGAAAATCCCAACGCCACCACAAGGCATCCCCATGTTCCAGAACACCCCACACCCTGAAGGAAGAGCAAGGAACAAAGCTGGAGAGATACAGATCTCAGCACACTTGGGTTCATGAAGAAACTCAGTTACTGGAGACCAAAACAGGGGCCCAGCTGCCCCAGCAGAAAGCTGGATATGAGATTTAAAAGGGAAAAAAGGCAGTATTAAGAAGACACTCTCTTTTTCTCTCTCCTCGAGAGGTAACAGAGGCCACAAGGCTCAGCACAGCAAGATCACTGCCAAGAACCTTACAAACATCACCTGGCCACAGGACACTGTCACTAGTGTCCTTTCTTCTGAGGCCTCAGCGTCCCCTCAAAGCCTCACCCCTCTTGATCCTCTGCAACCACTAAACCATTTGCATATTGGCTTCTTCACAGCACAGCCCATGGCTCAACCAATCACTCTAATTAAAAGCAGGAACCCATTTGTCTAGAGACAAGGCAGTGAGTGGCCACGCTCACCCTCATACAAGTCATGGCTTCTTCCCCCTCCTCCTTTAGGCCCTGGAACACCCGAGCTGCTGCAGAGCAGCCTCGCTGGGTGCTGGTGTGAGAATCCCTGTGCTCATTATCCATGAGCCCATCAGTTCTGCTCAGCTCCAGCAAAGCTCATCTCGTTGGACTTACAGCCTCATCTCCGCCGGGTGGGTCTCATCATCTTCTCCCATCACAATGACTCCTTTTAACTTCACGTTGCCCGTGAACCTGCCGAGAGACACACAAGTGAGGTTTTTATCCCTCCAAACCAGCCCCGGTTACAGGACAAGCCCTGCCCGCAGCCAAAGGAGCCCCGGGAGCGAACTCACGGGATGTTAAACAGCAGCTCCTCATCATCATCGCTCTCCACGAACTGCAGGGAGAGAAGAGCAGGTCAGTGCCGGCCTCGGCTGCGAGGTACGTGGGTATCGCCCCGGGGGCTCCGCACCCACCACCCCTCGCTTCATCCCACACCCCGTCCCCCTCCTCCCGGTTCTCCTCGGGCAGCGGCACCTCTGCGGGTGCGGGCCCCGGCCCAGCCCCACCTGGGTGCGGTCGCCGCGCTCCTCCCAAGCGCGGAAGACAAGCGCTCCGCTGCCCTCACGGCGCTCGTTCAGGCACTGCAGCCGCTGCCGGTCGATGCGCAGGTAGAGGCCCCAGGCCGCGCCTCGCTCCCGGTCCCCGCCGGTACCGGGCGCCCCTTCCCCGCAGCAGCAGCAGCACTGCCCGTGACCGTGCGCCATGGCTGCGCCGGGGCCGCGCCCACCGCCGCATGCGCGCTCCCGCCGCCACGCCCCCCGCAGCTCTAGTCCCGCCCACCGATCCCGGTAACCACGCCCATCGCGTCGTTGCCACGCCCACCACCGGGCCGCAGAGCGGGGGGGGACTTAGCGCCGCACGTGTTCGGGCCCCGGTAGCCCGGGCAGCGGCAAGAGGCTGGACCCGGGGAGGGGGTTCAGCCCCAAACCGGCCCCGGGGAAGCGGCAGCCCCGGGGAAAGGGCAAAGCTGCTTCCTACAGCGCCGGGAAGAGCTGTCAGCAGGGGGGGAACCCGGGGGTTTGTTTGTAACCGGCGGGGAACGGGAACAGCGCCGCTCCCGGTGGGATCCCCCAGGAGAAGTTCTCTGAGAGCCCCAGTTTTGCGTATTTAGCATTTATTGTGCAGAGACAGAACAGAACAAGCGTACACGGTCCAGTGTTTGGCTTTTATTGAGACATGATTTTCCTCTTTTCATATAACTTATCTAATTAAAATATTCCTCTTAGTTACCACAAAAAAAAGGAACATAGAAAATTGTATATACACGATCGGGGACCAAAATACAAACGCGAGTCAAAGTCACTCCCCCTCCTGCCCCACGTTCCTCATCCCACCCCCAGGGGGGCAGAGGAGGGGGAAGAGGCAGCTCCGCTCAGCTCAGCTCCTTCCTGGGTAGTGTAGCACAGAAAAATTGCACCAGCAGAAGAGACTGGGAGGGGAGCAAGGCCTTTGACTCTAGACTTTGCCAGCTTGTGTCTCATGGAAGCAGCCCTCCTGCCTTCCCCTTCCTTGGTGTCCAAGCAAAAGGAAGGGGAGGGAAGGGAGAGCAGGGGCAGTCTGAGCACGACCCACTCAGCCCAGACCCTGTCCCATCAGAGCCTTTCTGTACCCTGCCCACAATCCAAAGCTCAAATAGAGACACAGTTGGCAAAACCTAGAGCAAAGAGGCTGCTCTGCGAGGGGAGGTACATGACCCCCATAACAGTGGTGCTTTGGGCAATACCCACATCCAAGTATTGAGCTGTAAGATTAATTAAGTGGCAGTTTAGCAGTGCCCAAGATTGTTCTCAGGCCTCACCCAGATCCTTTGCTCAAGGCTCCACTGGGGCCTAAACACAATGCCAGGCTCCCCTTCCCTCCCCTCTGCCCCTACCCCAAGTACAGAGGAGAAATAAATGGTAGCACAACAGTCAGCAGAAGATAATATATTGTTATCTAATTAAAAATACAGCAAAATTAAATACAGCAAAAACGCAAGAGTAAGGAGCCATTATTTTACAGCACAACACACACTGAAATGCTGCACGGGAACATTAAAGCATCTGGGACTGTAACAAACTTACAGCACATGAGAGTCTGAGAACATTTTTCCAAGACCTTCAAAACAAGAAAAGAACAGACCAAATAAACAAGAGATGAGAGTTCAGAATGGACTGAAAGAAAGGAAAGAAAGAGAAAAAAAGAAACCAACAAACAGAAGCATAGAGGGACTTTTCTAGAGCCCTCGAGGGAGGACTCTTCACAGCAAGGTTTCCCCCAGTCAGTGTGCTTGGACAACTCCACCAGGTCAGGATTTGGCAGCCACAGAAAGCCAGCAGCAGAACCTCTCAAGAGCTGCCACCACCAACAGCACCCACTACCAGCACCTCTTCCACCCCAGTCCTAGGGCAGCAAATATGGCTTGGAACAGGAGAACCTCTCCCCTTTCTGACCCAGCCGGACCTCTGAGCCCTAACAGAGGCCGGGTCCCTCCCCACACCACCTGGGTCTCACCAGCTCCATCCTCTGCCTGCACCACCTCTGAGCAAACTCACTTTCAAGGCAGATGTGACCCAAACAAAAGCCTTCACCACATTAAGGCTTCTCACTCAACAGCTCCCAGCTCTCTGCTACCTCAGCGAGTCCACCTGCAGCCCCACACCTCATGCTCCAGGGCCCTTCCACACATTTCCACCACCATCACACACCTTTGCCTTCCAGAGCTCCAGTTCCTCAGCCACCAAGTACAACTGAGCTTCCTGAACTCCTGCTACGATTAAGTACACATTAAAAACAAACCACGTTCCATTATTCACTTCCCTCCGACCCCAGTCGAGTGGTTTCAGGTACAAAGACTAAAATCCTTGCTTTTTGCAAAGAGGGGGCAGAGCAAAACATACAGGGAAGAGACAGGATTTAAGCTTCCATACTGGAAATAAATCCTTCCCAATTCCACACAGAAAACATGATAAAAGTATTTCTTCTTTCCACTAAAAGAGGCAAACCGATGCCTTCATTGATATTTAAAAACTGGTTTCAATTCCAGAGGCAAAGTCCCCTGTTTCTCTCTCTCTCAAAAACAAAAAAACAAACAAAACAAAAGAGTTAAAATCTGACTTGGTGCACAGTAAAATTTCTCCCCAAACCCCTCAGCTTTATTCCCAGTAGCCAGCAGAAGACAACAGCAGCAGAGAAAGTCCCCAATGGCTCTTGGCATCCCTGCACAACAACGTAAGCATCTGTACAAGATCTACAGGAACAGCAGAGAGAAGATAAGAGCTACAAGTTTATTGACATACACGAGGAGAGAGCAAAGCCTCAGGACTTGATGCACTTGCCAAAGGATGGTTGAGCAGATGGGCCACAGGTCCTACCTGTCCCAGAGGGTCCAGGTGGGACTTTGGGCCCAGCGGGTACCAGATCACCAGGACAGACTTGGTGACACCCATCTGACAGCTCGAGTCACAGAGAGGCTGGCCCTTGTACTGGCTTGGCAGGGGGAGATTACTGGGAGCAACATAAATAATATCAGTGGGAGAGAGGGGCAAAATATTAATTAAAACCGTTCTTATAATTTATTAAGAGGTTAAATAGTAAAGAGTCTCTGGATCCTCCACTCTCAGCAGGTGCCAAGACTTCACATTTTCACGTGTCAGGAGATTCTGTACACCCTTCTTTTGATGGATGACGAAGCCAGAAACAGGATGTTAAAGGGTTGGGGGGAAAAGAGAGGGGCTTGACACTGAGAAAGGGACCAGAATAAAAGATAAAATACTGTGCTGTCGTCTTGTGCAGACCCAAGCTTCTCCCAGCAGCTGCAGCCTCCAGAGAGGTCAAAGACAAGGGCTGTTTGGGTACCTCCTCCCCCTTCAGTGCCACTCTCCCATGAGTGGGAAAGTCCCAGATCTGCACTGCAAACTTATCTCCGAGAGAACCTGTTTTTGAAAGCTTTGATAGTCTTTGCCATCATGGGTGCAATTTCTGCAACAGAGAAAGAAAACAAACAAACAAAAAAATCCAAATGAAAGAAAAGCCCCCAACATGAACACAACAGTCACAGGACAGGAGGGCAGAGAGCAATTCAGAGCTGCAGCCCTGGCAGAGCAGATGTGAGGCAGGGTCTGATCATGGCCTGTTGTACTTTCAGGTCACAGACTGAGGAGACCCTGCTCTGCTTTCTGAGCTGCAAGAGCACAGGTCCCTGGTTAAACTCTCCCTGCTTTTACTGCTCCAATCTGTGGACAGACACCACAGGAGGCAGAGTTTCTGCCCCACACGTACTGTTAGAACAGGCTGATCCAGTCAGCACTGAGCAGGCAGGTGAATCAGATGATTCCCTGGGATTTTTCTTACGCAAGAAGTTTAAATAGACTTCATCACCCTCTCCTTAGCAAGAAGAAAGAGGCCACCAGCATCAGCCCTCCTGCACAGCCTGGATTTCTCCCACAGCAGAAGCATTTGAGAAGGAGGAGCTCTGGGAGACCACAGGGATGTTCTGTGGGTTGTACTTACTCTTCACTGGTGGTTTCCTGGGGTCGTAGGAGGAGAAGGTGCTACCTGAAGATGGGACAGAGCGGGCACTGCTGGTGCTGGGCCCATCATAGGACTGCTCCTCACTTGCACGAGTGTGGCTTTTGCTAGATGTGTACAGGACTGGTTTGATTCTGAAAGGGAGACAGGACAGACATTGCAGTAAAGGAATTGCTGTGGTTTGATGCAATTCTTCAGTCACAAGCCACATTTGTGAACAGCAGCATGGCTGATACCACCTGGAACCAGCGGTGACCAGGATCTCTGCAAGAAGTTACTACAGTTAGAAGTTTCACTGGAAAAGGACCTCCCAGGCACAGTGTCCTTTCCTGGCAGGAGGCAGAGCTTCAGGGGGACACTGGCAGGACCCCACAGGAAAAGAGGCCCTGAACAGCAAGTGCTACTGAGAAACACTCACTTGGTCTTCTCCGGCAGAAGAGGTCCTCCAGTCCCAAACTTCTCTTGTCTCCGTCGTACGTCCCGAGGGGGCTTTGCTGCAGAGTTCACAAAGGCCATTTTGGCCACTCTACCTGTAGGAGGTGAGAGGGAAACATTGCTTAGATCCTGCTTGTTATAAAGGAGACTCCTCAGTCCTTGTCTTGATATATCCAGCTCTAACCACCTCTCCCCAGTCTCTCCAAAGCTCTGGTGGCAGCCTCCTCCCTAAGATCTGAAGCTCTTACAGTCACAACACAGGCTGTGAGAAATCAGGTTGATGGGGTCAGTCATTATGTTCACCAAAAGAGCAGGAATGCTTCCCCTCATGCCACTTTTCTTCAGCCTCAGCATGGAGGAACCACTCTAGAACACTCTGCAGCCCTACACATTCATGTTGCTCTGCCTGGTCTGCATCAACACCACTATGGATGAAATCAAGAGCCTGCTAAGCCATGGAGCAACGGCCACCACATAAAGAACAGAGAGCTAAGCAACTCCTACATCAGATTAGATTTAAATCAGTCATTCCAAAAGCCCATCCCAACACTAAGATGTCCCCAGAGCTCCCTCTGATCACCCAGCACTGCTTCACCTTTGGGTTTGTTGGCGTGAGCTGAGCCAATGTTCCGTGCCAGCATGAGCAGCCGCTGCTCCCGTGCGTCGTGCAGTCGCAGGTACATCTCCCGCCAGGACTCAAACTCTTCTGGCTTCTCATTCTTGAAGTCTCGGAAACAGTGGTTGTGCCACAGTTGATCTGTGTCCTCGATGAGGACCTGAAACAAACCCACACATCAGCTGGGATCCCTCCCTCCTTCAGTCCCCTCTTCCTCAGCACCAGACAGTGGCACTGAAATACCACAGAGGGCAAGCAGCAAGAGATGGGCAGATGGCAGGTCCAGGAACTCAGGACTAGCCAAAG
Organism: Brachypteracias leptosomus; assembly: GCA_013401335.1. Lineage (NCBI taxonomy): Eukaryota > Metazoa > Chordata > Aves > Coraciiformes > Brachypteraciidae > Brachypteracias > Brachypteracias leptosomus. The sequence continues at coordinate 37,216 of VYZX01027446.1, read as the reverse complement.
CCACCTCTTGTTGTAAAAATCCTTGTCCTTCACTATTCTGCTGTTGCAGACGAGGACAGATTGTCCCTCCTGCATGTCACCCCCCCTTCCCCAGGCCACAGCACTCACATGATTACACTCCTCGATGCGATAGAGCTGCTCTGGGGTGCATCGCTCCAGTACTGGCTCCAGCACTGAGAAGGGGACACCACCCACTTCATAGATTGCTAGAGAGAAGCAAGAAGCAGAGGGTGTTTATCCTGCCAAGGAAAGGGCTCAGCACTTTGAAATGCAGCACTGCACAAAAGGAGGGGCAGGAGAAAGGAACCTACTTACAGTCAATGTTGTTACTGAGGACTCGGATACACTGCTGGTACAGGGACATCATCTTTGGGAGGTAGGCAGTTTTAGAGCCCGAGTACACCTGCATCTTGGAATTCAAGCGGCGGCCCGTAAAGCCTGCTTCACCCTCCTCCACTGGCGAGGACAACGCTGCAAGGGGAAGGGCTTGGGGTAAGAGGGAGCAGAGAAAAGAGCAGCCCCACCCTGATGAATGGCACAGGAGACACAATTTGGGGTCACCCTGAAGGGACAAGTCTTCTCTTAGACCTGTGACCTAGTTCAGGATGGGCAAGTCCAAAGCCCAAGCCTCAGGATGGGTCAGCAAAGGATCTTCCTCGTTTGTTAGCGCATGTGGGAAGGAAGCCACCTTTTTTTTCCTGAAACCCAGGCAGAGGCAGGAGCCCAACAGAAAGATTGAACCCAGCCAGCACCCACTCCCTCCCCTCAAAGAGCCCATCTCAGACCCATTTTGCTGCCCAACACACCTTTCCTTTTTGTCTGGGAGCAGGTGATGGAGTCGATGGAGGGCAGCGGGCGGTACACGGCCTGCATCGGCGGCAGCGGGATGTCTGGTAGTGTTGGTACCACATCTAGAATTATCTGGAAGGAGAGGATGCACATGCAAGTCAGCCAAGAATACAAGAACCTTATGGCAGCATACAAACAGCACTGAACTGCTTTTCTGCCTGATATTTTCAATAAGGCTGATCAGCTTGGACCAGGAAATAGCCTCAGTGGAGGCTGCGATTCTGCCACGTTACTGTGGCTCTGGCTGTCAATAGAAAGAAGCCAAACTTGGAGACCTGAATCCCTCAGCTCCCTCCAGTAAGAGCCATCCACATCTTCAGCCTACTAGAGTCAGTGCTGAAGGCCTCTAGCAAAAGCCCAAGTCAGATTAACAATGGAAAGAACTAGAGATAAAAAAAACCAAACCAGAAGACAAAGCTGGCAGAAACATTTCCTTGGCCTCACTCATTTACCCATTCTGGCTCTTCCCATCCTCTCCACCTCCTCAAAAAAACCTCTGCAGTGCTGGAGTAGAGGAAATGTCAAAAATAGAGGGAAACCCAAAGCTTTGATATGAGACATTTATCAGAATGATCAGCAAAGCAGGATTTTAAAATGCCACTAAGTTTATAAACACACTTTTTGAAGAGAAAAGTGCTTCAAAAGTTGAGTAAACAGATTAAGCAGTGAAGGTTTTACACATTAAAGCCTGCTATTTATACACTAAACCCTGGCACCCCTGTGGCAAAGAGGATGTACAGAAATACTGCTCATTTTTCAAGCTTTCACAAAAAGTCTGTCTTCTAGAATTAGTCACACTCTAACACCTGCTCTCTCATTTCTCCCCCATTTCTGGAGACAGATTTGGTGAACAACTGAAACTGTAGTACTGAAATAGGTTAAAAAAGGGCCATTTTAAAAGAAACATAACTAGTTGAGAGGAGAGCCACGGGGGCCTTGCTGGCAGGTGGAGAAGCACTGCAGTTAGGCTGGGTGCTGGGCTGACTCATTGAAGATACTCAGCACACAACAAGTGTGCCCTGCCCCATACACTTCCATACAAGCACTAGCTGAAGCTGTTCTCTGCTCTCCCCATTTTTAAATAAACAGGGCTTTGCCTATTGCATTTATTTCCCCTCCCCACTTCAGCCCTAACAGCACAAAGCTGTGGCATGGGGCATGTGAAACACAAAGTGTCTCCCAGCAGGAACCAGGAGCTACAGACCTAGATACTGAGACACCACAAGCACACCCAGAGGCACAACAAGCCCAGCACCAAGGGGGAAAACTACTCATCCCCAGCCAGCAGAGGACTGAGAGCAGCTGATCCCACCACCTCAGATCCTTCAAGACCTTACCCTCTTTGGTTTAGGAGGCTCTGGTGGTTTCTTCTCTGCCTTTTTCTCACTGGTTCGCTTGTGGCTTGGACTTTTCCGACTCGAGCTGGAGCTGTTGGTGCTGGCTTTGGATCCGTTCTGCTTGCTGTGCCCTCGGTCTTTCTCCCCAGCTGACACAGAGGGTTTGGCCACTTTCTTTTTCTTTTTCTGGGGCTGGTCGTAGCTGAGGTACGACTCAAAGGACATTGTAGGTTGCTCAAACTCATCCTCCACTTCCCCCTCCCCAGAATTTGAGGAAAAGCCCATCGACTTTTTGTCCATGTCAGAGACTTTGCGCTTCCCCTCTGAGGATTTTGAGCTCCCAGAAGTGCCTTTTTCTTTGATCCTGTTTGCTGAGTCACTCTCAGCTTTTCGTTTCTCCCTCTCTGTGTTCGAGGTCTCCAGGCTCAGCTTGGGCTTTTCCAATTTGCTTTTTTCAGAGTCCCGGTGCTTTTGCTTCTTAACATGGTTGTCCAGAGGCTCTTCCGAGTGTGGCAACAAGTGCAACTTCTCCTTTTTGGAGGAGCCACTTTCTCGGTTCTTCTCCTTCTTGGTGCCATCTGACACCTTCTGCTTCTCCTTGCTGCCCCCTGCCACGGGGGCTTCTCGGAGCTGCTCTTTAAAAGAGGTCTTGTGCAATCTCTCTGGGCTGAAGGCAGTGGGCTTGTCCTCCCCTCTGCCATCAAGTCGCTGCTTCTTGTGAGAAGACTTGTGCTCTTTGCTTCGACTCACGTTCCCTTTGTCGCAGAACTCACCAGAGTTCCTCTCCCGGCCTCCTCCCAGCTTCTCCTGGGAGCTGTGGCCTTTATTGGCTTTCCGATGAAATACTGTCGGTTCTTCCTGCTCCTCAGAGGCATAGGGGTCTGTGTACGTATCCTGAGGGCTCTCACTTGGCCCAGGTGACACAGCTTGTCCATAGTCCGAGTACTCCTGATCTGAAGAGAGCACTGGGGAAGATCTGCCCCAACCTTTCCCCTCGTGGCTGCTATAGCCATAAGTCTCGTGGGCTCTCTCAGGCCTGGGATACCTTTTGGACTTCTTTTCCCTATGATCCGGGCTATAGGACTGGCTGCAAGACGGCTGGAAGGGTTCTGAGTACTCCTCATCAGGTTCCTCATCCTCTCTGAGGGAGGCTTCTTGATGTCTTTTGCTTGAGCTGCTCCTCTCATAGTCACGGTCTTCAGAGTCTAGGTTATTTCTGAAGGGATAAGAAAACAAAATAGTTAGATTAAAAATTCCCTATATGAATGAACAGAGCCCCTCCCCATGGATGGGAACCTCTCTTACAGACAACTAAGGCTGGCTTTGGTAGTTTTGTGGCAAGAATACCACTAATTCTCTCAGGCACAGCAACAATCAGGGATTTAGAAACTGCATTTCTAGTGCAGGAATTGATTAAGCATTTTTACTAAGACTAGAGGCTTCCCAGTTCACTGTGAAGCAGAGATAGACACATACAGAGACCTCTCCATGCCCACACACCCTGGCTGTGTGCTGCCTGGGGGAAATACCCCCCAGTTCACCAGTTAAGCACACAGGGATACCACTGAAATGATGACAAATAACTGGATCTTTAGCACCCACATCTAAATGACCTCACTGCTGTGTTCAACACGGCTTCATTACTGCAACCTGCTGGCTGGTGTTGGCTTTCAGATCCATAAGATTTTTGGAAATAAAAGCCTTCTCTCCAAGCAAGCTGCTGCCTTCACTTGGGCCTAGAACTTTCTCTCTCCTTAGCATCATAAAATGTGAAGGAAGCAGATTGTATCTCCTGCTTCGTTAAGGGCACTGTTCTGGCATCTACTGTTAATCTCTTCATCAAACTGCAAGTTCTTGAAAATTGGCCCCTCCTTTCAGGCAGAGCTGCAGCCGTCAGCAGCTCGATGCTCTGCAGCTAGCGGAGGCAGGAGGTTTATGCCAAAACAAGGCAAAAACCCCTTGCAGAGTTAGCATCCTTGTGTTACAAGTTTTTCCAGAGCCTTCCCCTTCTTCCCTTGGCCAGAGAAATTTACAATCTCTGCTGCAAAAGCACAGCAAAGCTTTTCATCAAACCAAACAGGGTCACTTACCTGTCTGCTTCTTGGGACACTGGCACCAGCTTCTTCCACCTGGCTACGAGGTTCTTGGCAAAGTCTCCAACCAGCTCGTGCTTCCTTAAGCTGTTCACAGTCTTCCCAACACCCGTCTCCTTCAGGAGAGAGCCAAGACATGAGTTCATCTCAGCACAACCCTCAGCATCCTCACCTCTGCTACAGCAAATCCAGTCAACCCACTACCTATGGCTGCCAGGCAGCAATAAATATCTTCAATCTAATGGCAGAGGTGTCGCAGGTCTGTAAATCAAAGATGACTTCACTCTGCCTCAAACTCTAATTATTGGTATTAATAAGCCAAGTTAGTATTTCCCGTAACTTTGGCAAGCTTGAAGACACAAGTCACTAATAATTGTAAGGATTAGCACTTCCTAATTTCATGCTGCTTCAGTTATCACCAGGAAATGCTCCAACTCTTGTACCCCAGTTCAGGTTTTGGAAGGACTGAGGATGACAAGCTGGCTTCCCTGGCTTCACACTTGCTCTGACACACTCCTTCCCCGTGTCTGGAATCTCCAGAACCTCATCACAACCTCTCCTGGGCCACTGGGCTGTAGCAGGTGGCCGAGGCAACACCCCCTGTTGCAGGGAAAGCAGCATTTCTGTGGCAAACAAACAGTTCCCTGCGACTCGACAGACGCAATGAAAGCGTGAGAGATTTCACAGCTCTTACCACAAGAATGTCAACGGTGATGGGCAGCTCAGACAGCCTCTTCAGACTCTTCAGCAGCTGCAGAGACAAGAAGGAAAGTGTTCAGGCCTGTCACACTGAGCCACACACTGCGCTCAGCAAGGAAAAGAATTCCTCACTGCCTGAGAGCTTGTTGGAGAGAGCCAAGTAGCAGAATAGATCCAAAGCTCCTGAGAAGCTCAACATGAGGGCCAGCTGTAAAGAAAGTGGCTCTTTGCCTATGAGGGCCCACCTGAGAACCTTCAAATACACTCAAATATTAATGCTTTCTTCACACCAGACTGCAGCTTCAAGCACCACACGCCTTTGTTGCACAGCACATGGAAGAAAGGACTTGGAAGCTGGTGATTCTCAGAAGGTGGTGTTGAAAATCACACCACTTAAGGGGAAGGGAAAAAGAAATATTGAGTCCTTTCTGAAGTCTGGCAAGCTAGACACTGAAGGAAGATTTTTAGATGCTCTTAAAGATCTCAGAGGGAACCAATATCTCCCCTGCAGCCCCTCCACTGTCAGAGCTGCTGATCTCTCTCCTCTCAGCTATAGCCTGTGCTAAAAAGGTGACTGATCCCATCCACTACCACTGCCTCTCACCCCACTTTTTTCCTTTCACCCAACACCAGTGAAGAATGTTGTTTTCCTTCACACACACACTGCCAAGTGAGGCCCTGCCAGCACATACAGCTGCTCCATGGGCTGGGAAGAGGAGTCCTCTCCAACCTGCACCCCAGCGAGGAGCTGCAGATCATAGAATCAGAATTGTCAGGGTTGGAAGGGACCTCAAAGATCATCCAGTACCAACCCCCCTGCCATGGGCAGGGACACCTCCCACTACAGCAGTTGCTCACAGCCCCAGCCAGCCTGGCCTTCCAAATGTCCAGGGATGGGGCTTCCAGCACCTCTCTGGGCAACCTGGGCCAGTGTCTCCCCACCCTCCTGGGCAACAACTTCTTCCTAACGTCTCATCTCAATCTCCCCACCTCTAGTTTTGACCCATTCCCCCCAGTCCTACCACTACCCAACAGCCTCAAAAGTCCCTCCCCAGCTTTCTTGTGGCCCCCTTCAGATCCTGGAAGGCCACAATAAGGTCCCCTGGGAGCCTTCTCTTCTTCAGACTGAACAACCCCAACTCTCTCAGTCTGTCCTTGTAGGAGAGGTGCTCCAGCCTCTGATCATCCTCATGGCCCTTCTTTGGACACCTTCCCCAGATGAAGGGGACGTGCTTGGACCTCTGCCACCCAGGTGGTTTGGGACATCACTTCACTGAGCTAGAAACCAACATTTTAGCTGCAGCCCATGGCAGCACACATCTGACAGCACTGCTGCCCCTCACGTTATTTCCCACAGCTCAGCTATAGCCAGAGCGGCCTCGTCAGCGTTCCCATTATTATAGCCCCTATACAGCCCAGGCTTTGTTCAGCACTGCTGTGCTATATGCCATACAAAGGGCTGTCCCTGAGCCAGATCTTCTTTAAAGAGCTGTGCTCGTGCTCAAATTAGCAGTGGTGGCCTAAGCTACTCCAGTCACTCCCACTTCCACCCTGCAAGGATCAGAGAGGTTTAAAGGTTCCCTTCCTTTTGAAGGAAATAGGTTCTTTTAGCCCATTTGAAGAGTGCTGTTACCTTCAGAGAGAAAACACCCCTCCATACAGAAGTAAGGCTTGAGCAGAACCACAGGACAGCTTCTGTTCACCAAAAACCCACTGTCCCATCTCCATTATGTTTAGGACTTCATTGCTGTGACCAAAGGTTTGGGTTTTCTTGTGTTTTAGAAGAGTGAAACATTGACACCAGCAGTAACAGCACGTTTCAGCACTCGAGCTGGGATGCTGAGGGGGATGCACAGTTCTAGCTGTGCTGTAACCACAGCTAACTGGGTCTTCAAACCCTCTGTCCCTGCACCTCCAGGCTTGGCATGGAGTCTCCCCCAGGATTCACAGGATCTGGGGCAGGTGATGGGGACAAGAAGCCAGCTGAGCTAAAAAATCCAGACATTCTCTTAGTCTTTCTGGACTGCTGTTACTTTGCCAGCACTGCTGCTTGACAAGCCCACTGGCAACCAAAGCCATGAAAGCAGAAGCAGCAGAGGTAGAGACTCAGCCCCATCTCCAGCTGCCATGGCAGGGCCTGCCAGGAACCCTCTGGGAAGGCCAAGATCCTTCTGGCACCAGTGATGCATGCAGGGGTTTGGAAGGGGATAGGAGGGGAGGGGAAGAAGGATGGATCTTGTACTAGAGAGAAAAAGGGTAAAACATCAATAGAAAAATCTTAAAAAATTAAAAATTCATCACTAGTGTCTCTGTAAGCTGATTACCTTCCTAGAGAGGTTGTTTCAGAGCTTACAAAATCCCACTGAAAGTCACGGGAAAGCTCGTTAGGGTGTCCTTAAAGCCTCCCAATCATTTCTGGCTACACCCCACTGTAGCATCTTCCACAGCTCTTTTTCCTCTTGACCTGAGTTATTTGTTGCCTTCAGGGCTGAACTCCAAGAAGAAAAGCTCTATTCTCAGCAGAGGTCATCTCTGGGGTTTGCATAGTGTGGTTTGAGACCAGGGGACACACAGATTTGATCCAGAACACATCTCGTGGGGAACTGGCTTATTCCACCCCCACTGCAGCCAAGGGTTGGAACCTCCACACATCTTAACCCCCCAGAGCTGGCTCTCCAAGAGGCCACCACACGTGTCACCTTCCCAAGGTTTTACACCTGCATGTTCATTAGCAGTGGTGCCACAGTTGGAGTCCAACTCTTCCCAGCCAAGCTGTAAATCTCAAAATGACGCCCTCGGGAAATGAGGCACTTTTGTTACCTCTGTCATCTGACAACCTGAGATACCCAAACCTGGGCTTCTTGATGCTGTCCTGGTGCCCCACAGCCTGGTGGCATCCAGGGAGGGATATCTGGGAGCTGTGTTCATACAGCACAGCAAAACCTCCCTTTGCTTGCAACCTCTGTGGATCACAGCCCCATGGACACGAGTGAGACAACTCCAACGCAGGATTAACAACCTCCATGAATCTGTATTTCCTATGGAAATGAGCTGAAGTCACCTCACTGCCTTCAACTGGAGCTGGCCAAGCAGCTCATCTCAGGAACCACCTTCTTCATCTTGTAGGATGTCGACCAAGTAGAAGGCAGGAAACACAAGGTTCATACCTTACCAGACAAGACACGCATGAGAAAGCTCTTCTGAAACACCCCAGTGCAGGGTCAATCAGCCACAAGACACAAGCTATAAAAGCTTCCCTTTATGACAATAAAGTCATGTTTAACATGGGTGGATTGGTTTCTTTCTCTCAAAGAAGTCACCCAGACCGTTACAACGTAAACAACGGGCATTAATATCAAATTACTAGAGAGCAGCTTGGCTCTTCCTCTTTCTCTTGTTCATCTTTCCCTCACTTTCTTCCCCCACTCCTGCAGCAGAGCTTGGACATTCTCTGCTAGAAAAAAAATCCCAAGCCACAAAAAAACCCCTATAAATGTTTCCAAACCATTGCAGCAGCATCCAAAGTCTCACTCCTAGTTCTGTGCCAGCAGCCCAATTTTAATCCAAAGCCAATATTAATGCTTAGTGCCTTCCAGCCAGGCAATATGGACTCGTGCTCAATCCTGAGCAAATGTTGTTCTTCCACATCACTCCTAAAATATTTCAAAAGGACAAGGCAAGAAAACCAAAGCCTGGGAATGGTGTAGCACGTGGAGGGCACCAAGAGGTGCTGGGATTTGTGGGGCTGACAGGGTAAAGCTGTAGCTGACTGTGAATAGTTATAAGCAGGACTGGAAACAGTTGTAACAGAAGAGCTGAAAACCATTTTCTGAGCTGGGAAGGTGCTCAGAAGATACAATCTATCGAGGCATTCAACCACAACTAAAATCAAGCCTAAAAATACTAACAATGCCAAGGATATCCTTGAAAGAGTATCAGGAATAAAAGGAGTACAGGCCAAGGGATCTTTCTGCTGGGGCAGGAGGAGGTTTAAAGTCACTCTCAGCACCACGGAGCCCAGGATCTCCTGGAACTGCCTCCCCAGCTCCACTCGGGGCCTCACTGGTTAAACCCTGCTCTGGCCTTGACTGAGAGGGGAAGAAAAGGAACCAGATCCTCCCATTGCTTCACCCCCAGCCAGGCTGGAGCTGCTACAGGGGCCTCCATGTCACAGGGTGAGCACTTCAGTATCCATCCTTCTTCATGGGCAGTCTTAGAAAGCAAATGGTTCTGCAGGTGCTTGCCTCAGTTAAAATTAACCCAGCACAGCCCTCACTGCCTCCTCTTTCACCTGAATTCAGTGAAACGTGAACCAAACACCCAGAAATAGTCACAGTGTTGTTTTCTTCTCCCAAGTAACTAACAACAGGACAAGAGGTGATGGCCTCAAGTTGCACCAGGGGGGGTTTAGATTGGACATTAGGAAGAAGTTCTTTAGTGGAAGAGTGGTCAGGCTCTGGACCAGGCTGCCCAGGGAGGTGGTGGAGTCACCATCCCTGGAGGGGGTCAACAGACGAGTAGATGTGGAGCTTTGGGACATGGTCTGGGGGCCAGGGAGATGTTGGACAAAGGTTGGACTGGATGATCCTAGAGGTCTTTTCCAACCTAAATGATTCTAACAGATGCTGCCCTTTTAAAATACAAGATCCTAGAGAACAGGACAACAACAAGTGCTGGGCCCACACCTCAGCTCAGCCCTAAACTCCCCATTTCACTTGAAAAACCCACCTCAGCAGCCCAGTGCCCAGCAGGAGCTGCTGGAGCAGCAGAGGCAGCCGAATGTCACCCAAAAGCTTGGGGCACAGGCACAGCTCACACACGGCAGCTGCTGTGGGCAACACATTTTGGCATCTCCACACGTTCCCTCCTGGAGATGGGCGAGGGGCATCAAAGCAACTTCCCCAAGACCCGAGGGAGACCCCAGACCCGGACAGGGTTAACTCAGCAGATTCTTGCCCTGACACCGGCTCCCCGGCCACGGTGGCGGCCTTGTCACCCTGCCGGCCCTCCCGTGTCCCACGGGGCTGTGTCTCCTGTCACCTCACGCCCGGCACCGCGGCTCTTCCACCATGAACACGTCACCACCACAAGACTCTTCCGGCAAGTTCTCCCGTTGCCCGCTCGCCCCTCGAACCGCTCCCCATCGACGTGCCACGGGGAGAACCCCGCACCGGGACCCCGGCTCGGCGCAGCGGGACCCCCGGCGCCTGCCAGCCCAGCCCAACCCGGGGGGCTCCCACCGGAGACAACCCCCCGGGGCTGCCCTCCGAGCCCCCCACTTCGCCCCGCGGACTGCGGCCCCGGCCAGGCAGGAAACTTCAGGGAGGGGAGCCCGACGGAGGACAGGCCCGGCCCGGCCCCGCTCCCCGTGCCCCCCGCGGGGTATCCCGGGCTCTCCCGACCCCCGGCCCCACCGCGCCGTTCCTGTCAGGGAGAGGGAAGCCCCGTCCGCGCCGCCGCCCCCGTTACCTTCTTGGGTTCTGAGCTGCCCGCCAGCCGCGACTGCAGCTTGCCCACAACTTCCAGCACCGACTCCGCCATTTTTACTGCTGGAGAGGCCGCCGCGGCGGAAGCGGCTTCACCGCCCGCTGGCCACACGGCGTTTCCTCGCCGTCGCCGCCATCTTGGCTGTGGGCAGGAAACGGAAGCCGCGCAGCCGGAGGCGGCCATGGCGGGTGAGGGCAGAGTTCGGCGGGCGCCATCTTGGGGCCTGGCAGAGGCGGCGGCAGCGCCATCTTGAGTGCTGGCAGGGAGCTGCTGAGGGCAGAGCAGTGGGCAGAGGTGACACCTCCGGGCCCGCCGTGGTCAGCACAGGCTTTCCTGGGACAAATATCCCCTTATACCTATTGCTGTTGCCTCCCGAAGCCCAACGGCTCCACCACGACTGTTGGGAGTGAGTGGAAAGTAAGTTTTTAGATTAGTTTGTGGCCAAAGGTGAATTGGACAGGGCCGCAGCTGCCGTGGGGCTCTTCAGGGTGAGGGCTTGGAGCTGCCATCCCCTCTGCTCACTCAGGAGAGGGGAGAAGGTGTCAGTGGGGTGATGTCCCCCAGCTCATCCCCAAACGAACCCCTCTGGAGTGCAACCAGACCTTTGGCTGCCTTGCCCTTGGCAGGGGCCAGATAGTCATGCCTGGCCTTTGGTTCACTGCCTTCTGGTGCTGGCTGCAACGATGCCCTTAGCTGGAGCAGTGGGACCTGAATCCAGCCTCTTCTATATCTCTCAGGACTCAGCTGAGGGCACCTGTCCTCACAGCACCCCAAAAGGCTGCTGTAAATGTAGAAGTGATAAAAGCAGTCAGCTGGGTGGGTGGGGAGAGGAGGATGTTGCGGGGGGAATGTTGAGGGTCTCTGTCTCAACCTGCAGAGCCCTGCGCTGCTCAGAGCTTCCCCTTGGGCTAACCGGTTTTAACAGCAAGGTAGGGAGCAGACTCAGCCTGTAGGTGAGTCAGGGAGGGCCAGGGCTGGCCTAGCAGGATCTGCAGAGACCTTGCGTGGGGCACGGGAACTGCTGAATAATGGAAATAATGCCATGGGGAAAGACTTGGTTGGTTTCTAAAGTGGGACTGGGAGAAATATTGGCAGCAAGATAGTGTCCAGGTAGCTCAGTGTTTGCTGTGACTCAGACCTTGCCTGGGAGCACCCACAGGGAAAGGAGAAGGACTCTGTCTAGTTGGTTAGATGGTAAAGATCAGGCAGAACAAGTCCTGCTTCTCTTTGGTTTTGTTCTGCTGTACCTCAGAGAGATGCAGGTCTGGAGGATCTGGAGAGAAGGCCTGGAAAAACATTTTCATTTCCTGGGAAATTCCAACATTTGATCTATATTTTCACCTCAAATCCATCTGAAAAGCTGAAAGTGCAAGTTTTCCTGGGGAATGGAACATGTATTTGGAAACATCCAAGTGTTGTTGCTCTGAAAGGGTAAATTCCTTTCCCCAGTCCTGAGCTGGGTGTCAGGAGCTGTTTCATACCCAGACAGGGAGAGCAGCATTTGTGCCCCAGTTTCAGCAGGACCGATGCCCACTCCAGGATATGACACAGTGACAGACAAGCTCTGGGGCAGCCCGTGGAACACACAATACCAGGGATGGCTCAAGTGCCTGGGGCTTTGCTCCTGAATTCTTTTGGCTCCTGTGTGGTCCCTGCTCACACTGTCCAGCTGAGCTCGGCTGGGCTGGCACCTCTGCTCTGCCCCTTGGGCTCAGCTCCTCCTCTCCTGGCAGGGACTTCTACTAAACTCTTCCCTTTTCTATTATTTTTGCTGAAGTCTCATAATGTCCTCCCCTTCTTCTTTACCCCGTGCTAAATACAAGCTGATTACTCAGTTCCAAGAAACCTGATCTTGGTGGCCAATGTACTAAGCAGTGCCCAGCCACGTGAGCCAGCCCAGTGACAGCTATTTCTGGCCGCCAGATCTGTTCCCTCACTTATTGGCTGCTCCAAGCTCCCTCTGAAGAGCTGAGGGCACTGCTGAGATTCAAACTGGCATTTGGGAATGTTCAAAAGCTGGATTTTTTGTTGTTGATCTGGTCTGTGTGACCAGATCGGCCTGGGGACTTTGGTCCTAGGCTGTGCTGCCCCTATCTTCTGGCAGTGCACAGCACCAGTGCAGGGTGAGGGCAAGGCTCCTGGAGAGTTGGGAGCCCTGCTTATTGAGCAGTAACCCATTTTGTCACTCTGGGGAGGTCACCTTCTCATTCCTCCAGCCAGCACCAGCCTTCCTCAGGTCTCTGCTTTGCCTGGATACATTTTAAGGTAGATTTACTGTCTGTAGGATTCCTGTTGCCCCTCAGGCTGTCTTCTCTCCGCCTCCATTTCTCTCTTCATCACTTACATGACAAGGTTTGTTTCCTAAACCCCCATAAACCTGTCACTGGATCAACCAGGGATGACTATTCAGAGACAGGAGGAGTAACCATGGCAACTGACATGCAGTGTTTTGTTTGCAACCTAAACTTGAACTTCCCCGTGGCTCTGGTTGCAGCTCCCTCTGCCATCTCGTGGGCACACAGGGAACTGGCTTCTTAGCCCTGGCCTGGCAGGGAAGACCTGCCCCATGGTCCTCTTCTACCTGCCAACACTCAACAGAAGGCTTGGAAACCCCTCCAGGGATGGGGACTCCACCACTGCCCTGCCCAGCGTGGCACAGCCACAACAACCCCAAAACAGCAACAAATTGTTCCTCAGCTCCAACCTCAACCTCCCCTGGGGCAACTTGGGACCATTTCCTCTTGTCCTGTCGCGTGTTCCTTGGGAGAAGAGCCCGACCCCACCTGGCTCCAACCTCCTTGCAGGGAGTTGTGCAGAGCCAGAAGGTCTCCCCTGAGCCTCCTTTGCTCCAGGCTCAACCCCCCCAGCTCCCTCAGCTGCATTTTACCTTTACAGCTGTTTCACTATGAGGATGTATGTCACATTTCCTTTGCCTTCCTATTGAAAAGCCCCCACAAAATTCACAACAGAAGTTAAAGGGGTTAGAAAAATTTTATTTGCTTTTTTTTTGGTGATGGGAACTGCTCATTTACCAGGAAGGATGATGCCATCATACTGTGAGACAGAAAAAAAAGGCTAAGTGAGAAAGTATCATCAGGTGAAGGTGCAGAAACTGCTGTGCAGGAAACTGAGATGACATGAACACCAGTTCTGCAGCTACTGCCCTTCTACTCTGCTGCTGTGCTCTTAACTTCCACAGAGAGCTTTCTTTAAACATTAAACTCATCAGCCCAGGAAACAACCAGCCCCACCCTTCACAGGCTGCTCTGACCAAAAATACTCTCATCCCTTGTAAAGCCACAGGATTTGGCTCCTGAACTATGCCACAGAAGCAGAATCAGGTGGGAGGGGGGAAAAAAAGCCCTTCCAGAGGAGCAGGCTGGAGCCCACCCTGTGCAGGGTATGACCAGGGTAGGTCTAGGCAGGGTGAAGAGCCTCCAGGGACTGCCCAGATTTTCTGCCTCTAAGAAAGTACCTGCAGAACCCATCTCTGAGTACTTCCAGTTGAGCTTTCAGCATCTCCCAATCATGTCTGAGAAAGCCATGGACAGAGAAACCCCAACACTTGCTTTATTTGGATCACTCCATTCTCCCAACGTGGCAGCTGAGCCAGAACTGGGTCAAACTCTACCCCTGCCTCATCACTTGTGTTCCATGTACACACAACATCTCCAAGAGCTGCAGGACACCCGTTTACACAAGAGCTGATGCTTCCAGCTGCCCTCCAAGAGCTGCTCTTCCAGTTCAGCTCACACAAAAAGGGGCATGAGCAGCACTCAAATGCTGCTCCTACTGCAGCAAAACCCAAATCATCTCATCTATGACCAGGATCTAAGATCTCCTGCCCCACAACTTCTCCCAGCCCTTCCACACTGAAGCTGACACTTGTCTGGAGACCCCTGGGATCCAGAAATAAAAGATGGACTTTACCTTTTGCTGAAACCAACGCATGGCTTCTTCCTTCCCAATTCTGTGCTTGGCCCCAATGTTGCCAGTCCTGCGTTTCTTGTCGGCGATGCTGAATCCAGGCCTGCCCAGCACCTGAGGGGAGGAGACCCACAGCAGGATTTCACTCTGATACTTATTTATTTTCTTTAATTTAACAGTTTTCTATGAGGGAAGGCTGAAATTTCCATCTCAGTAAATATCTCATTGTCTGAGTCACATTCCAGACCAAGAGTGGTACCTTCTACAGCCTCAAACAGGAACGAAGTTCCTGTTTGAGGCTGTAGAAGGTGACACTCTTGGAACTGAGACTGTAGAAGGTAACACTCTTGGAACTGAGGAACTTCTGAGCAGCAACTCAGAAGCAGCACAAACACCAACTCAGAGAAGCCACAAGAGCATGGAAGACACCCCATCCCATACCCAGAGGCCTCAGCCCTCCAGAGAAGACACCACCCAGCAGCCCTCACTTTAGACTTGAATTTTATGGGCATTTTTCCATCTTCCAGCATGTTCTGGAGTCAGTTATTGCTCCAGGTTCCTTCCAGAGCTCCCAGACAAGCCCAGAAGCTGCCAAGAAGTGGGGGATACGCACCACGTAAAAGTCCAAGCCGTAGATGCCAATGCTGGGATCATATTTAATGCCCAGGTCGATGTGCTCCTGGATTCCAAAGCCAAAATTCCCAGTGTCTGAGAAGTTGTTTTTCCTCAACTCGTATTCTCGCACCTGAAACATTTGGTGTCAGTCACTAATTCATTATTGAGCACAAAGGGAGGAAGAAGTTCTGGGTGTTTCACCTGCTAGCAGACCCACAACCCATTGACATCGTACTAAATCTTCAGTCCTAAGATTTTTGCTCCTTAACCTGCTCATAAATCACAGCAGCAAAGACAGAACCTCAAGAGAAAGGGGCAATTACACCCAGCTCTTAAATATTTAAGGATGAAACAGCCACCAGAAAATCAACACAAACACAGCAGCCTGTGTCAGGCAAAGCTGCTCCCAACCCTCAACACCCCCAACTGACCTGTACCCACAGCAGCAGCAGCAGCATTTCAAAGCTCACACCCTCCCAGTGGGTACAAATTAAGTTTTATTCTTTCCCAAAACAAAGACACAGAAGAGAAATTCTCACCTTCAACCCCTTCTCCAGGATCTCCTCAGCTTTGGCCCCGCGAACCGTGCAATGAACAGCAATCTTCTCATTTCTCCTGATCCCAAAGGATCTCACTGTGTATCGTGCTGGGGGGGGCAAGAAGCATGTTCAGAGACTGCTCAAAGAGCTCCCACCCTGGGGGATTCAGAGCTCGACTCATAAATGACTTTAAATCAAAGATAAAAGAACCAAGGCAGCCACATAGCATCATAGAATGTTTTAGGCTGGAAGGGACCTCCAAAGGGCATCTGGTCCAACCTCCCTACACAAGCAGGGACATCTCTACCTAGGGCAGGCTGCTCAGAGCACCATCAAGCCTGATCTTGAATGACTCCAGGGATGGGGCCTCCACCCCCTCTCTGGGCAGCCCATTCCACTGATCTCTCACCCTCATATTAAAGACCTTTTTTCTAATATCCAGCCTAAATCTCTCCTTTCCTAGTCCTTGTCCTAATGTTACAAACCTTCCCTTGCCTTCCTTGTAGGCCCCTTCAGGTTCTGGAAGGTGCATGTTCCCTCTTTGCAGCTGAGCAACAGCCTGAATCTGGGGGCAGAACTGACCTGACAGGACTCACCACCAGCACCTGAATATTTAAGACCCCCCCAATTCTCACAACAAGGCCCCCACCAGAAGACACCTCCCCACAGCAGCTCTGCCAAGGAGCCAACTGCCAATTGACCCTCTAAATCCTCAGGAAAGTAATGAAAACAACCCCTGCTGAGGCCAGAAAACCAAAGTCTTCCTCAGCAGCCCCCAGCCCCAGCTCTCACCTTTGGAGAAGACGGGGGTCTGGCCCGTCAGCTGCTCCAGCACCTTGGCCGCCCGGGTGAGCCTGTCCCCGCTCTCCCCCACGCAGATGTTGAGGCAGAGCTTGCGGATGCGCAGCTCCCGCATGGGGTTCTCCTTCTCACCCTGGTCTTGCTGCGGAGAAACGACACTGGGGGTAACAAGGGGGTGCCCGGCTGACAACCCCCCGCTCGCCCCGACGGCTGGAGAACGCTCCTCCGGGCCGCTCCCGCGGCCCGACACCGGGCCCTGCTCCACCCCAGCGCCGCGGCCTCCTCTCCAGCACCGCCGCCGCGGCTCAGCCCCGGGACAGGCCGCAGCCTGTCATGGCAGCCGCTTCCCCGGGGCGGCCCATCGGCTCCTCCCTGCCCGTTACCGGCCCCGCAGCGTTCCCTTCCGGCCTCCCCCCGCTCCCGCCCGCACGGGCCGCGGCCGGTCCGAGCCCCGCTGAGGGCGGATGGCGGCGGATAGAGTCAGTAAAGCAAATCCACAGCCACTCACCGCCATGATGGAGGCGGGGAAGAGGTGGGCGGGGCGCCGCCGCGGTGCCTTATGGGACGGCGAGGGAGGGCGCGGCCGGGGCGGTGGCGCCGCCTGGCGGCTGGAGGGCGGCGCTGCATCGTGGCCCGTTACCGCGGCAACCGCGGCCCAGGAGGGCCCAGGCGGCCATTTTGTCCCCCAGGCCCATGGGGACGGGGATGCGCCCTCACCCCCTGCCCTGCAGCCAGGCTGGGACCAGGGCCCGGCATCCAGCACCCTAAGCTGCTGTCTCTGCTGTGGGGCTCGCTCTGGGAGTGCTGAGGTACATGGTGGAGGAGAGGGCTGAGGTCCTGCCGGGACGTGGTTGACACTGAGGCCGGGAGGGATGAGCTACAGCGGTTTTGGTGGGAGATGCTGCACCAGAAGGTGTTGGGGCTTCTCCACTCCCAAGCAGCATCGAGTGTGGCTTGCCCAAGCCTGGCTCCCAGAGCTCCTCCTGCCCCTACACCCCTGAGTTCATTGAACCAGGCCTGGGAACACATTTCATTATCACTTCGCTCTTTCAGAGAAGCATTTGTGGGTTTCAGATCTCTGCCTGGGAGCCAGATCCTCTTTTTGCGCCATTTTGACTTAGTCTGGAGCGAGGGAGGACTCTCAGCTCGCTCCCTCGCTGTGTCCCCCCGCTCACGTATGGGGAGAGGTGTCTCTGCCAGCCCAGAGGGGACCAGCGGGGCTGTGGGTCCTGGGGCAGGATTTGGGATTTCAAATCTAGTGGTAGGACCGGGGGGAACGGCTCAAAACTAGAGGTGAGGAGATTCAGATGAGACGTTAGGAAGAAGTTCTTGCCCAGGAGGAGGGAGAGACACTGGCACAGGTTGCCCAGAGAGGTGCTGGAAGCCCCGTCCCTGGACATTTTGAAGGCCAGGCTGGCTGGGGCTGTGAGTAATTGATCCAGTGGGAGGTGTCCCTGCCCATGGCAGGGGTTTGGAACGGGATGATCTTTGAGGTCCCTTCCAACCCTGACAATTCTATGATGAGGCAGCGCCGGGGCTCGAACCCGTGACTCCGGTGGGACCCTCCCTCCCCTCCGCCCCCGCCCTTGAGTCATGTGGTCGGTCAAGATGGCGGCGCTCAGGGTGGCGGTGCTGGGGCTGCTGGGGCTGGGCCTGGGCTGCGCGGCGGGCCCCGTGCCCCTGGTGATCTGGCACGGCATGGGTGAGCTGGCACCGGGGCTGGCCCTCCGGTAACGGCTCGGTGGGGCGGGGGTTAGCTGGCCTAGCCCCGGACAGGGCCGTGCTGGGCCCCGAGGGGAGCTCGGAGGCCTCCCCCGGCTTCGCTCCGGTGTTTCTGCGGAGCTCCCGAGGTGCCCCCCTCCTTCCCCTGGGCCCGGGTGTGGTTGGCAGCTCCTGGCCCCGCTGCAGCGGCGGGGTCCCGGTGTGTTTGCGGTGGCGAGGTGAGGACGGCCTGGGCGGTGGCTTGAGGGTTCATCGGGTGTTCCTCTCCCCAGGAGACAGCTGCTGCAACCCCCAGAGCATGGGCTACATCAAGAAAATAGTGGAGAAGAAAATACCGGGGATCTATGTCCTGTCTCTGAAGATTGGAAGCAACCTGATCCAGGTACCTGGCTCTGCTCTCCCTCGTGTTCTGGGCGTGGGCCTGAAGGTGCAATAGTTTATTGCATCTGTCATTAAGGTGATTCTGCAAGAGGTGCCCTAGGACTTTCCCTGCTCATTTCTTCTCTGTGAAGTAAACAGCTTTGACAGGTAGAGACCAATAAAGTCTAGATAATACCTGCAGAAAAGATCTGGGGGGAAACAAATCCCTGGTCTAAATTGGATTAATATGCAAATCCACTGATTAGCACTAACCACTCCACTAATACAAAGGCATGTGATGAGAAACTGCACCAAAGCAGAGCTCTGGCCCTTGCCATCCTTTCTGATTTACAGCCATTTATTCACTGCACATCTTCAGCCTAATAAAGTTGGAGACTTGTGGGATTTGACAGTTTTATGTAGCCCTATGAAATTTCCTTAAATAGTCCCTCAGGATAATGTAAAATGTATGTTATTTTCTGGGGTCAGAATATGCAATTTATATTATTTTGGGGGTTATAATCGATATATGTTATTTTCTGGGGTCAGAATATGCAATTTATATTATTTTGGGGGTTATAATTGATATATGTTATTTTCTGGGATCATATTGTGCAATATATGTTATTTTCTGTGGTCATAATGTTCAATATATATTATTTTATGGGGTCATAATGTGCAATATATGTTATTTTCTTGGGTCATAATGTGCAATCTGTGTTATTTTCTGGTATCTGGAGATGAGCGAAGTTTGACTTTTAATTTTTATATATATATATATATATATATAGACACAAATTTGAAGTGACTCAAATTATCCAGAAGTTTGGGGAAATGTGACTGTTCCCTATGAGCCACTTTCACCAGGCAGAGTAGGAACAAAGAAATTGTGAAGGGGAAGTCTCAAAACTTGGCTGTAATTTCTGTTCTGTTGTGAAAGTTCAGGTCCTCTTTCAAAAGCAGAACTGTCAGCCAGCTCTTTGTGGAGACTCACATAACACAAGGCCTTGTAAAGGTACAAATTACATGTTCTCATCTGCCCAATGCACCAGGACATGGAGAACAGCTTCTTCATGAACGTGAACGACCAAGTGAAGGAGGTTTGCAGCCAGCTGGCCAAGGACCCACACCTGGCAGGAGGCTACCACGCCATGGGCTTCTCCCAGGGGGGCCAGTTCCTGTGAGTTCTCACTGCTCTTCCCTCTCCAGGGGTTCCTCTTGGGTTTTAGAGTCATAGAATGGGTTGAGATCTCCAAAGGGCATCTGGTCCAACCTCCCTACACCAGCAGGGACATCTCTACCTAGGGCAGGCTGCTCAGAGCCCCATCAAGCCTGACCTTGAATGACTCCAGGGATGGGGCCTCCACCCCCTCTCTGGGCAACCTGTTCCACTGATCAACCACCCTCATATTAAATAATTTTTTTCCTAATATCCAACCTAAATCCGCCCTTTTGTAGCTTAAATTCATCACCCCTCATCCTGTCACTATAAACCCTTGAGAACAGATCTTTCCCTGCCTTCTCACAGGCCCCTTTCAGGTACTGGAAGGTCCCAATAAGGTCCCCCTGGAGTCTTCTCTTCTCCAGGCTGAACAGCCCCAATTCTCTCAGCCTGTCTCCACAGGAGCGGTGCTCCAGCCTCTGACCATCCTTGTAGTTCCAGCAGGTCCTGATTGAAAACTCTTTGGAGGTGCTGAGCAGACATGAACTGACAGGAACCTTCCCAAAGGCAGGAGCTGTCCAAGGAGAGAGGGATGTGTTTGCCTGTACCCACCAGGAGGGGTTAATTCTCTTTGCAGACATTACCCAGGCAGAGGCAAGCTGAGAGTAGTGGCCTGGGCACGCTGAGAGCCAGCTCAGCTCCTTCCTCATCCTCTTCTTCTTCCTCCACAGGCGAGCAGTGGCCCAGAGGTGTCCTTCTCCTCCTATGCTCAATTTGATCTCCATTGGAGGGCAGCACCAAGGTAGTGTCCTCTTCACCTCACCTCCTAGTTACTCTTATTGGCAGCAGGATTGATTTTGGGGGGCTTTTTCCTAAAAAACTGACTGTTTGCTTGTGAATTAAACTGTCCCTTTGCTCCTGGCTGAATCTGGTGACCTGGTTTGGCCCAGTTGTTAACCCTCTACTTTATCTTCTGTCTTGGTCTTGCTTAACAGAAGGGACCTTTGTAAGCAGCTGACTTATTGCCTGGGCTGAATTCTGCTATACTTTGGAAGCACTTGGGATTAGTTGTTTCAGGGGAAGAAATTTCTAAGCACAGAGCAAAGCCTTTGTGAAACTAAACCTGCTGGGTCAGGAGGGTGTTGCAGTGTGGGCATCTGGGAGGGTAAAGCTGCAGGAAAAGGGAGGAGCTTTTGCAGGAGATGAAAGAGGCAGCAGGAGCTGGAGCTGAGGTGCTCAGTTCAGAGGGGCTGGCAGGGAATTTGAAATGCTCTCCCCTGAGATGTTCCACAGCTTGAGTCTATCCCTGTGGTGGAGTGGGAAGCTTTGTAGGGAACCATCCTGAGACCAGGGGCAGGACTCTGCCTGCCTGCCCCTGTTCTCCAGCACAAACCCTCCTCTTAAGAACATCACCCATTCTCTTAGAGCGTAACAGTGCCCTGGGCTAATGAGATTGCAGACTTAGAGGCTGCCTGATTCCCTGGGTAATTCTTGCCAGTGCTCTGTAAGAGCTGGTTCTTGCCCAGCTGGGGGGATTAAGGGGTGTCAGGGTGTCTCAGGGCTCTGCCATGTCTCCATGCCCCAGGGGTGTACGGGTTTCCACGCTGTCCTGGGGAGAGCTCCCACATCTGTGACTGGATCCGCAAGACCCTGGACCTGGGAGCCTACACAGCAGCTGTCCAGGAGCAGTGAGTGTGGCCACGGGGCTGCTGGGCCCAGGGGAGGGGCTCAGGGCTTGGGCTCATCTTTGCTTTTCTCTCTTCTCCAGCTTGGTACAAGCAGAGTATTGGCACGACCCCCTGAAAGAGGAGGACTACAGGAAAAACAGCATCTTCCTGGCTGACATCAACCAGGAGAGGGTGAGGAGCTGGCTGGTGATTAATGCCAGCAGGAGAGCTGGGGCAGTGAGGTCCCTCCCCTTGGCTCTCCCTGGGCAGTTGTTTTACTGGAGTTCAAAGAGGAGCATTTTTTCCCTTGCCTCCCAGGAACATCCAGAGTGTTTTTGCTGGTGGATTTAGGAGTGACCCTTGTCCATGGCAGAGCAGTTGCTGTCACTGCCCTTCGTGGTAGATACACCACAAGCTCAGCCCACCTTTGAGTGGGTGAATCCCCTCCCTTCTTCCCCAGGAGGGGCCTGTCCCCTCATCCAGCCTGGAGCTGAGGCTGAGCACCACGAGCACAGCCAAGGGAGGCTGGTGACAAACACACCTTCCTCCCTCCCAGGCTGCTGCAGTCCAGGGCTTCCTTTGTGGGTGCAGGGCAGTTTTTCCCTGAGCTATCTCTGGGGGCTTCCCAGTGACTCCTCTGTTTTCATCCAGGGCATCAATGAGACCTACAAGAAAAATCTGATGGCCCTGAAGAAGTTTGTGATGGTGAAGTTCCTCAACGACACCATGGTTGACCCCCCCATCTCCGAGGTGAGGCTGAGCAGCTGCTGCTTTTGGGGGGTGTTTTGGTGCTTGGTTCTGGTTTGGGGCAGAACTTGAGTTTGGGGAGGAGCAAACTGAGTGTGAGCATGGGCCTGATGCTGCAGCAGGAGCTGGTGTGGGGCTGGTTGTACCCCAGGAGCCCTTCAGCAGCAGTTCCCTTGTTTCTATCCCAACAGTGGTTTGGGTTTTACAAACCAGGCCAAGCCAAGGAGACCATCCCCCTGCAGGAGACCTCGCTGTACACAGAGGTATGTTCTGCTCTGGGGGCTTCTGCTTCCACTCCAGGGTGTCCCTGGGGCCTTGAGGAGCTCTAAACCCCCCCGGCTCCACCCTGCTCGCCCTTTTTTCTTAGAATCATAGAATGATTTAGGCTGGAAGGGACCTCCAAAGGGCATTTGGTCCAACCTCCCTACACCAGCAGGGACATCTCTACCTAGGGCAGGCTGCTCAGAGCCCCATCAAGCCTGACCTTGATGGACTCCAGGGATGGGGCCTCCCCCACCTCTCTGGGCAGCCCGTTCCACTGATCTATCACCCTCAGGTTAAAGAACTTTTTTCTAATATCCAGTATAAATCTCTCCTTTCCTAGCTTAAAATCATTATTCCTTATCCGACCATTACAAACCCTTTTGAATAGCCCCAAACCCTTTAGAATGAGCAAGTTTGGCATTTTCCTCCTCCATGAGAAGTTCTGAAGAGCAGAGGTGGACCCCACTCTAGCCTGGCAGCCTCTTCAGCTGCACCCCTGGTCTCTGCCCATCAGAGCCTCCTCTCCATGCTGGGTTCCCCAGGGCAGGGCCCCAGGAGCTATGGTCACACTTGTCTCTGCAGGATCGCCTGGGGCTGCAGGAGATGGACAAAGCAGGAAAGCTGGTGTTCCTGGGGGTGCAGGGGGACCACCTGCACTTCTCTGAAGAGTGGTTTTACACCACTGTCCTCCCCTTCCTCCAGTGACACTGAGGGGAGGCACCGTCAGAGCACTGGGGAGGGTCTGGCACTGTAGTTAATGCAATACTGGGCAGCAGCACTTTTCTGGGGGCTGGGGAAGGGGGGTTCTTTAGCTCAGCAGTCCCACAGTGTGGGGGGGTGGCACTTGTGACCCCCCAGTGAGGCTGGGATTTGTCTGGATGTGGTTACACTCCAATATGGGTGGACTCTGAAACACTCCATCCCACACCAACCCTGGTAAATCTACCCCAGGTCGAAGGGCTCAGCTGGGTGGGAGGGTTGTTCCCTGTCACCCCTTCCTTGCAGGACACAACAGTATTAACTGGAGTCACTGATGCAGGAATGCTGCATCTCTCCAGGGCAGCAGCAGGTAGCTTAGAGGGCTGGATGCAGAGGCCTTCACAAGGAGGGAAAAGGGCCAAATTTAGGGGGTTCTGGGGAAAAAAAGGGTTTGAATTGAGTATTAACAGCTTGGACTAATGGCTTGGTTTATGCACTTTTGTACAACAACTGAAATCAATAAAGAACTTTACCTCTAACCAACTAAAAAAATTTAAAAGGTGAGATTTGACAACAGATAATTTGGTTTGGGGGGAGTTGAGGGAAGTCTGTGCTTCCCCCCAGGGAAAGTATTCAAAGCAAGGGGAAGATTCTCCCCTTCAAGCTCCTCCTGCCCCCAGAGAGTCAACCAGAGGCACCATAATGAGCAAGTTGGCATTAACTTTATTCTATCTTCTGTATAATCTTAAGTACATAAGAAAGGTTGGTTGGTTTTTTTTTCCACAAGCCTCAGGAGAAGACGAGTACAAGTCACAGGACAGTCTCAAAATAAAAAAATTGCATATTTTTTTTTTCCTTTTGTAAGTTTTGTCCTAGAGAAAAAAGAACATTGACACTTTACAGAGGAAATGCATTTCAGATATGCTTATGCCACCCGAGGCGTTGGAAAAATGAAGGTCAAAGCACGTGCAGCTCCCTTTATGGGTCAGTACAGTACTGGGTGTCTTGGATCCACCCCTCTGCTCCAGGGCCCTGGAACAGAGGCTACAAACTTCCACCAGAGTAAAGAGCCAAGCAACAGGGAAAGGGGAGGCCGAGAGGATTTGCTTGATGGGGACTGATTGCAGAAGAGGAGGAGGAAGATGACCTGACCTGATCCAACTTGGGTATTTACAGCACTGCACGACTGACCCTGGAATGGAGGAGACCCTTCCCCTGCAGAAGGGGACAGGTTCAGAAGAACTGCCCTGGAAGACTGAACCTGAGTTCAGCTGCTCTGAGAAGGAAGCCCTGGGGCAAAGATTCCCTTGGGAGGGTGGAATAAGAGGTGCTCAGCTCCAAGCTACCAGCCAGACTGCCCTGGGGGTAACCACAGCTACTCCACTGCAGCCTTCCTGTGGCACTGGTGTAGAAAACCTCCTGTCATGGCACGATCAGAATACACTGAGCTAGTAGGAATGATGAAAGAGAAATGGGGGTGGAATGCTACAGCCCAGCTCCTCAGCCTTTGGTCCAACAAAGCCATTCTCATGTCCTGCAACGCCACCACCTACAACATAAAGCTGGAATTAGCAGCTTCCAGGACCTTCTTGAGACATCTGCCACAACTGGGTACTCTGGACTCTGACATAAAACCATTACTTGTTAAAAAGGGGACAACACTCCTCTCTCACATGAACAGTTTGCTTCAAGGCAATACAAAAGAAACCCAAACAACACTCCGAAAGCCAACTGCCAGTACTGGCTGTGAACTTCACCCAACATCTGACTTGATCACTTGGTGCAGTTAGATTGGACAAGGGGAGGGGGAAAAGAAGAAAAAAAACAAATTACACCTTCCTGCTAATAGATGTGGACAGTAACAGACCCGCCACCTCCAGCAAACCCCAGGCAGAGGTGTTTCAGTGGCAGCAGGCAGCTGTGTCTCTCGGGTAGAAGAGAAGCAGTTTGAGAGCAGAAAGGTACAAGAAATCTAAGAGAATCATCTGAAAGCAGATTTGTCCCACAGCAGGGCCAGGGGAAGGAGCCTTGGAGCTTGTTCTGCTTTAGCCAGCGATTTCCGTCACGGTGGTGACCAACTTCTGACCGTTCCACACTGTCTTGAACTGTTCTGGGACAGGGAATTCAGTCTGGAGGGTAAAAAAGGATAGAAATCTCTTGTCAAAAAGCAGCTTGTGACTGAGATCAGTGACTGCTCCCACTGCTTGGGGCTTTTGAGATGTGCTGTGTCCCCTCCTGCCCCCCAAACGCTGCCTGTTCTTCCTGTGGCACTGGTTGGGAGGAAACCTCCTGTGGTGGCATGATCAGAACACACTGAGCTAGTAGGAATGATGAAAGAGAAATGGGGGTGGAATGCTACAGCCCAGGGCCTTTGGGTCCAACAAAGCCATTCTCATGTCCTGTAGTGCCACCACCTACTATATAAGAGACCCCAAGGAGGAAACAGCTCTCCCAAACCAGCAAATCCCTCAGACAACTTCATTTGCTGGTTTTAACACCCGAGCATCATTCACAACCCCCAAAATCTAGAATTTTTACTGAAACTGCCATTCCTTGTGGGGCTCAACACTTGAATCCTGTTACCCCAGCCCCAGGGGCTCCCCCAGCAGCACTTACAAAGTCACCCCCCTCGGTGGGGATGAGGACGTTCATCTCTGAGGACTTGGCACTGACGATTTCGCAGTCTAGGGAGCCCTTGCTCAGGTACACGTGGCAACCATCTGTCTTGTTGATGGAGATCGTTGGCACTTTACCCATGACCTGCAGAGTGGGCAAAGCAGCAGTCAGAGGAGCTCCACAACGTTTTAATTCTGTGCTTGCCTTCAAGGCAACAGGTTTGACTCCAACCCCTCTGCCCCAGACAGGCTGGATCCAAGTGCTCCCACCTCTGGCAAAGTTCTTTCTTATTTTGATCTTTTTAGAACAAAACTACAGTGAATGCTGGGCAGGCTGAGCACCCCAAATCAGACACCAGAACTGGCCTCCTACTTTGGCAGTCATATCATGCTGCCCACCTCCCAGAGACTAATCTTTTACCCAGAGCCCTAAAGCAGCTCCGTGAGGCAAATATCATCCCTTTCCTACAGGCTGGGCAGGGTGAGCTGCAGAGCAGCAGCACAGATGGTGTTCCATGAGTGTTCTCACGTTGCTGTTCTGGAGATACAACCCCTCAAAGCAGCAGATGCTCAGACACCCCGTGGTCCAGCAGCAGCCACACTCCAGGCAGAGACTCACCTGAACTTTAACATCCCTGCTGTTGATGATCTCTACGATGCCCACCACGTCATCGAACACCAGACCCAGCTTCTTACAGTTATCTGCAAACAACAGACAGAGCAGGTCACAGCAAGGTCTGAGATCCAGCCTTCTGCAAGCAGCCCAGAAGCAGCTCTCAGGGCTTCTCCACTTACCAAGGGTGATGGAGTTGATCTTGCCTTTGATCTGGAGTGTGCTATTTGTGCACTTGAAAACATATGCTACCTGCTTCAACTCTGTGTCACTGATCACTAGGTTAGGGGCATTCTCCTGGTTTTCCTGAAAAGGCAGGGAAAACACACTTTATTTTCAGGATGCAGACCAATGAATCCATGTGAAGAGCAGCAGGGCTGTGTAATCCCTTTAAAAGCCTCCTCCCCTCATGCAAAGCTCCCACCCCTCCAACCCACTCATGCCCACGCCAGGCACTCACCACTCTCCACTTTTTGCCCTCTAATTCTAGCAACGCAGGTGCCTTTGGAGAGGTTTTTGGGGAGGGATTAGCATTACAGGCTGGTTTGGGAGCAGTGAAGGGTTTGGGGCCACTTCTCACAGGACCCCCTTGGTTCTTCAGTGCTGGATTCTTGTGGGTCTTCATGTCATCTGAGACATGTCTTAAGCCTGCAAGAGAAGCCAAGCCTGAGATCCAGCTCTCCGAG
This sequence comes from Brachypteracias leptosomus, assembly GCA_013401335.1. NCBI lineage: Eukaryota > Metazoa > Chordata > Aves > Coraciiformes > Brachypteraciidae > Brachypteracias > Brachypteracias leptosomus. The sequence goes on along the minus strand of VYZX01027446.1, from coordinate 10,334 downwards.
AACAGTTTCACAAACACCAGACAACAATGATTACAACAAGATAAAATGCAAATCAATTATTGAGACTGGGTCTACGTTGAGTCCAAGTGTGAGTGACAGCAAAAGAGGGAGCAAGAAACACCAATGCAATAGTGAGGAGAAGACAAGAGGTGCTGTAGAACCAGAAGGTGCTGGAAAAAGCCCCAAGCCAAGCACCTCACCTTTGTTTCCTGCCTGTCCTGATGTGCTGACAGGTGACACAAAAGGGATTTTGCTTTGTGCAAATCTGAATAGGTGCAAAATGGCACCTTTTGTACTGCAGGTGACCAAAGGGCTCCCTCCCTCTGTTCCAGCTACAGATTCATCTCTGGCTACACCTGACAGATGAGGCCCAGAACTCAGATGTGCTCCCTTTGTCCCCGTGAACTGCCTCAGGGCTGCTCCTGGCTCCAGCCCCATCCTCTACCAGATGGTCTTTTGTTACTGCACTTTCTAAGCAGGTGTATTGAGAGGACAGAAGGAAAACAAGGATTCTGTGCAGCACAACAGTGCTCCCACCCACGGCTGCTTCCCTCCCTGCCTCCACCTACCAGAGGTGATCCCTTCTCCCCGGTTGATCTGGGCGAAGAGCGCGGAGCGGGAGGCAGAGTCATCGGTGCTGCAGCTGCTGGGGGCAGGAGCAGGTGGAGGAGGGGGGCCTGGGGGAGGAGGTGCAGCCCCCCCTGGGGCAGCCAATGGTGATTTAGCCCCTTCTGTTGCTACAGGACCCTGCAAGAGGAAAGGCAATTGCACAAGCTCCGTGTCTGCTGCAAGAATCCCACAACAGCCACCCAGGAAGCTCCTGGGGGTGCAGCCAGCACTTACTGTCTTGCTCCAGGTCAGCCCTGTGGTGTGATACTCTTTGATGTAGGCCTGCAGCTCTGTCCAGATACTCAGATAAGCTTTCACCCAGTCCACTTGCTTCTTATCTCTGAGGACACGAGGGGATCATGAGGAGTGAGCATTTGCCATTAAAACCCAAGGGTTACAGACAGTTCTTTGCACCTCTCAGCCCACAGGCAAGAGGAGCAGGACCAGTGCAGCAGCCTTGCACCTTGCACCTCCAATTAACCTTGTCCCCACCAGCAGAGGGCCACAGGCCTGCTCTGCACCAAACCCCAGCTAACTGAGGAATCTGGTACTTCCAACAAGACCCATCCCTGAGACACAACTTGGTGCCCTGGGAAACAGCTCGGCCACCAGCTGGTGCTGAGACGAGCAGCAGTACACTCACTACCAGAGATTCCTGCTGGGGGAAGGAATCTTATCCCTAAGGATCAGGAAGGAAGAGCCAAGTGAGGCTTCAGAAATAGACTTTGCCTTTAAAAAGAAGACTAAAGACCAGGGCAGCTGTGGTTAGGTGCTGGGGTAGCCCCTGCACACCCCATTAGCTGTGTTCTGTTCCCTCTCTAAGGGAGAAGATGAACTTACACATCCTTGTACTCCTTGAGGATCCTGTTGGTATAAAACATGGCAGCATCGGTCATCTCCTTCACGTAAGGACCAGGCTTTGGAGCCTAGAGGAGAACAGACACACTGGCATGGAGCAGCTGAGCAGGGAGGCTCTTCCCACCAGCCCAAGGAAACCAGTTCCCCCTGGGGTTCCTACCATGGCCACCCAGCCCAGGGCTGGGATGCTCTCGCTGACCGCCGATAAGTGATTGAACATTTTGCTACCACGGTTCTTCTCCCTGAAGTTCTGCACCACCTGGATTTGCTCTGAGATGGGTTTCAGAAGCGATGGGAAGGCATTCTGCAGGACAAGAGGGACAACAACAATGAAGGACAATTAGTATTGCTCTGCAATGGCTGCACATCCTCATGGGTGGCTCCAGTGAGATGATGGGTCACCCGGAGGAAGAATCCAACTGGCACAAGTTACTGCTACAGCTCCTGTCCAGGCTGGGCCCTCCTTGGGAGCTGAGCCCAGCTCCTCCAGGGCTGAAGTCATAGCTCCCAACTGGATTGGTGCTGTGGGAGCATGCCAAGAACTGTGACTCATGTTCAAGCCAAGAGACACTGACAAAGCTTGTTAGCAACGAGGACAGAAATAGCATTTGCTGTTCCTGGAGTCTTTTGTTCCAGGACAGTTTGTCAATTTTCTCCTCTCCCTTACAAGCCCTCCCAGAAAGGGGGCTGACCAGGTTTTTGCTGTCTGGGATCTACAGCCTGTCTTAAAACTGGAGTCTCAGCAAGTTCCCAAGTGCCACTACCCCAAGCTAGACCTCAGGATTCCAGTTACTTCTCAAGCCAATCCAAGTCTTTAGTAAAAAGTGGTTTCTGCATGTTGTCCACTTGGAATGGTGACTGGAAGTGCTGAGAAGTCTTCTGAGGTCAGAGCAGCCAATCACGTTTCCAGAGATGCCTCTTGGGCAACTTTCCTTTAAGATGAGAAATTCTCCTGCTGGTGGCAGCAGTGAGGGACAAATTTGGGGCAAAACTTTTCAAAGCCTCGGCTTCTCCTTTTGCCCTCCCTTCCTCTGCTGAGATGAGAACAGGGAGGTTCTGAGCCCCACTTTCAGAGGCTCCAGCACCACTGTCAAGTAACAAGGTGGGAAATTCTTCACCACAAGCAATAAAAGTTCACAAATTGAGCATTTTAAACTGGCTACTCCAGAACTAACTCCTGCAAGACAACCTGCACAAAGCCCTACACTAGATTAAGGTTGTTCTTTGTTCATAATCCTTTATTTAAATAACCTGCCAGTGGAATTTATAAGCAGATTCTCAGACTAGAGGCTGTTCCAGCAAGCCTGGTCAAAGATAAATCCCCCAATGCTGAGTTTGGGGAAAAAAGATGCAGTGAATAGGAAAGCAGCAGAGAAATCCAGTTACCACAAGGCAACAGTAGAAGCCGTGACTGAGCCAGATAATAACTGCAAAGAAAAGCAAGGTGGGATCCTGTTGCTGAGGAAAAACCACTCTCAGCAGGGAAAAGCCAATGCATTCAGGATCAGATTCTCAGCCACACATCCTGCTGAGAGCCAGTGGCCCAGGGCAAAGTGTTGAATTACTTGCTCAGGACAAATCAATCCTAAAAGCCTCGCTATTATTCAGAGGCCATTCACTAGAGACAAGTGTCTGTTCTACTTGAGGAGCAGTTTGATGCCTGAAAGCCTGTAAGCATCTCCTAATGAAAAGCACACTCTACACAAGCCCCACGGTGGCTCCTGTCCCAGACCAGCCCCTGTCTGCAGGCTGCTTCTCAGGGAAGGGAGGTTGAGGGCTGCTGGTGCCAGGTGGAACTCGAGACAGACACTGGGAGGTGACACCCACGAGCTGCTCTGGTGGCTACAGAAAACTTGTTGCTCTAATGACTGGAAAATGCCAGTTTTGTAGCTCTGAGAATCAACCTCTGGAATTCTGCCCAGTTTGGGGTGAGCACCCAGAAGGGTTCATGCTCTCAGCAGGTGTCACCTCATGGATGCAAATGTCTCCAGTTCTCCTCCAGTTCCTCATCTGGAGGAGCTGTAACAGCCCAGATTACCCAGCACTTGCAGCCATCCCTCACTCTGAGGTAAGGGCAGACAAGTGATTTCCCAGACTTACCTCTGCTGGCTGCTGATGTTGAGATGCCATCACCAGAAGAGCCCTCATGCTCATCAAGCCTGCATGAACCATCTCAGCCTGAGAACAGAGAGAAACATGAGAGAGCTTCCCTTGTACCCAGCTGCCATTCAAACTCCCACTGCCTGCAGTTCCTGCTCTGGAGCTGTGAGCTGTGCTGCTCTCAAAGCACATATTCTTAGAGAGAAAACTCCCAAGAGACAACTTCCAGACAACTTTCTCCCCAGAGAAAGCTCCCAAGAGCACAGCAGCTCTCGGGCTGGGTGGTTTAAGGCCTCCTGAAGGCATGTACCAATGTCTACAAAGAGAGCCTGGGCACCTCTCTACCAAAGAGCTCAAGGAGGAGGTTTGATTCGTGGTGTGTGTGTAGGTGGCAATCTGCTGGAGGTTATCTACACCTGCATCTGTTTTGAATCCTCAAGGATTATAAACATCCTAGAACACGGTGCTAAAGGAATGCAAACCCTGACAACAAACTCGGCCCTTAATGGCCCTAAAGGGTGAGCAGAGTCTACTTAGAGTGGAGGGAGAAGAACCCGAGTCCTTACGTGCTTCTGCACATCCCCACCAACTTCTTTGCTGGTCTTGATGTATTCAGCTACTGGGCCAGCCAGAAGAGCATCAAAAGCCTGCACGTACTGAGCCACTCCTGCAGAGAAGGAACCAGAGCACAGGTCTCACCAAGAGGCACAGGGTGGGCTGGGAGCACCCACACTCCTCTTCACCTCCCACCCACTCCCCACTGAACCTCCCCCAGGGTCACACTGGCTGAAGGTGGGAGGCTCAGGTCACAGCTGGATGTGGCTGAGCTGTTGGGGAAAGGGACCTGGGGGTCCTGGTGGACAGCAGGGTGACCATGAGCCAGCAGTGTGCTCTTGTGGCCAAGGAGGCCAATGGCATCCTGGGGTGAGTTAGAAGGGGTGTGGTTAGTAGGTTAGAGAGGTTCTCCTGCCCCTCTACTCTGCCCTGGTGAGACCACAGCTGGAATATTGTGTCCACTGCCACACCACCCATCTGGGCCTGGGCCTTACCTTTGGAAGAACCATCTCCACACCTGCCAGGCCCTTCACACACCGACTCCAGGCGCTCCACAGCCTTCTCCAACCGTTCTACCAGTCTCTCCATAGCTACTGCTGTCCTCAGCCTGCACACAGAGAAGACAATTATTCATGTCCTCTGACAGCATGAGACTCAGGTGAAGTGCTGGGGCCTGGGCTGCGGGCCCCGAGTTGGAGTTGACCTATGGCTGAGTCACAACCCAGCAACATGTTTTGTTCCCCTGGCCCAGCTGTGAGCGGCCCCAACTGCCCCCAGGTGATCATGGTTGGGGTGCTGGGCGCGGCTAGAGAGAGATCAACCAGGAATTGTCCAGTTTGGGAAAAAACAAGCTCAGTTTGAAGAGAGTTCCTGTTGGGGGCACTTGCTGAGCTCTCTCTCTGGTGTGTTCCCCCTTGGCTGAGTCAAGATGGAGAAGAGCAAACAGATGAAGAATAAAAGATGAAAAGCTGAAGTTCTGCTGAGGGGATGTTGCTGAGTTTGGTGTTGGCCTGAGGAAGAAGAGCTGGCAGCACATCAGGATGCTGAACCCTGAAGAGGGTTTCTCAACTGGCTGGTACAAGCTCTACCAGTTCCAGAAGAATAATTTCTACCTGGCTCTGCACCCTGATGCTGGGCAGCAGGTGCCCTCACATTAGTGAGGATTACACAAGGGCCAGCACACAGACACCTTCTATTGCCACAGCCACTCCTTAATGGGCACAAGTCTTATGCCATTTAAAGGACTCCTTACACACGTAAGGATACAAAACTTACACCTTCTAACCTTGTCCTGACACTGCTCAACAGAGGAGAGGTCTGCACAGAACCTCCCTGCAGTCAGTTCTTGGCCAAAGTCCCAGCTGTGACCATCCAGCAAATCCAGCACAAGGACTTTGCTGGGAGTTCACAGAATTATTCACGTTGGAAATAATTTAGGTTGTAAACAGAGTTCACACACTTCACAGAATCATTTAGGTTGGGAAAGACCTCTAGGATCATCAAGTCCAACAACTCCCCGACCCTTAGACATGTCTCAAAGTGCCACATCTTGTTTGTTGAACCCCTCCAGGGACGGTGACTCCACCACCTCCCTGGGCAGCCTGGTTCAGTGTTAAATTCAGGTTAGAACTAGAGGGTTTGATTCTACAAAAGCATCTGCAGGGACCTCCTGGAAGCCTGAATTCCTCCAAGGAACATCTCTACCTCCAGCATCACTACAGAGCAGAGCATCAGTGTGCAGAACGAGCCACCCCAGCACATGCCAAGATGAGCAGCTGCACAAGCTGAGGCAGGAGAGCTGCTGCTGCTACAACAAAGTGCCTCCTTCATCCTGCCCAGGCTTTGGTGTCTGAGCTGCAGAACCTCCTCTGCACTGGAAAGAGACTCAAGCATGTAAAACATTTGCAGCATCTCATCTGGAAGAGTCTAAAGAGTCCTAGAAACTTTCCATTAATTACTGCTTTGCAGAGCCTGCACCAAGGAGCAAGACAAGTCACGCTCCGTGCACAGTAATGCAGAGGGAATGCAGGGAGGGAGCAGCCACCAATCCCATTTTTATCTTATCACCACTGATCACCAGGTTTTACTACATGAATCACGATCACGGCCTGGACGCAGCTTCCTTCTTATCACAAGAGCCTGTGAGAGCTCAGAAGCCTGCCTGGAGAAGGTCCCTCCAGCACCCTGCCCTTCCAGAAAGGGTTAACCCAGCTGCACTGACACTAGATCTCCCTCAGAACCAAAACCTCAAGTTCTTACGAGAGTTTTGCTTTTGCTCACCAGCCTTCCCAGCCCTGCTCCAAAGTGTGCATGCTTTCCCCCAATTTCCAGAGGATGTGGGGCAGCTCCAGCATTAGTCACGAGCAGCACTGATGTCCCAAGACAAACAAGGCCACTTTCCACCCCTCTTTCACCTCCGAAGAAGCAGCAGCAGCAGAGATGTGGGGGGCAGGGGAGAGGCCACCCCCCTTCCAAGAGGAAGAGCGCGGTTTCCTGCCCTGTGCAAGCTGAGCCGTAGCAGAAACTCTGCCTAAAACTGGACAGCAGGGGCTGGGTTGTTTCCAAACACAAAATAAATTCAAGAGAGGCTAAAATTTGCAGGTGGTCACCCATGTAATCAGCAGTAATGAATACCTCTTTCTTTAATTGTGGGTGATGGAGAAATCCCCAGCACAGGATGGTCAGAGCCCCGCCGCAGCTGAGGACAGCGCATCCAGGATGGGGCTCACGTCTTCAAGTGGGAGAGCAGCCAAAAGCTGGGCTCTGCCTCCCCCGCTCTCAGCACATGAAAAGAAGGGTTTTTTTTCCCTCCCCATCACCCTAAAAGAGCCACCTGTTAAAGGAACTCTCCCGTGCTTTGAGAATGCAGCAGGATCGGGCTGCAGCGCAAGGGGTTTCAGGAAGGACACCAGGTTTATGAGCAGACAAAGCTGTTGTACTGCACCACTGATCCCCAGTTCTACACCACTGATCCCCCAGTTCTACACCACTGATCCCCTAGTCCTGCACCACTGATCCCCCAGTCCTGCACCACTGATCCCCCACCACGTTCCAGGCGAGGCTCTTAATCTGATCAGCCCCATTACTGAGTCGCAAACTGCATTTCAAATCAGGATTACAACTCAGAAAGTCCAGATGGGAAGCAGCTTCCTACCCCCAGTGATAAACCTGCTGCTGGGAGGAGCTCCTCGCACCAGTTGTGGATACTCTGGTGGGATTCACGTCCTTTAACCAGAGCCTTCCCTGGGATTCAGGCTCCTTCAGTCCCCCTCCCGTTTGACACGTCCTTCCAGGGACTCCCCAGCAGACCCCAGTGCCCCCCCCAGCTTTGGGAAGCCAGCTTTAGCTGGCAGATGGTGAACTCACTCTAATTTCTGTTTAATGGGCAGCATTAAGGGCGACTTGCAAGATAAGTCACTTGGTAAATTGGCAGCAAAACCAGGCCTAAGCCCAGGCAGCACAAAGTCCTGGAGCAGGCAGCTCTACGTCGGTCACTCCTCACTAACCTCTCTGGACTCACCCATACCCTGCTCTTTGCCCTGTGGATGCAGCTCCTCCTGCTCCCTACACACCCACCTGCAGTGAAATGGAAGGATTTAGTTGTAACTAACATCAACAGCCAGAGTTTGCAACCCGGAGATTGGCAAAAAACCCCCAAGATCACCAGCAGAGCTGCTTGGGCCCCATCCATGCAGGGTTTGGTGTAACCATCACTAAAATCAGTAGGAGACAAACTGACTTCTCAGATCTCACTGCAGATAATTGCACCTTATTTGCCTTCTCTAAAGAGGAAGCTAAGACACACAGATCACTGGAGAGCCTCTCCAGTTCAGCACTGCTCAAGAGGAACATGAAAGTCTTTGAACCACCCCACACAGCCGGGGTTAGAGCTCCCTGTCTGGCAGGAGAGATGAAGCTCTGCCTTTTGGGACTATATTACAGGCTTTAAATCTAGGCCTTGTTTAAATGCAATTGAACTTTGATTACCAATGGAGTGGAAGCAATGGATGTGCAGCAAACAAGCCCAGGCCAGAAAGCCCATCCATTTTCACAGCACATTTGTTTCACCTATTAATGAGCTTTTATTCCCAAAGCTTGGGAACATGGTTTTGAACACCCTGTGAAGCAAACAGCCTTTCATCCCTTTGATCCCCTGGCCAGGGCAATAAAGGGAAGGGATTTTATCTGTAAGAGCAGCAGCTCTCCCAAAGCGACCCCACAGCAAGAGGAGGTTCCTGTTTGGAGAACATCAAGGAGCCAGCACATCCTAGCTGAGAGTGAGCAAATTCTCAGAAAACCAACCTAAATGAGACCCTTCCTGCCAGCACAAGAACCTGAGCCCTCCCTTAGATGTTCTGCAAGGCACAAATGTTCATTTCAGAGCCAAAACCAGTCAAGCCCACGCCTCAGCTCCGATTCAGAGCCCGACAGAGCCCCGTCAGCAACACAAAATTTGCATCAGCTACTTCCTGTTTCTACGGGCAAAAAGGAATAAAGATGGGACAACTAAATTAAGAACATACCACAGTTTATTTCTGAGCTGACACTGGAATATCTCAGGGGATCAGCTACCAGATGATTTCCAACATTTATATCTTCCAAAAGCCTGAGGAATTTTTTTTTTTTCAACAGCTCAGCTCATCAAGTAAGGAACTATTTGAAGCAAGACAGGGCTCAGATGCCTGAATTTAGTCGGTTGTCAGGACCAGCCACGAGCACAAGGCAACCACTGCCAGTCCCAGCAGCTGCCAAGACAGAGATCTCTGCTGTTTATAGCACAACAATACTTGTTGACACTGCTCCAGAACCCGTGGTTTTGCTTCTGGTATTCCCCATCTACTTTATTTAGAAAGCTAAAAGTGCTTCAGAAATAAAAAAATCAACCCGCTCCATCTGGACACTATTTACACTCTCCCCAGCTAAATCCTACTCGAGTCATTAAGGGTGTTATTTGGGATTTTTACTCCAATATGAAGAGAGGGTTAAAGCTTCACTGCACCAGAGTGAGCACAAGGGCTCCTTTTGCTGCACAACCACACGAAAGGAGAGATTGGCACTTGCCAGACTCGTTGCTATGCTCCTGCTCCTCATCTCCACTCCCCATCAGGGCGACGAAGCCACCAGGGAAGGAGCCCAGGATCTCAGATCTCAGCTAAATTGGATCCAGCACCAAGCTCCACAGCAGGGATTCAGCGCATTGACCCCCTCCTGAGCCCAGCCTGCTTGGCTCAACTCAGGTACATCAATAATCGGGGGTATTTTTGGCGTTCAGAAAGCTCAGCAAGATTCCAGGGACGTGAGGAAGAGAAAGGGGATGCAGCAGCTTCTCAACACCCCAAATTCCTGATATTTTTGGTGCTGAGCATCTTGAGATTCCCCAAGTTCCATCCAGAGCCTCACTGCAAACCCCCTGTGACCTGATGCACGAAACACCCGAATCTTTTTATTTATTTCCCTAAAACACAACCCAAAGCGCTCGCACATTGACCCCACCCTCGTCACCACCAAACCGCAGCGGAGAAAACAGCGATGGGGCTGGAGCCGGGTCCTGCCCCCGGCCCGGGGAGGGGCGGGACGAGGGGACCCGGTGGCTGGAAACACGAACTACAGAAATATCCTCGCTTCAGGCTGCGGCAAATCGGCCCCGTCCCGGAAACCGGATCCATCACCTGGGCACACACCCCACCCTGCCCGCAGGAGCCACCCAGGAGCCACCGGCGCCGGTAAGCCACCGGCCCAGCCGCTTTCCAGCCCTCCCCGACTCGCCACATCACCGGGGAGCTTCGGCTCTCGCCCCGTCAGCACCCCCGGTCCCCTTCCTGCTGGGGTCGCGGGGGCAGGTACCGGCCCCCAGCCCGCCCCGCCACCGGCGGGGGTGGCCCGGGGCGGCCCCCACCTCAGTAATCGGTGCCTTTTCCACCGCCACCGGGCAGAACTCGGGCGCAGACACCCCCGGGCCGGGCCCCCGCGGCGGAAGCACCTCCGCTCCCCGCAGGAAGCCGCAGGGAGGCCCGGGGCTGCCCCGCCCGGTGCCACGGGCGGGCCCGGTAGCAGCCCCATCGGGCAGCTCTTACCATTCCGTGACTAAATTAACCCGGAACCACCGCGTTTAACGGATGCACCCCCTGCAGCCACGCAGGGCCCCCTCCCGCCTCCCCACACCCGCGGTGAAGGCGAACGGAGCCCTCCCTCAGCCCGGGTGGGCCCGACCT
>VYZX01027444.1:691546-720419 GCA_013401335.1 Brachypteracias leptosomus | reverse complement strand
GGGGCGGCGGGGCCGGGGCAGAGGTGCGACCAGGGCACCGGGCGGGCGGGACGGGCGAAGGGTGAGCACAACCGCGGGGATAACCAGGGGAAATCCAGCGCTGAAAGCGGAGTGGGTTGTGTTCAGGCGCAGCACCTTGGGAAGCCAGAAGAGTTGTCATATTAAGTTTCCAGCACCTTAAGGGTGCTCCTCTTCAACAGGAGACCCGGTTCAGTTAAAAAGGGCTTTGATTTCGTTTTGACCTATTTGCAGCATGAATCTGGTGACCAAGTCTGCACCATCTCCTGGGGCCATGGCGGAGGCATGGTTTACCAGACGGCTTGTCCCGAGTATGCCAGGAAAGATGTAACTCATTAATTTATGATGTGTGGCATTATAGAGGGGAGCGAGCGCTCCAAACGCTGTGCTTTTCCCTGGCCTCACAGAGGGACAGAGTCACCCGCTGCTATGGAGCCACTTAGCTAACTGTGAAAGTACCACATAATCACTAGAAACAAGCATAGGCTGGTGGTGGAGACATGGCTCCCCTAGAAACACACTGTGTTCTTTCCTCTAGGTCTAAGTTCAGAAATCAAGGCTAATGATGAATGATGCCTTTGATTTTTGGCAACGCTTTCTGCTAATTTACTTTTAAAGGCTTAAAGCCTGACCTGATAGGGAAAGAGAAAGCTTATCCTGGCACTGGGTACTTGACCATCAAAAGTTAAATTTTAAGAGCAAGTTGGTTGATTGAAATACACCATAATTTATATTAGAAATAATGAAAATTTCAAACACTAAATTCTTTGTAATTTTAGCTGGAGTTTTGCCAGCAGGTAGTCAAATATCAGGAGAGCCCAAACTAGTAGTCAAGTTCATAGAGCACTGCTTAGATGTGTAAGGTGTCTCTGGCTATCCACTGTGCTATCTTGGAGAAGGAAACAAGGAAATCCAAGAAAAAGACAGGAAAGGAACAGGCTGAAGGAGGCAGCACCATCAGGCTCCCTGACCAGCCCTTCTCTGCCAGCCCTGGGAGCTGGTGAGGCTGTGGGTGCTGCCCAGTGGCAGACAGCATGGGGAGCAGCCAGGTGATGCGAGGCTGGCTTTGAGAGAAAAACCCATTCATTCAGGAGATAAGAATGGCTTCTGTGGTGGGGAACACGGGCCTCGGGCTGGGTAGCAGCAAGCCACGGGTGTATCTGCTCCACCAAAAATGCTGTTAAAATTTCAGTCACCCCCCATCAGTCATGCAGTATCTGTAGTTTACATGAACACACATTGAGGAGATACCAAATGCCCAACCAACTTTGCTCCTTTGGCACATGTTTTTGTTACATACTATAACATACGCTGGAATCTCTTATACCAGCTTACAGCCAGTAAAATATGAATTTCAGACAGCCTGGCTTTTTAACATCTCTGAATGATGACATATTTGAGGAATACTGTCTTTGGTCATGGGATCAGACTCACCCTTTTGTTGTCATAGAGAAGTACTGATTATGCCTCCTTGGAGTAATAAAAACTGCTCTGTCTTGACAAAACAGGGATTTATCCTTTGTAAGGCCACTCAGGACTTCCTGAGGGTTTGGTTGGCTGAAAGCAGCTCTAGAATCCCATCTGCTGAAGCTGCAGCAAAGCTCTGTGTGTGTCTTGCAGGCCAGCTCACGTGCTTGGGATGTCGTTTCCTGGCAGAGGGGAGGCAGCAGTAGTTTCTCTCCAGTTGCCTGTTTTGCCAGAAGAAATCCTTGAAGGCAACTCAGGCTCCAGAATAAATCCAGTCTGTATACAATTAGAGAAATGCAGTGCCAAATAATTGAAAATGAGTCCAAGTTAAATCTATCATAGTTCAAATTTATGTTTCATCTTTAGATTTGTATTTCTTGTCTCAAATGTTTGGTTTTCCCTCTTTGACACAGCACTAATGTGGGGTGTGTTTGAGTTCTGCATAAATTAAGTAAATAATATTCATGGGATACAGACTTAGAATAGTTTCTTTTGTTCAGAAACAAAATGGGGTTCTCATTATTGTTACCAAATACCTCGGTCACATCATTATTCGGCAACTTGGCAAGTCATGAGAACTGCACTTTATTTCCCTGTCTTTAAAGTCATGCAAATCCTGGCATTTGCAGGTACATCAGAGGTTCTCTCTTCAGCTACAGGAAATGCCAAGTCAGTTTTTTCAACATTCAAAAAGTGAACTACCATATACTGAAAAATATAAATGGTTATACTTCTCTTAGGAGTATAGATGGTAGATGGTTATACTTCTCTTTTTTAGTCTGTGGCAAAAAGGGAACAGGACTTGGCTTCAGCAAATTCCCTGACCCCAGTGACTGTGCTGGTCACGTACTTGGTGGGGCTCACCTCATTAAAAACCCTTGGGTTTTTTGCCCAGTAGAAGTGGCTGGCACATGATGGTTTCAGCTGTCCTAAGTTATAGCAGACATATTCAGACTTTGTAAATCAAGACAAGTACCACATTCACACCAGCCTGTTCCCTTCCCTTGCACTGCCGGGGGTGCTGGGAGCACTGGTGCCCACAGCACAGCTCAGGGGAAGGTCACACAGGCAGCTGCACCTGGAGCATGGGAGCTCAGCACTGCCAGAGGACTGCTTTGTTTAGATTAAAGGAAACTGCTGTAGCCACTTTTTAAAAATAACGTTTACACACATTTTCACATGAAGCGAGTACAGATCTTTACAATGTTCAGGTGTAATTTTCATGTCAGCATGTAAAAATCTGCTCTGTGGGCTATCAGGTCTGGGCATTCTGGTGCTTCCTCTAAAACAAGTTAGGCTGATGATGAAGGTGATTACTGCTAGAAGCTTAATTATAATCTTAAATTTTATTCAGAAGGAAGTTCCCCCTCCCTCTCCTTTTCCTTTTGATCTTCCTGCCTTATTAATTTTATATTCCACCTGGGATAGCTACACAGCCACAAAGAAGCAGTGACATTTAGTACACGTACAAGCTTTGCTGTCTCTTCTGATCCTATTTTTTCTCACTGTTTTGCTCCTCCACTTCCTAATTGCCATTCTTTATCTCCCTGGTTAATTTGTTTCTCTTTCTTTTTTTCTCTTTCTTTTTTTCTTTCTACTTTCTCCCAGTACCATTATTTCTTCCATGTATTTTAACTTTTCTTCACCTCAGCTACTAATTTTTCCTAAATACTGAAGCTGCTGTCTTGAAGGTCAGCATCTCATCCATGCTCTTTGTCCCCCTTAAGAGACGCATTTTTTCAGTTCCCTCTGTCCTGTGTTGGAACCATTTAACAGCCACTCTCATACCTGGCACTGGGGCCTGTCCAGGCAAGATCCACATTTATGCATTCTGGTGCTCAACGCAGCTTGTGTGACTGGTGACTACTTTAACTGGCATCTCCTTAGTCCTCTGAAGCCAGTCTGCAGTGGCACTATGGGGTTTTTTAATAAAAATGTAGTATGAATATGTAAGGTTGTCCTGTATAAGGCTGTTTCACCTTTGTGGTGGCACAAAGGATGTAGAAATAATTGTGCCTGTTCTCCTTTTTTCCTGTCTGTTTTCTGCCTTTTCAGTCTTCTCTGAACTGACCTTCATAACTGAAACTTCCAGCTGCTCTCTGTAAAGCCTCCTTCAAAGAAGACCCCTGTGCCTTTCTCTGGGTGTGCAGCCAGCAGGCGACCCTTGCAGTTAATTCTGGGGGAGCCAAGAACTTCACCTCTATGACAAGCACAACGAAGAAGTGACTGAATAGCAGAGATGATCAAGTCATCTACTTTCTCTCTCTGCCAACAAACAGTAACGGAACGTGCTCTTGTCCAGAACAGCTCACCACTAGCCACTTGTAGAACTGCTTAAGCAAACCTGTTCTTTCCGTGGGGAGGAAAGCTGTGCTTTTCCCTGGAGCAGGCACTTGGCCGTGCGGAGCAGCAGGCAGAGGGCACGGGGACACGTTTATAGCACACAGTGACATCAGCTGCTGCTCGCCATCTGCCTTGTCCCTGCTGGGCTGCAGTGGGTTGTTCTCCCTGCACAAACGCCTTCACACCCTGCCATGACCTCAGCACTTCAGCAGTCCTCCCTCTCTTAAGGAGCACAGTGCTCTCTAACTATTGTAACTAATTATTCTTTACACCTTAAATTGCATGCTGGTTATAGGATAAAGGAACTTCCTAATACCTGGCCACTTTAAGAACTCCAGCAACACAATAATAGGTAATAATTACATGGGAAAAGATTACTTTTTGGAACACAATACCAAAGAAGTTCCTTTAAACAAGAAAAAGTAATATGTAATAGTTCTTTCTCTTTTGTGTACATTCCCATTCCCACAAAAAAGGTGCTCAATGACAAAAAAAATTACTTTTTTGCCAGGATTTTTTATAATCTTACCACTGCCAGACTATGAAAGGATCCTGCTCCATTCCTTACTGCCCTAGAGCTTTCTGCACCCAAATACTCCTCCACAGTGAAGCTGGCAGCAACCACACTGATCTTTCAACAGCAGTTCAGGAACAACTCTGACTCCTAGCTGCTATCAATGCAGAGGATGTAATCCCTAGGGAAAAAGAAACTCCTCTGTAAATACAAATAGACAAAACTGAAAAAAACACCCTTTACCCCCCCCCCAGAAGCAGCAGAGCTTTCTGAATCTGAAAGTGCTAGAAATGAACTTTCAACTGCATTGAGCCTCACAAACTTCCTCCCTAGCTGTTTGGGGGTTTTTAGCATAGACACAGAGCTGTTAGGAAAATGACAAGATCACACTGCTTGACCTTTATCTGAAATCACTTTTAAACACGCAGCTTCAGGAAAAAAGGTGCAGAACAAGTGTGATGTGCAATGGATCATTTGATGGTCTTCAGAAGGGTCAGGCTAATATCTGGAGGTTGCTTTTGAGTTTGTTATTTTTAGAGCAACTTACAGTTTGCAAGATGCTTGTCTCAAAGACATGAAGTCTGGAAAAATAGGAGTTCATTATTTCTGGGTACAGACCAGCACGTTAGTGTTTGCATTGTGGGAGGAGAGGTGTATTTTTTAAATTACCAAATTTTTAAATTACATCAAATGCTTCAGTTAATGGCACTGCAATTAAGTAATCAGACAAGGTAACAAGATACCTACTCACTTTTATACTTCAGAAATGATAGTAGGAGATAATGTTCAGTATTGCTCAGGGAGTCCATGCACTCCACTTGTCAGAAGGAGAAATGAGCTCTAAACAAACGAAATTAGAAACATTGTCAAAAGCTGACAGCCTTGTGGGCTCTTGTATTACACAAGTTACCCAATAGATCTGGCATTAAAATCCATGTCAGGGCTGGGACACAGCCAGCAGGGAGATGAAAAAAAAAAAAAAAAGAGAGAGAAGCAAAGCACAAGCAGTAGCACTGGTCACCTGTCAGAGCCTTCAGGTACCCCCTGCCTTTTGTTTCTCTTGCTATTTCCAATGTCTGTCTGGCTCCCTCCCTTTCCAGTGCCTTCCAGCCTCACCTTAGTCAGAGCTGTAGCATCTCAAAATATCATCTTTCAAACCTTCATTCTCAAAATCTGGTCCACTATTTTATAGGTGTGTATTTCACATAAAATGTTTCATGGGCCTTTCCAGACTCTGAACACCTCCAACATGAGGAATGCTGCTTAACTGGAGAGCAATTATCATACTTCATGTCAGAGACTTGTCACTATTATCATCAATAATCCATTGAAATCAAGGGACTTCTTGCAAAGGTTTGAGCAAGTAACTGGCCTGTTTGTTAACTAGATTTTTAAATGGACAACTACTATTCCCCTAGATGCCAGCTTCTCTGGATCAGACCAGATTAGAAAGCTGAAATGCTCAGACTGATCCTTTTGACTCTTGGGCAACTTACCTTGCCAGAATCCCACTGGCACACCAGCAGCACCCCTTGGTGTGCTCTTGCCACAGAACAAGGTTCTGTTTGCACCCAGAGCCTCATTCCAGCAGGGTCTGGGGCACTGTGCTGTGCTTCAAACCAGCAGACCTGCCCAGGGGCATCCCGGGGAGGGGAAGATGGCAGGAACCTTAAGTTCTGTAAATTACCATAAGGCTGATCTTAAGAGAGCACAAAGGCTCCTCGTTAAGGCTCTTCATTTCACCCAACAGTGGATGCTGCTGACAAACTTTCTCTCTGTAGGAAGGCAGACAGAGCACGGGAGTTACTGTATCAAATAGAATCGAGATCAAAGTCATCTCTACTGTGCGTCATCAACTTATGTATCTGAAATTCCCCTCTCTACCTCCCCTCGCTGCTGTAGGGTGATGTATTATTTAACACTGCATTTAATCCTTTCTACAGATCTAGCAAGTTCGGTTCAGGTCTAATGTTCTGCCATGAAAAGAGATTGGTTGGTGGGACCTATCCTGAACATGTTCCCTTCCTGCTGCTGTTGGTCCCTGCATACTCCTCTGTCTCTACATCTCTGCTATCACACACTTTCCTTTAGCCAGAAAAAGAGATATATCTTTTTAAACATCAGAAGAATAAAGAAAAAATGTCCTAGCTACATGCTGCTTTCTTTTTAAAGCAATAGAACATGAAACCATGTATAAATCATGTTCCACAAATGTGAGTGAAGCACATTCACAGAGTTGAAGTTCAGTCTGTTCTGGTTTTATTCCATGGGGATGGGAAGGGAATAGGCAGTGTGATAGGGAGGAGGAAGAATTCCTCTCTCTTAGTAGTTTTAACATTCTGTAATATCTGTAATATCTTCGAATAGTACCTACCACTTTTCATTCACAGAAATAAAATACCACATTAAGGATAAGATACAGTGAATTAGTTCCCTCTGCTATGTGAAAACACTAGAAAAACCTGCAAATAGGCTACACAAACAATAAACAAATAATAATAGGATAAATAACAATAAAGGGGGTGAATATTAACAGTTAACAGGCTTCAGTGCAGAAGTGAACTCTTATGTATTATACGAGATAGTTTCTTACAACCCAATGAAATTAGAACAATGCGTAGGCATAAATATAGTATCTTACTAAAAATGTCACATCCTCTTAAGCCTCACCACCCAGTCTTAATGGATGAAAACAATATACTCCAGCTGTTAGCATCCTGGTCAAGAACTGACTGCTTTCCACAAAAATCAGGCCTAGAATAAAGGCTTGCTAATTAAGTAAGTTAAGAAATTATTTCAACAGGATCAAACAGTTTAGTTGCCCCCTAAACCTAAATGGCTCTTTGATACATGTATTTGAGGGTTGACTCAATAGAAGTAATTATTAATTAATAATTAATTATAGGAACCTTATCCTTCGAGTATAATAATGACTTTTTTTTCTGTTGAGGTACAGGTGGTTCCCAGGAAGACATGGTAGCAGCAAGCAAAGAAATCCATAGATCAGAAATTTAATGAGACAAATGCATTGATGGTCACAGTCCAAACATTTATGCTTTTCAAGAAGCCTGCAAACATGACATCTGGGGGAAAATAATACATCTGTTTTCAGTATCATATGAGTGAGAATATTGATGTCCCGATTTCAAACTTAGAAGTTAAAAAAATCCTTGTAATCTAATGCTCAAACAGCACTTACTGCTATGCTGACCAAAAGCATCTCTGAGCATTGCTAGGGCAGAGATGTGTCTCCAAGAGAAAAGGCTCAATAGAGCAGCTCAGGTGTAAACTACCACGTAATACTCACACTCGCAGAAAATGTTTTATTTGGTATACTAGCTAGTTTTTTATTTTAAGCTAATTTGAAGAAAAGAACAACCAGTTACCCCATGAGGTAGTAGAGCAGTAGGGCTGGAGCATCTTCTTGGAGGTGACCAACTCTCAGTACATCATTTGAAAATTGTATTAAAGTTTCTCCATGGTTCCCTCATCTCCCACTTTTACAAATACAGCAGCTGAAACTCCAGGAGTGTAACACAGCACTTTGGTACTGTCTGGTTACATGAAAACGCATTTTCTTTATCCATTTTCCCATTGTGAAACTTTCTACTTTGAGCCATATACTATATTCTAAAGGTATTTTAATTGCATGGGAAAACAAATGCCATTTTTATTATTTTGTAGAGTTAGGAAACACTGAGATAAAACAAATCTCTGGGAGTTGTCTGTCTTAGTACCACTCTCTAGAACAGCTGTCTACACTGGAAAACTAGAACAGAGACTTCCAGAAATCACAGAATAATTAATTCTGAGCTCTTTTCTATCAACAGCAGACTTTTTTCTTTCAACTCTAAGAAGATTATAAATGCTAAGTTACTTTGGGCTATCTGAGCAATGATTTGGGTTTCAAATGAGAACTGTCACGGTTGAAAGCTTGCGGCTTACTTCACTTGGCAATGCCTCACTCTATTTTCAGAATTATGTTGTCAGAACTGTTTACAACCCAGAGCAAATTACTGACTCCAAGAGGTGCAAATCCACTGAGCTCTCCGGAAAGTCGATTTCACACACATTGAAATGAACACCATTACTTTAGATTTATTTCATGCTAAACAAGAAAATACATTTGGCCCAGAAAAGATACACCAGCAGCAGCAGCACTGACAGAAATACGCAGGGAGAATAACGCTTCAGAACTGCTCAGCTGCCTGAGGCTCTGCTATTCCATGCGAATAACCAGAGTTTTCCATTTACTCTAGGGGCTGTCATTTATCATCTTTATCTGCTACATTGCATCTCTAGCTACCTCTTTTATGATGGCACCACTTCTAGAGTTTCTGCTGGCACTCTTTCTTCTTTTTGCCTACGCTTCCAAACTTAATGAGAAGTTTAAAGGACTCTACTGGCCTTTGATGGTAAGTGAAATGTGCAATATGAAAACATAGATTTGACTGCTTAGTATAACAGGGGGAACAGAGACTACAGGGGAGTCCAGGCTGACTGTTAACAACTTCACCCCTTATTAGAAACTTGTTCGTATTGCTTCTCATTCAAAAGGTCCCAAAGCCCTCTTTAAAGCATGCTCTACCACATACTACAGCTTTCTTGGTGCGGACAGAAAGCATGGTTTTATCAAAGCACAGAAGTTATGCCAGCTTCCAGGCCAGTGGCTACAGGCTGCATCTTCAGAAACAGGCATCAGCTGAAGTGTGACCATTGCTGGGGGCTCATTAATATTGCCACCCTTACAAATGGGGAAACTGAGGCATGCTCTAGAGCATATACTTTACTAAAATGTTTTCAAATTCTCAGGTTAGTACTGCTGAGATGCAGAATCACAGGCAAACAAACTGACAGCCAGTTTGCTAAAGGGAGAGCCCTGCAGCTCTTGCCGGCAGATGCTCCTTCCCAGAAGGGAAACCAGTGGCTGTTCACTGGGGAGTGCAGTGGTTACAGGGCACTGGCCACTGGATGGCTCTGTTGCTTCACATAGACATTGTAAATGGAGCATTTGTCCAGCAGGACAAATGCTTTAAAAAAATGCTCATCTAATCGATCAGAATTCTCTTTTGGTACAGCCCAGCCATAGTTCATCATAGCAAGATTTGAATTAAAGCTCTCCATGTCTAGAAATAACATTAACAAGGCCACTGGTGGATAAAACAAGAGCAGTTACTTTGACTATGACAGTCTGTGAGGTTTTCAGCTGGTAATATCAGTTCTATTGTTTTCCCATTTTCTACACACATCTGATTCCAGAACTAAGACAAGAAAAGCACTTGTACGTTTATTATGTCCATTACCATAAAATACTCCCTCCACAGAACATAGACAACTGACCTTGTCCTGACTGCAGGAGAGGCAAGTTTACTGCAGGATTTGTGTTTTGAGACAGTATCTTAGTGATCCATCTATTCTGAAAAGGCAGAAGATCTGACTGTAAACAGAGGTCAAGATACCATTATCCCAGCTCACATGATTTACACAAGCCCTGGGAACCACAGCTCTCTATTTAACAGACAGTTCAGAGACACTGTTGCTGCAGCACATCTCTGTTGTATTACAGGGCACGGCCCCTGCCCTCAGAGCCACGGTCCCACCCACAAAAGCACCTATTTCAATGATAGCAACAGGTATATTCACTTCAGGCTAGCTGTTGGGCTTACAAGTGTACATACTAAGTATAAGTCACAGTTTTAAACACTAAAAGTGCTTAGCTCCTACACAAGGAGTTCCTCCAAACAGTCCTACTTCTCTATAGAAACAAGCACGTGCCTGTTCCCCACAGGAACTGGTGGGCTCCTCAGAGCCTTTGGTACCGCACCAGTTCTGCTTAAAGATGAGACTTTTAAAGGCATTTTTTCAAATTATTCTTCCATTAGAGCCTTGCTGCACTCTGCAAGATAAATGTCACAGAAAGATAGCCCTTCTCAGCCTGAAGAAAGGTCTGCCTGACATAAGCATGTTAAAAGGATTTATACCAACATCTTGTAAGAGTGGAAGCTTATGCCAAGATTCTGGTCATCTCTCATATTTCCCAGATGAGCAATTCATTCGCTACAAAATACCAGGCTGTAGCCACACTCCAGCATCAGGCAAGTGCCCTGATGCCACATAAAGGTTTTTGGTGGTCATTTCTGAAAACATTTTTAGAGGCATTTGTATGTTGGAATTACATGACTAATCTGAGAATGCAACATTGCTTCTTTTGCAGGATTTCTTGCGGTGTGTCACTGCCGCCATTATTTACTTTGCCATTTCAATTGCTGCTGTCTCAAAATATAATGATGGAGCATCTAAAGCAGCAGGAGTAAGTAGACGTGAGCCTTCCACTTAAGTATTTTGGTAAACTGTGTACGGACATGCTTTAGAAACAATCCAATTTTCACCCTATTGCAAGTAGCACAAGCTTCTTTACTTAACTGAGAATTAGTCTTGCCTAAAGCACAGCAGAAAAGGTCAGTTATTTAGAAAACAGGTTTTGAATCAATGAACAGTTTTTTTCATCCTAGCAGCATTGCTCAGTGTTAAATCTACTACTTAGGGAAGATGCCTATCCTGCTTTTTAATTTCACCAGCTGTACAGGGAAGATAAATTTCTCTGCTCCTGCAAAGAACATCAAGGTCCCTGTAACTACTGACATGCTGCATTAAGTAATTTCAACCTCCTACCTCTACTGCGTGATTTTACTTGGATGAGTTGAAACAAGAGCAGTGTTGTTTTACCATTCAGTACATTGACTGCCCAGCAGAAAGCCTCTGCCATCAGCATTTTGTGATCAGAAATAAGATACATCCTCTCCAGCTGCAGCTTGACTCTAAGCATCAATAATGCATGCAACAAATAACATTTGCATAATAATTTTAAAAGATAGGGAAGAACAATAGCCAGTGTTAGCCAGCAACCCTTACCAAACCATCCCAGGGCATTCACAATTTCAAAACAAAGACATTGTTTTAACCTTTGTCACCCTGTTCAGACATGGAGCGATGCAACATAGCACTTGCTCCAGCTTCTCAGACTGAAAACCAGCCTACTCTTTCCACACTGCTGCTGCTTTGACACCAAACAGCTAACTCCAGAATCATTTTATCTCAATTTAGTTCACTCTGCAATAGACACGTCTTCTTGCAAACCAGTAAAAAGTGATTTCCAGAGAAACTGAGGCGATTTCTTGGTGGCAAAGACTTGCCCTGGGATGGTGGAGGTGCAGGTTACGCTCTCCTGTAGCTCCTGGCACAGAGCAATGCTGATGCTCAGAACTGCCCAGAGCCAAAGAGGTATGTAGCCTGGGGCAGGGCTAAGGATGCATCTGATAGAGCAACTGCAGGGATCACTACTCAGGCTCCCAAATTAGCTGTAATTTAATTGATGTCAATGGGTCATGAGACCTTTCCCTTCCCTGAATTTTTAGAAAGGCACAGGCCAAAAAAACCAAGCCCAAGCCTTTAAGAATTTTTCTTGTGTTAGGCTTATTTTGGTTTGTTATTGATGGATGTGACCTGCTGTTAAAGAAAGTATTATTTTGCCATTTTAGGTGTTTGGATTTATAGCCACGATAGTGTATGCCATTGATTTCTACATAACCTTCAATGACCTGGTTAAGTTTCTCAAGCAAGGCAGTTCTGATTCCCCTGAAGAGCGCAAGTCAGAAGGTAGGTAAAATGCCCCGTTTTGGTTATACGAGCAGGTAACGTGAGATTTTCTTCTCCATTTCACCCTTCACAGGGAAGGAAGAACATTCAGTAAGAACAGTTTCTATTCTTGGATACTTTAGTTTTATATGCTACAACTACGGTGAATTACAAAGCTACTTAGTCTTAAAATACAACAACCAAAATTTCAATGATTTATAAAGATAACGAGCAAGCCAGGCGTATGAAGTTTCACAGTTTTGTGCCATCTAACTTTGAAAGGCTCCAAACAAAATTTTAAAAGTTATTATGCAGCACAAACAAAAAATTCCATCCATTGAAATGTCTTTCTTTAAAAACAAACACCTACCTTTTTTTTTTTTATATATATATATAACTTAACAATTAACACACATGACCACGGTCTTTTATGTCCAATAGTACTTTTCTCTTTATCATGATTACCTCTTGCTCAAGGTCAAGCTTTGACCATCCATGGACAAATGGCCTTGAAATCCAATGGCCACACAGCATAAAATTAACAATATTGTTATCAAGTTTCTTTCTAATATAGGAGGTACAGTCTACCTCAAATCAGACTGATCTGCTTACACAAAGATAAAAAGAGGGATGCACTGTTGGGAGTTCAAACCCATTTCAAGTCAAGTCAGGACAGAGACAGCTGTTTTGCAGTACCCAGGAGCCCAAATCAGGCATCACGCCCCTGTGATACTACTCATTGCACCCACACAAATGAAAAAGACTGTTCCACACTTCGAAACAAACAAAAATCTCTAAACCCCCCAAAAATACCCCATATAAAACCCAAAACCACCAAGACCAACACTCAAGATGTGTACGGAATCCTAGGTGGTGTATAGTAATGGAGTCTTTTCTAGGTATTATAGTAGTCTGTTAAATGTTTTGCAAGCTTTAAGCCAAAAAGAGACAAAGAAAAGTAGAATTAAAGGAACAGATCACAGACCATTAATACTAAAAACTGTTTATCTTCTCAAACTGACCTGACCTCAGAAGATGAGGTGACAAGGGTACAAAATTAGACTAAAGATTAGATCTAATTTCCCTGGAGATGGAGAAAGAAATAAACAAACTTACAAATATGCAGCTTTGTGTTGATGGTTTGACCATGAAGGAATGGCTTTGCCCTGCAGCACTGTTCCTCCTGCACCAAACTCAGGTTGACACTGGGGCTCCCAACTGCTGAGGCCAGAAATCCCTTGCTTCCTTCCAAGCAGAGTCTCGAGCTTGGGCAAGATGTACCTCTATAGGTTTATCCAGATTTCTTAACTACTCAAAGCTGCTGCCTTTCAGGCACGTTTAACTGGCAGTGCATAACTGTGACCCACAGCAAACAGCAATATTCAAGTACAGGAAGCGTGTCTTCAGCATGACTTCCTCTTGGTGGTCACGCAACAGCAATATCTCTACAACTTCTTTCATCTGAACTATTAACTCTGTCATAGTGGTCTAACTGCCTCTCAGCAGCATTTTCGAAGTCCTTTTTGATGCATCGTTTAAGGCATCATGACGTTATCAAGAACTGTCATTTTACAAGCTTTTTCCTAAACGTGCCATGTGCTTTGGAGCAGACACCTGCCCCAGAGCAGCACATCTCTCCTGGCAAGAGCTAAAGCTGATGGGGAGATTTCCAGTTTTCATTTTCACTATTGTTCCTTGTTTTGTATTTCAGATGAGGACTCAGATTCTGACTCGGACTGAAGAACCAAACACCAACCAAGCATGAAGGGAAGATGACTGAGCACTTTCCTCTTTGCTGAATGCACTGCCAGTTGAAGTATCTCCCTTATTTCAGCCTCAGTATCCTCTTTCCATGCCACTGTTCATGGAACCACCAAAGCACAGACAGGGCAGTGATGTGGAAAAGAAGACTATTCCCAATGCCATTACACGTTCCTTCAGAACTACAGATTTTTACAGTAGTTCAACCTGTCACAAAGGCCTGTATCCAAACAACACATCTCAGTTCTCCATTGCCTCTTCTTACTCAGCACTGCAGTGTACTGAGTAAACAGGAACGTAGTATTTTAAATGTGCAAGCAGTGCTTTTATTATGCTTTCTTAATTCCAGATCTTTAACACTTATAGCTTTTATACTTCTTGCTGTGCCAAAGAAGAGAGGCTCGGAATGCCTCTACTTTATTTTTATTTTTCTTAATTAACTAACAGTATTTCTGTATCTGTAGTGTGAATATTCCACTGCCTCAAGTGGTGAAGGCATAGATTAGAGTTAATATGTAGGTTTCGATACATTTACATCTACTGCCTATCCATTACAAGAAAATGTAACAACTGGAAATCTGCAGCAAGAACAAACCTCCAGGTATAATTGTGCTGCAGGGGAGCTGCCTCATCAGACATTCAATATCACCTTTTAAAGCTGCATGGATGGGGTCACATCCCATCTTCTGCAGCTTCACCACAGATAGGAGGTAGAGCAGATGAGGCATTGTCTGACCAGCCCCCTTGCTACTGTTGGCATGGAAGCCCACCTACTGGCAAGGAGGGCTTACACATCCTTCCCACTGTGAAAAGGCAAAACAACCAACCTCCAAACTAAGGAAAGTCTGCAGTGAAATTCATTTTCCTAGACCCCCTTTTGGGGTTTTTTTTTCAGGGAGGCGAAGTGTAGTGGGCTGGTTTTTGTTGGGTTTTTTTTCCTCCTGGAAGGGCATGATTTATCTCATGGTCTAGTATTCTGGGGGAAAAGCCTTCTGAATTTACAAGAAAGTGTTTTCATGGGTAGCACAACCTATTTTGAAGTATTTGTGTCCACTATAATCTTGAAAAAAGCACGGTATGCTCCTTCTAGATAGCATCAGATAGGTCCATTTCAAAGAAGACTGTACACATTAAAAAAAAAATAAATATATATATATAGTACCAGAACAGGTGGCCTTAACAAAAAGTAATTAAAATGAGAGCAGATGGTACTAACAGAGTAAATGAAAAACAGGGATAAAACAATAAAGGCAGATTTCCTTTGGAACAGAATTACCACTTGGGTTCCAATTCCCTGCTGGCTGCTAAGGGGAAGAGACCCAGCACCTCCCAGCGAGCAGGGACTTGGGAAGGTGCTGGCCAGGCTCAGAGCTGTCTAACGGGCAGCTCCCACATCTCCTGCTTCCAGACCACTGAGGAAATAAAACCAAAACAAATGGTTGCTCCTAAATGTGATAAATCATCTTTGCTTTTATGAGAAAGAGCTCTTTGGACCTTTTCCTGTATGAAATTCCACGTTGTTCTTTTCTGCTGTTGTATTTTACTGGCACGCACTGTGATGTCAGGGGACTTGGCCTCATTTTTATATTCAGTTGTTTTGTATTTCTCTTTTTTTTAATTAAAGAAAATGTACTGCATGTAACAGCTGGAAACTAGTACATGGTTAATATTTAGAAACCATGCTGGATTAAACACCTTTTAATAGAACTGCTGGGTGTCTTTACTTATTTTAAGACCTTGTTTCACTGCCTTGCATCTGACCAGCAAAAGTAATGATGTTGCAAGAAACTCCATCAGGCAGGATGGACAACAGCACTGACCCAGCACTGGAGACCAATCACCCAGGCTCACACTTCTTCCAAGGAGAAACTTCATCTTTATAAGCATGAAAAAAATTTAACCAAGATTTAGTTTTAGCAGATTTGGCAGACATTGGAGTATACAGTGCTCTTACTTGGTAATAACAACATTGTAAACAACAATCCCTTTTGGGTTTACCCTTCACAGACATGTTACAACCTAGAATCTGCTATGGCTTTCTAGTATTTTTCTCACATTGGAATACTCCTAAAATCAACAGAACAGGCAAGTGAAATTACTTTAATGCCAATTCTAATTTGGGGTAGGGGCTGACTCAATCTTTTGTTCATCTCCTGCCAGCATTATTGCACTAAGCTCAGAGTCTGGTATCGGGCAGAGAAAGTCAGCCTGGTTTTTTGGCTTTTGTATTTGTTTGCTCCGTTTTCCTCAACTGACAAGATCCAAACAGTGGGAGCACTGGTTTCTCTGCCATTCAGGATTCACACCACCAGCATAACGCTACACCTGCAGCATGGAGGCCTTACTGGAGTTCTTATTTTGGAGTACCAGCTGGGTCACAATCAAACGTCTCTTTTCAATCACAATATGTTCTTGTTCCAAACAGGAGCCATTTCCAAAACTCATACAGGCTAATACACGCCTTCATTACAACTAGAGCACAACTATTCCCATTTTGAATTCCTGTGCTTGTGGAACAGGGAGTGATGAGAGTTTCCAATACCAGATGTGGAACAAATCTATGTAGAAGCCATGCAAGTCTTATGATCTAAACACTGTGCGTCCAAGCCACTAAGAACAAGGAAAAATGATCAGCTGGCATCACAGATGAATGACTTCACACAGCTCTCATACCATTCAAAGGTCTCCCTCCCTCCTCATATCAAAAAGCTTTTATACCAATCTGTGGAAGATTTGTTCAGTTTTGTGCGGTGATTTTGGACAGGTGATGTTAAGGAATTCAAAGACCTTTCCAAACAGCCTTTTTAGATTCTGAGTAAGAGGCTCCGCTGTTCTTTTAATACTCTGTCCATTACTCTGCTTAATTTTGCTTTCTACCTGATACCATTCAAAGTTCCGCAAGTCTTAAATTTCCAACTAAAAGTAATCTCTAAGATACTAAGGGAAAAGTGGTGTATCTCAGCCTATGTGGTATTTGAGAAGAATGCGTCCACCAGCCTGGTGTGTTGGAAAGCGAAGACAATTTAATGCTCTGCATAGCAAGCAGATGTTTTTCATTCATTATGCTTCTGGTAAGTGTTCACTGTGCAAATTTCTAAGCCTGAAGTTTATAGCTGCATCTTCACCTGCTAGGAGACCAGCAGTCTGCATCATTAAGTGAGCGTATGCTTGTAACCAAACACTAACAGTGCATGTTTCTGACACCTGCACTTCTAAAATGCATAAATAAAGGAGAAAACATACATATTGCTATTAGGCTGAGCTAAACCTCATAGCAAGCAGCATGTAACAACCTCATCAGTGATTAAAAATAATAAAATTAAGCGGCTTCATTCCAAAGACCAGGATACAAACTGTCTCGGAAGAGTAAATGTAAGATATGTATTTTTACATATGCATGGTGATACAAGGAGGAGCTCCACTTAGTCTTCTTTTAATCTTTCAAGTGTGGTACGAGAATGAACAAGAATACATTCAGGAAGTAGAATAAATTTAGGTAAGCATTGAGAAGGTGAATCTTGTTACAAGACATGCTTGAGATACCTTTTTTGCATCAAGTATTGTTTAAAAGTCAGGATGGAGACACCATCTCTTGTTTTTCTTTTAAATAAACAGGACTGCATCAAAAAATCCATATCGTAACACAGATTCCTCCTTTACTGGACAAGTTCATAGTACTCAATGTCTTGTAAAACTTCTAGGTCAGAAGGTAAAACAATGCTACACAGAAAATCTAAGAATATTATATATATTTTTAAAAAAAAAGGTACATTTTTCAATCTATTTCCCTGAAAAAGAAAACAGTGAATCCAGTGTTAATTTTGGCCAGGTAGCACTAGTGCTTTTATTATACATATTTTGGATTCTGTCCCTCACCTTTTGGTAGCCTGATCCATTAAGTAAGAAATCAGTTATAGTCTTCCCAGGAGACTACAGGAAGATTCAATATTTAAAAGTTAGAACAGACTTAAAAAAATCATATTAAAATTCAACAGCTGACAAAGCTTCTCTTGACCAGAGAACATCATCAAGAGCAATATGGCATTAAGTCCAACACTTCAATTCTGTTTCCTTAAACAGCATCAATTACATTGAGGCCTGATCCCTGAGCAGGTCCAAGGATGCAGCACCACAACAGATGAGAATCCACCGCTGCCGACAGCCCTGCACTGCCAAAAGGAACCGGCCCATCTTGCAGCAGAGAAGTTGCACAAGCACGAGACCCTCCTTAGTGAATCCTTCTGTAAAAGCTCAGCTGTACCACCACCTCTGTTGACCTCTCCCAACACACATTATCTCTAAGCAGTGTTTTAGGAGAACCATCCATATTCCCAAATCTCACCACAACATTCAGTCAGCCATCCATGCATTTCTGCAGTTCTTACCTTTATTAACTCAGTGCTTTCACCCTGTACCTGAAAGCACTTGGATATCAAAAATCCCAACTGCATCAAGGTAGGAACTGCAACCCACAGCCCATGGGGTGGCAGAGTACTACCCACTCACTCTTGCATTTAAGTCCCCAAATTCCTTTCCAGTGCAGAACGTGATGCTGCAAACCACAAGATACAGCATTTTGGCCCATTACAGCGTACCAGATGGAGAAACTTCCACAAGAGCAGCCCCACCACAACCACTTCAGCAATAAAGCAGTTCCATGTGCTTTCTGCTACGTATAACCTCTCATCAAGCACTGCTTATACATGTTTTTTCATTAACTCCTACATCTATGAAGTCTGCCTTGTCAAAGACATAGTGACAAAAAACCCACCTCTGACAGGGTTGGATTGTTTGATGTTTAACCCTTACGCTGTTTTCCACAGGAAGTGCATTTAGCAACTGCACTTATTGGATTATCAACTAATCAACCATAACACTTGGTATCCCGAGCTTATATGTTGCCTTTACAGATGAAGACAATGTTTCAGTACTTTAATATGTCCATTTATTAAACAGGAAGTCCTTCACAAATGATTCCATACTATATTGATCAAGATAAGCATTAGAAAACTACCATTCTCCCTACATACAAAAATACAGACTTTTACCACTATGAAGACATGATCAGAAGAGTACCATGAAAATCCGT
Source organism: Brachypteracias leptosomus (assembly GCA_013401335.1). NCBI lineage: Eukaryota > Metazoa > Chordata > Aves > Coraciiformes > Brachypteraciidae > Brachypteracias > Brachypteracias leptosomus. Next base: position 701,592 of record VYZX01027444.1, on the reverse strand, counting down.
AGAGCCCAAATCTTCAAATATCAAAAAGAAAAAAAGACAGAAAACAGCTAAATAAAAAAATTTACAAAAAGTATTGTGCCCATATACAAAAGACTGGAAAAGCAAAATGACCTTTCAAACCGATAAATACACCATTTAAATTATGCTATAACAGTATGGATTTTAAAAACAAGACTGCTTTCTGTATTGCAAGACATGACAATTCTTCAGCTTGTGTTTTTTGTTTAGCATAAAAACCAAGAGAAAAGAAGCACACAACATACTGGGAAATCATTACTAGTGTAAAAACAAGTTGGGGAATACTTTTCTTGTAGAGTTACCTTCCTTTGGAAATTGGTCAAGCATTAACAACACAACTTGCACATAGGGAGCTAGAAGGTGCTCCACTTACACACTAAGTTACATCTGTTGGTACTGAGAAGACAGTGACCACAGCTGGTAAGTACCGCTATGGAAAGCATCTATTTTATCATCTGGCCTTGTGTGCAGCTTGAGAACTTCATTCTTGAAGTTGCTTATCAAAATAATGTGAAACTGCTTCAAGGCTGTGATTTGTATCTATATGAACATTTGCTGACTTGTGATAGTCTTCAAATCCTTGATTAGGATTTGGTGATACATGGGTACCTGATCTGCAGTCCCCTAAGTCAAGGGGGAATTTTGCCTGAGTAAGGACAACAGAGCCAGGTTCTGCATTCACACATCAAGTATGCTTGTAAGATTTTCCTTGGCAAAACATCACGTTTTTCTACCTTTGAAAGCAAAACACCAAGGGTGTTAAACAGCAGACTTGTGCTCATATGATAAAAGGAAAATTGCATCCCCTTTGCTCAGCCCAAGATGGAATTCTAACCCACTACTTCAACTAATACCTCTGCACTCTTCACAATTATGAGTCTGTCAGTATAGGATCTGTATCCCCAAGGGATCAAGTCTTTCAGTCAGGCCTGGATGCTCCTCCTTCAGACACCATAAATTAGAAGCTAAGCTACAATCAGAATGTTTAGATTACGTATGCTATGTTTTTCTAGAGGACCCAGAATCAGCCCTGAGGATAGACATCCCACACTGAGCAGCTCGTTACACAAGTCTCAAGGAAAGAAATTTGGAGTAACTTCTAGCTCCCACCAGCAATGTGCTTTATCTCCATCTTTCAGGCAGCAGCTGAAGGCAGAGCAGACCAAAAGTGATGCAATCTTTGGATTCACCATGAGATCAGATTTACTATTTAGTGCACAAAGGGAAGTCAATGACTACAGTAGCCATAAAACTGGTATTAGTGGAAATGAAGCACAATGAAGCCAGAGAAGCATTAGTGACTCACGTTACAAAAATAGTGTTTACTGGTTTAATAAATTTACATCTCTATTTTTGTGAATGACAAGTGTTTATACCACACATGGAAGGCACCCTAGGTGAAGCAGTTTTTCGGTATTTGTTTACAATTCTGTGAAAAGACATACAAAGTGTCAACTTTCAAATCAAAACTGAGCATTATAATGAGAAATAAATACATACTTTACTATTTTATTGTGGGTTCCTGAACCCTTACAAACTTCAACATATACAAATAGTTTCAAAATGACACTAACACAGAAGAGAGTTAAGTCTAGACAGATATGATTAGCTAAGCCATTCGTTATATTATGTCATAAATGTTGTGTCTTAAGTATAGAAACCATTTTAAAATGCAATAAATTGGCCACAATATATAAATCAAAATATTTCCTTACTCCAGAACTGTGATGTACGAGTTAAAGCTGGATGAACTGTAGTGCTAAGATACACTCTCCCTCCACTATATCCAACAAGTAGAAACCAGTAAACATTCAAGATTAAAGTATAAACAGTAGAAAAATGAAGGTAGCAATTGTTGTAATAAAAGGGTGCTAGCCAGAACCACTTTAACCTGTAGACATTGGAATAAATGTAACATTACTGAAAATATTTAGACAATAAGACTTTGGGGATTAAAAGGTTACCAAAAGTGATAAATCAGCCAGTTAAGAGAGGGTATTTTCTTTCAAACACATGAAGGTTTTAATTAAATATGTCTATTGAGACATTTGTCCTAAGCAAAACAAATACAATACCCTGAAATTTCCCATATTCTAGACAACAGTCCGTGACAGTCAAAAGAGGCAGATGGTCATATTTCATTCTGTTACTCACGTCCAGATGTTATTAAAATAGCTGTAGGGACCAGCCCCAATCAAAAAAATAAGAAAAATCCCAGATACTTTGTTAATACAATCTGGCTATTGCTTTTTTAAATGCTCTGATGTCCTCATTTTGAATTTGTGAAGATAAATTCCATATCCTTCCATATATGCTAACTGGCTTTTCAAAATTTTACCCATGAAGTCCATGGTATACAGATAAAACCTTCATAGTAAACACAAAGCTCTATGTTATAAATATGTCAATCAAGGTAACTATGTATATTGTATATAAAATTAAATATCTTCTGTTTGCCAAGTATAATTTAAAAAGGAATATCTGTGGCTAGTTATAAAAAAATATTTATTAACCCATAGAGATTAAAAGGCAATTTCACTAACTCATCCATCCAGCACATCTGAAAGAGCTGCACTGGGACTCTGGATAGGCAACTTTATCTAATCACATTTTCATGATAAATAGACAACTTTCATTTCTGGGCATATATAAGAACACTTTTGAAAGCTGCATTATCCCAAAAGAAAATCAGATTGTGTTGTATACTCTGAATTAGAGGCTATCATAAATCACAGTGTAAGCAGATTTTTTCAAAGATTATTTTTAGAATACAAATGGTTAAATTATAGACAGATTTTTAAAAGTCAACACAAAAATAAGACTAAAACGACAAAGGAACCCTTTCAGGTTGGACAGCACCACTCTGACACTGTCAAACAGATCTATCCAGGTGGCCAAGTGGCTAACAGGGAAAACAATATACCAGGAAAAACTCTAAAGTGGCATTCAGAGATTTCCTGAATATTTCTATAAATTCATTTTTAACCAATTCTCTCTGTTAAAATAAAGAGAGGAACGTGGCATAACTTCTACAAAGTATTTTCAAATATTCTGTTGGTTTTGTACCTATTTCAGTTTCACTTTTAAATTCTTACTTCTGTTACCATTAAAATTCATACACACAAGATCTCACTGCACAGCCTTTTTGAGCTTTGCTGGCCCTCCAAACAATCAATTTTTTTTATGCCATAAACCAAGAGGAACTAAGTACCCAATTTTCAGAAGTGCTACATGACAGCTTTACTCATTTAAGTGGGACTGAGCAGAAATAAGTCTGAAACTATCCTTTCTTCTAGAGAGCCTGTCTGATGGAAGCATCTACATACTGCAAGTCTCTGTGAACCAATTACTACACTTCAGCTGAGCAGAAGTTATTTGATAATCACACCAATTTGTCAATACCTCAGCTTTTAAGATGCACCATTAACATCAGGGTAGAATCTCTCCAACTGTCTTACACAGCCAGCACTGTCCCAGAGTTCAGAACAGAGAAACTTCTACACATACTTTACTCTGACTCAAGGTGTCTCAGTCTCCTTCCCTGTAAAGTGCAGAAGCAATCTTTCCTTCTGCAGTTGAGCATTATTAATGCTCACATACCATTTGGAAAGCATTGGATTATTGTCAAGTTAGGGTTTCTCTCTCCTCCTCACTCTTTATCACATCTTAAATTCATGATCAGATTATGTCTGCCTTTTTATTTATCTGAAATAGCTGCTGAAGATGTTTGGCTCCCAACCCTTCAGTGTAAGATCTGTTCTTTATGCTCTGATTTTCACATACAAAGCTGTTCAGTATCTCATCTGAGTAGGAGAGCAGATAGCATTTTCTACGCTATTTGAACTGCTATTTTCTTTGGTTTTTAAATTATGTCCTAAACCCATTATTCTTACTTATTTTGGACTTTGATATTTCTTTTTTTTTGCCCACACAAAAGAGAATGAGTAGGAACGTTTACAACATTGTCATGAGACAACAAAATAAGAGAGAGAACAAGGACTAAAGCAGGGGTGGGGAGGGGAAAGGGTTGCATTAATAAAACCACATACTAGATAAACATTTGTTGTGCCCGCACATCCCCAAAATAGCACAAAGGTGACAAATATCAAATTTGTTTAGGGCCCTTTAAGTTCACGGAAAATTAGTGGTTAATTCACTCATAACAGTCCACGTGCAGCTTGTAGCAGATCAATTCTCCTGCTGTGTTCCACAGCACTTTAAGAACCAGTAAGTCTGCTGTGTCAGGAAGAGGCAATCACCATACGGTACAAAATAATTTGCAGGGGGGGAAGTAAAATAAGATTATCTTAGGGAAGACTGGAAACTTCCCCATTTTCCCCTCTTCCTTCTAGAATGAGCAATGAAATACAAACAGATAAAACAATTATAGATCATGAGAAGCATAACGAAAAACATGTGACAAGGCCTACAAAGAAGCACCCCATATTACTGATTTTATTTAAATCCACATGTAAGAGACATCCTATAGGCAGAAGATGAGAAGCTGCTTCCAAGGCACAGCTCATTGCTAATGCCATGCTTCTGAGCACAAAATCCATGATGAGTAGCACAGATTGAAACATAGGCATCAAATCTCTAGAGTCAGTACCTTGTCTCTCAAAAAAGGCAGAGGCAGACAGATCTCTAATCCTCTCACCTTCTAAGTGTGTGGCTGCTACTGGAAAGCTCTCACAGGAGCAGTACAGCAGCTAGCTTCCAAAGTCCTAGGGGAAAGAATAACATTTCCCCCAGCACATCCAGCCCAAACATCATAAGCTATCATAAAATGGAAGAGTACCACACTTGACCAAAAGGACGTTGGACACAGTATTCTTGTTTTCTTATACAGATAAATGAAGAAAGCTTAATAAAAATTATTTAAACGTAAGATGAGGCGTGAATATATGAAATGAAAGGAACAAGTGGAGAGTAAGAAGGAATCAATTTTATAAAGAAGCAATTAAACTGTCAAATCAGTTCTTAATTTCAGTTTTAGAAACTTCTATTGTAGGCAGATTGCACGTCATGACAGGAATGTATGATAAACTTGAACTAAGGCTGAAAACATACCCTTACAGCACTGCACAACAGTCATTCCTCTGTTGCTCCAACCTTAGGCTTTAGTCATTCTGCATCTGTGCACAGGTTGCACAATTTGATGTCATTTCTACATGCAGAAATACACAGAGGTGGCAACTCTGAGGGCTTAGTTTGACGAAAAGAGGACTAATCAGAACCTTTACAATTTCGAGCCTCCCATTCCTACAATGCTCAACTGTTTAGCCTTAGTTTAGTTTTGAGTCCCTTTATGGAGCTAAACAACAATTACAAGCAAGACTAACAGGCTGGGAGAAGCAATTTAAAGTCACTTCTCTAAGCAAGCATAAAAAAAAAGTTAACTTTCTACTCTATCTTCCTCCATCAGAGCTTTTTTATTACAACTCTAGTTTCAATAGTCTTAAAACATTGCCATCTCTTCAATACACCATGTGAAATTAAGTCTGGGGAAAAAAATCAATCATATATATTTCATATGATGTTAATGTTTCAAATTTAGTTGTCTCACAGCTATTTTACTTCCCTTCTATATAATCCAAACAGTAAATAATGTCTCTGTAGAGTAATAAATGCTTAGATTTTTAGAAAGCATATACTGTACAATACTAAAATTATCTTTGGTCCCCAAAATAAGGTAACTACAAATTTACATTTGTTTTTGTGTTTTACTGAGTGTATCAGATTCTTTGAAATGAATATTCTCTCTGAATTCTACCCTGAAAGCTGTGCTAAGCTCAAGTTATAAGTAATAAATAATGGCATACTGTTCTCAGCTCAAGAAAATTTTTCACCTTTAAAAGCACTCAGTCATTCAGATATACTATATTACCTGACAAAGTATTACACTGTATTAGAAGTATAACTGTATCATTCTGCATTTGTCATTCCAAGCTAGAAGGTAAAAAAAGCTCTTCATGATCTCACTCCAGAAAAAGCTTGTTGAAGTTATCCTTCTTCTAGGTAAGGAAAGGTATTTGAAAGACACCAAATCCATAAACTTACAGATGCACGAGACCTCCTACACCTCTGAAAAACCAGAGTCAACACAGGGAATACAGGGAAGGAACAGGGAGTTCTCTTACGTACACAGCCCTCATCATTAATCAGCAAACAGGACATATGCTCCTGTGAAGTCTTTGCTATGCATCACCTAACTTATCTTTCTTGATTTGAGATGAGGGTTCCACACCAAAATCACGCATCTTCTGCAGGACAATATTTTGTATTTGAGTAGGGGCCTTGGTTCTTTTGGTGTGTGGTTTGTTGCGGGGTAGTCATGTTTAAAAAAGTGACCTATCTGCAACATACTGCCATTTGTTCTTAAGACTCCAGTAAACTGCATTCACCCTCTGGAGAGTGCAGCTACATCAGAACACAATGCAAAAAGTGTTCCAGTCAAATGCCAGATAAATTCAGGCGCACAAGGCACACGGTTCTGCCTATGTAAAAGATTTCATCAGCTTACACTAGAAAGGAATTCAGCTTTAGAGATCTTCTCCCATACACATTTTCTTCATGTAACATGCAGACATGCATATGCCAAGTAATAGATTATATACAAAAAACCTCCAATCAAAAGCCCAGAAAATATTGAGGGACATCTTCCTAATTACTTTATGATATTGTCTAACCAATTACTGCAGAATTCAAGTTTTGAATACAGAAAATATCCTCCTCTTCATTGGAAGTACAATTAAAAGAAGGAAACTTCAGTTAGGTAAAGCTATTTCTAAACAAATCAATACAAACATATTATCCTCCAATTATCTAAATTCATTTTCCAAGGAAACACTGCGGAGAAAAAACTTTGCAGAAATGCCCAATTAAAAAAAAAACAACACTTATACCTACTACCAACATAACCAAGCTTCCACAAAGGAAAATATTTATCTTACATGAATTACACTGCTGCAACTTTAGAGACACTTTATAAGCACATCATAATCATTTGCTAGCTCTTGCTTATCCTAGGCTTCTCACAGTGGCTGAACCTTAAAGGGGGAAAAAAAAAAAGAAAATAGCTGTGACTGGAATGCAAGTCTATTAGATGACAACCCCTTCTTTCTTTACTGTGCCCCTCGAGTCCCTTTACTCCACCCTGCCTCCCAAACATATTTATTTTCCCATTTTGGAATGAAAAAATAGAACATATCTCAACATTAGCAGAAAATCACACACTTGCACTTGACGCATTATGGTGACCATTCAGTAAACAAGGTAACTTTCCACGCAAAGTTCAGATCTGGTTAAGGTCATGCATGAACCGAATATGGCAATTTCAGAGTAACCCATAGGGTAACTACCTCACCACTGCATCTATCAAACAATAACGTGAAACCGTTGTCCATTCCAGCTATGTAAGTGCATCAACAGTGAAACTGCAGGAGATCTTGCAGACGAGAATTGAGCTGCATCGCTGAGGCTGCACGAGGATGGATATTGAGTTTGCTGGACACAATACATGGCTAAAGTTATTGCTATTTGCCCCTCATTTTCTTCTCATGTGTATTAAATTTACTTTTGGTAGATTTTTCCCTATATTAACCAGCCAATGTAGTGCTGGTCCAAAGTGTTTAAGACAGATGAAGAAGCAATGGCAGAACACTTATATTCAGAGCTCACATTTGGGAGAAGGAAGGAAGTACTGTGCAGTTAATTCAAAACAATAGCATATTTCAAAACATATATATATTATATATTATATAAGTTATATAATATATGTGTATATATATGTGGACATCTTAAATGAATCTTGCTTTTGAATGACCAAGTTTTACTGCCTTCATGACAACAGCTTCTGATTCAATGTATCTCAGCACAGATGCAGGGCCGGGCATCCTTTGCCACCGTCTGATCTTCCTTTTCTTCCTTAAACACAGAAAAACCCCTTTATTCCATGAGGGAGTTAAGCACTTCTTTACAGTCCCATGTGAACGTTGCTCTCACGCATCCAGACGCTGAATCTCAGGGCGATGATCTACCTCTCTGGACTCTGTCCGAGCACGTATGTAATCACTGCTCTGCCGACTATTTTGTTGTCTGCTGGTCATTCGCCACTTTTTAATAGCTAAATATGTGTTCACAGCATACACTGCCATGGCCAAGAAACCAAATATCTACAAGAAGTAGAAAGAATCGTCAAAGACAATGTTGGAAAACAAGAACAATAGTAGTTTCACAACAAAGTAGAAAACAAAGCTTCTGAGGAATTTATTTGCACTGACAAATCATCACGGCCTGTAAAATTGATGTTTTTCTTCTTCAATGAACTAGAGAATCTGCAAAAGTGGCTAAGATCAATGATCTCTCTCTGTCTACAAACACGACAATTAAATGCAACTTCAATGGAAGAACCTCTTGTGAAGAGGAATATAGCTCTTCATCCAACAGTTCATTCCTCAGGGTGCACATAATAGTGAATGAACAAGAGAACAGATGACCAGTCCAGACCATCAGCCTGGAGAAGGAGCTAATTTGTAGTTCTTCCTACATGCTTCTGCAGAACTGTTGTGTGATTTTTCAATGTCCAGGTTTTAAAGGAGAAAAAAAAAAAGAAAAAAAAAAAAAAGTTGCCAGCTCATGCACTAAATTAATTTGCTTGACCTTACTGTTCTGGATTTAAAAACTTGAAGTACTATTGTACTTTCTAGCAAGCAAGAAGAATTCAGCAAATTATGTGTAAGCAGCTCCAATTTCCTGTGAATTTTTGCTCTATCTTTTCTGTAGGCTTGCAATATAGAGCAGTATCATCTAAGTTAGCTATAGAGAAAGAAGCAAGGCAAGTTCAATCATTAAAGCATTCTCTGCAAGTCATTTCTCTACTTGTTCTTGCCTCAAGTCTCAAACGACTGAAAAGATGTTAATGCTTTTAAAATCAGAATTAGCTTATACTCAACTGTAAAATTAGAGGTAAATTGTGATGGCAAAGGCAACAGGAGTATTCAATGAACATGAGGGAAGTTATTCTTAGTTTTACAGAAAGATAAGTCATATATAAAGAAGTTCAAATTCTTACCACAGCAGCAATTTCTGCTCCAGTTTTATGGTTTAAAGCAGCAAGTACTACAGAGGCAACGAAAAAGAAGAAAGTGCTGAGTCCAGTGTTGACCAGATCCTAAAAAATAAATTCATTAGCATTATTAAAGAATGACTTTGTTTGCTTTTATTAGAAGTGATGAAACAGAAGATTAGAACAAGAACCACAGCAATACTTTCCCACTTTCTATGCAGTTTATCACTTATACAAAAGAAGGCAAATATTATTACACAGAAAACATAGAAAGTGTGCACATTAGTCTGTCAACTGAAGCCAAATAGCATGTACACATAAAGCACCAATCCAGATTCCAGATGCATTATCTCAATTTCTACTGGGTTTACTAGAAAAGTACTGTCAGCACAAACAATGAGCAAAGCTGTTCTACCTCAGCTGACACTGAAGTAACCTGAATATCAAGCTTCAGCATTCCAGGAACCCCTTGTTCTCTTTCACATCACAACAGTGCTCCACGCACTGCCCAAATAACAGACACAAACTTTTCTACAAATTCTTTGAGGCCTTCACTGTAGGAAACTGCACATCCTATGCTATTTCTATGAATAACAGCTCCTCATATTGTGAGAATACACAGATATTTACATTTTTATTGCACAAAATTCAAGTTTCAAGCAGACATAACATATGCACAGCAACACCCCAGGGGCACCTACATTCAGGGAAAATTCTTGCTTTGCTCCAAGCACAGTAAAATGACAGGCAACGTGCAATTTAGTTACACATAGGCAGCATGTGTCACTCAGCATTTAGATGATTATGCTGCCATGCCTTTCATAAAGCAAGGTCATTAACATATCATTGGAACATAAGTATTCTTATAATAATTCTGAATGGCAGCTATCAGCAGAAGAATAGCTACATTAATACAAGACTACCTGATCAGACTCAAGGGGAAAAAAAAATTAAAAAAAAA
>VYZX01027444.1:665160-691541 GCA_013401335.1 Brachypteracias leptosomus | reverse complement strand
TTGGGACTTGGAAGCAACAGAAGAAACAAAGTGCTAGACTCATTAGGGACTAGCTGTTCAGTGTGTTACTCAGGGCATCTGTTACAATTTTTTAAAATATCTGACATGTATGTACGCTGCACTATACGTACACTACAGAGATGCAGGAACTATCAGACTATCATAACTGAATGAATAGGTGAAGTCAGGGAGCAAGAAGGGGTGTGGAGGAATTAGGGAATGGCAGTTCAGCAGAAATATCCTGAATGAACACAAAATCTGTGAGAGGTGAATACTATCATAGCCAAAGGAGATGAAAAGAAAACCTGTACACATTTTGGTGTGCAGCTTACAGTTTTGAGTTAAGGATAAAAAAAACACACACGAACATGCTAACTCCCATCATTAAAAAAACCCAAACCCTCACCACCCTTTAATTAGAATTCAAGGACAAATTTGTTCTACTTGACTCTTCTTTCACAAGCAAGCCAGGCTCACTTCCTGTTCCTGCTCCTCCACTTATTACAAGTAGAATTTTTATTTCGTTTTTCCTCTCAAAGTGCACCTTGTGAAGTGCTGTAAGAACTGAGGCTTAGAAAACTGAAGATATAAATCTAAACTTATACCCTGGGCATGAATCCCATGACTATGTTTCAGCTACACAGCACAAAGACTTTGAAAAGACCGTTGTTATCCAGCCACCCCCAAACTTTCTAGCCATGATTGAAGAATGCTTTAGAAAGTAATGGTAAAAACTGAAAGTTGCTGGCACTGTGTTATTGACAAGGAAAACTACCTATTTTGAGGGTACAAACTCAGCAACAGCTGGTTATCAAAATGTAGTGTACCTGGGGATAAACTGTGTGATGTTTCGTTGTGGCCTGATCCTCATCTAAAAGCAGGACTTCCCCAAGACAGGCTTCCACTGCTCACTGCTATTCCCACCTACACGTTCAGATTTCATGGGCCCATTAAGACCCAAAAGCTGTCTTACCAAATAGTAAGGAAACAAAAGCAAATTGTGGGTCTCAGAAACTCCAACCATCTTTTCACCTGCCAGTGTATAACTAGAGAGATACTTTTTATCTCTGTTCAAGCTTACCGAAAGAGATGCTATCTGGTATTTACAGCATCAAATAAAACTGGAATTCTATTGAATACTTATCGCAGCTCTTATTAGACAGGAAGTCTCACTATGTATAACAACAGATACCAGACTCAACAATATTGAGCATTTTCATCAAATCTCTAGAGTAACCATACGTAAAAAATAACAGTAATTAAAAAAATAGTTCAACCCAAGGTCAAGCCATGTATTTTACTACCAGAGTACATTTGCCACCTACAGGAAGGACCTTCAAAATGGAGACAAAATCCAGTAAGAAATAAAACTCAGAAGAGCTTGGTAATAACAGTAGGTAAGCATCTCAAAATGGGATGCCATGACAAGAAAAAGGGAGAAAAAGCATTTATATATTCCTTTGGACACATGGACATGACAGGTGTAAGGTGGTAATCTTACCTTTTCAAGAGACACTGGAATGCTGCATCCTGTTCCGGTATCCACATTTTTTTAAGTATGTTGAAAAATTGGACAGGGTACAGAGAAGAGCCACAGAAGTTATTTAAAAGGAGGAGAAAATTTCTCACAGTATGAATCAAAGAACCCAAACTGCTTTGAATATTAAAAAGAATGACTTGTGTACATGAAGATGCTAGTGTTCAAATAAAAAAAACAAACAAACTAGATGTTTTAAAAGTTTAACATAGAAAAGCACAACAAAATTAATAGTATAACAAAATTAGCATCTGCAATGTTAAGACAACAAAGTAAGTTTTAATTGTAAAGGAGCTAACCGTGAGAACGACCAACCAAAGATGTGCTTAATATTCCACCTTGTCACTTCTTATAATTCAGATTATATTTTTTTTCAGACACACATTTTGTACTTCCTTACTACCATACTTAAAGACTAAGTGGATGACACATAATGCTTTGTGATTTATGGGGTCAAGTGCTCATTAATAAATCCTGCTGACCTCTGACTTTTTGAATCTGTCAGCCTAATCATCCTGCCAAAGGAGAACAGTATAAGCAAGACAGCTGGACCTATCTGCAATGTGACAGACATTATCATCAATCTCCATGCTACAAATTTGACTTCAAGGCTACCTGTGAGAAGTCTGAGATACTGCAGAATATGGAATACTGATGGAATTAGACTGCTGGTGCCTTTGTCATGACTTTTCCAGAAAACCAAAGATACAAGTACGTTAGAAACACTGTCAACATCACTGGCATTTTATTTCATTGTACTCTTTACAAAGGATATGTAACTTGTCTTTGCAGAGAATCCAACAATTCAAATCTAAAGAATTGATTCCATATTGAGGCTTCAATTTATTAATTTCTGCAATTCCATTTTCCCTGTTTAGATCAAAACCTTTTAATGCAATTAATAATTGATTCACATTCATACAGTAAGGCTGGTTTCTTAAAATGCTAAAACAAAGTATTTTTTATCTACAGACCAGATTGTTTGGTGCTTAAGAGCAGTGACACTTCAATAATGTTGTCATACAGATATACAACAGTAACATCACAGTTACCATTACCACAGTTACCTCCATATCAGTTGAGGTTTTTAATCCCAAATTTGGTACTTACTACTTCAAGCAGAGAGATAAGAAAAGGAAAAATACAATGGTTTTGGACTAGTCAGGGTAGAAACAAGAGAGAATGAATTACAGTGAGAGTTCAAGAAGTAAAGGACACTCCCTAAAGTAGATTTTTTTCTATGTTAGAATAAATGAGTAATCGTGACAACAAAAAGAATAAACTAATTGAAAAAAGATGAGTTGTTTCAAATCTGGTCATGATGTAGCTGAAGTTCTTGCTATTATATTTATAGACAAAGTAAAAACCACATCACACAGATAGAAGAATTTCTGCTGAAATTACAGCAACCTCATGAGACAGTATGCTGTGCCATAAAATGCTGTGCAAAGCTGCCATCCATAACAGAGAATAAAATCTATGAGCTGAGTCAAATCCACTCTAGACTGTGGCTGCTCCCTTCCTCCTTTCCAAAATGATTTAAAATGAAAGACTGGCTTTTGGTCACTTGCTAGTTATTTGCAGTCATTCTGTTCAGTCAACAATGGTCATATTAGTTCAAAGGAGAGTATCCAAGGACATGTATTTGCTACTGCCATCACCAGCTCACCAGCTATCTGTCCCACTTGGAAAGAACATGAGGCAGAGGAGGAAGCTTAACTTGTGGATGCAGAAGGGTTTATGCCAAGAGAGCTTTTTATACTAAAAAAGGGAGAGGCTTTTGCTCTGCTAATTCTGCCAGAAAGGTGGGAAACTCTAGAAAAGGAAAGTGGACAGCATCCCCCAGACTTTCATTTTAAGGGTCTGGGCAGGTATGCTTCCTGGAATAACGAGGATGGAAAAGATGAATTGATGCTAGGAACGAGAGGTCTGTGAACATACCTGAAAACTCCCATTAACTCACTCCTGAAAGCTGCAAGGCACATGGGCTTTGAAAGCTTCTGTTTAGCTCTCCAGCTTGGTACAATATCAGCTCAGAAGTGTCAATCATACCCACATGCCTTTAACCATTGCTCTCTACAACATCACATGCAAATTTTTAAGAAACGTTCAATCGAAACACATGCTCTGCCTTTCTATCCTGTATTTTGTGGTGAAGTAAGAGACTGCACAAGTGACCAGGTACTATTTAAAAGCTAGACAGTGCCATATTGCAATTGTATTTTGTATAAACAAAAATAGGACATTTAAGCTGGTGGTTGCTTTTGTCATTCACTTTTTGAAATCTACAAGTTTACATTTAGATGGAATTCAAAGTAGCTAAATGAATGTAATCTAGAAAAGAAGCCTGAACATATTTTAACAGCTTGACTTTGGCACAAAAGGTGACAGAAGTTAGTGGCCTGCTGCTATCCAGGTTCTTTTCCACAAAAGGGAGAGCTCGAAGTAACATTTCCTTTTAGCTCTGGTTCTGTTTTGGTGGTTTGTTTTTCAGCTGACACGGGAAGGGAAGGGAAATGTGGTTATTGATTTTTTGGGGAACTTTTTTCCTTGTTTCTATATGAAGCTATCAATTTGAAGTTCACAAACATACCAGTCAGTCCTACAAACTAAGCACCTCTGGTCAAAATCCCATAATTTTACTCTAAAACCATATTATTAAATATTGTATGAGTATTTTGCTATTTTGACAGCAGTAAACATAAAAGTGAAGGATGAGTTACTTTATTCCTCATTGGCTATGCAAGCCAAGGAAAACCAAGATGCTTTTTCAAAACAGAAGGGGAAAAAATAATAATAAAAAAAAATGGTCAAGATTGTCCTATGAAGGACTTTGAACCACAGCTTTGTAATGACACTCCTCAGAGCCAAGGCTAGCATAAGGCAGTCTCTTATTCTGGCACCGCATCAGATTTTCTGCCAGCTACTTCAAGTATCAGTTGCTTGCACACAGTGTTTCATCACCGCAACAACTGAAAAACACTCCAACCCTGCAGAGATGATGAAATCACTTTTCAGGCAGCACAAACTACAACCACTGATCTGCTCCTTCGAGGAGACACACCTGGCTCCTCACACCCCCTCCCTGGAGCGGCACTTCCCCGGGACTGAGTCCAGGCTCACAAGCCTGGCAGAACACTAATAAGTCTGTGCTGTGCTCAGTTCTGTGCCTCATCTCTGAGGCTGCTCCAGGCTGAAAAACTCTGCATCCAGAGCTGCACACACAAAATACAACTACCAGAGCTTCCAGGGGACATTTTAAAATTTTTTTTTTTAAATTAATGATCAAAATCTATTGTAAGATTTTTTTCCCACACATAGACACAAACAGTTAATTCTACTGGCTGATTGTGTGTGTGTTTACATCTGCAAGGACTTGGATTTCTCTCATCATACAAACTCTTATCCAAGAGATACCGTCAAATTCCAGTATTATCAGTTATTACCCTGCTCGTACTTCTAGAAGGCCACGTCATGTACACACTGGCTGCAAGATCTTAAGCCCTCCCTGTAGATCACAGGAGATTCAAATAACAAATAATAATTTTTAAAAGGATCATTTAGCCAAACACAAAATTACAGCAAACATTCAGTTACTGGTTAACTCTGAAAACAGACATTTCAAAGCAGCAGCTCATCAGTTAAGCAGGAATCTCTGCTGCGGTTTGCTATTCATTCCCCTATGCCACTTGCTGGTCTCCTTGCAAATAGGCTCCCTTTGAGCTGTGAAGCATAAAGGAAATGGAAATTTCCACTGACAGGTTCCCCAGCTTTTGCATTTTTGCATAATATTGATAGTGCTGTGTAACACAAACAAGTGGCTGTTCTTTCATCTTACTGTAACAGACCTGTCTCTCTCCAACACACTCAAGCAAGGTTTTTTTCTGGCCTCACCATATGCATGCTTCTTTCATGTTTACCTCAGGAAAACGTGTAATGGGTTGGCAGTTCTCTAATTAGGATCAAAACAAAGCTCTTTTCCCCAAATGGCTAAAGATATATATTAAAAAAAATAGCAGATTTACATGTCTGTTAGATGCTAGTATACACTCATCCACATTTTCATTCCAAGCAGGGATAGTGGACATCAGACAATATCCACAACACATTAGAAAGAAGACTAATTTTATTGAAGTTTCCTTTAGGAAACAATTCTGTGTTAGACAATAGCAGTTGATGGCCTGGCACTTTCTAATACGTGGGATCATTTGAAAGCATATGGTTTCAAATGGTTCCTAGGAAGCTTCTTTGAGTGCTGTGTTTCAAGAAGGACTTTATCTTAAATTTAAGGCTATCAAATTCTTTCAAGCATTTTAACAGCCTCTTCTTCTCACACAGCTTCTAAAAGCAAAGTCTGAGACTTTTCACACGGGGAACACCCATTATAAAGATATACATTTCTTTTTTAATCATGTGTATTAACGAATTTATACATAATCAAGAATGACTTTCTCCTAAAGCATTCAGAAATACAAAAGTTTGTTGTTCAGAAAGCAACTTCTGTGATAACTGCATCATATGCAGAGGCTGCAAAATTGTCAAAATAGCCAAAACACAGAAAAGTACTAAGTATTGAAAGAGAAAAGTAATAGATGATTATACATCTAAAATGCGAAGATCAAAATGCCAAAATAAGCCAAAAAAACCATTCAACCACAACTCTACATTCTTAAATTTCCTACTACCTTTGCCAAAGTAATCTCCCATAGGTATTTTATCAGCAGCCTCCAATCCCACTCTGTCAGTGCAACAACAGACTACAGCTATCGAATAATAAAGATACTCCACACTCCTTTCAGGGTAATGGTCCTACCAGACTAATGGTTGTTAAAATCAGTAAGCAATATCAGGAAGGATGGTCTCATCAGTTAACAGAAGTCAGAAGCTTCCAGTTCTCTTCTCACTTCTGTTAGAGTTCTTCAGTATACTGACAGAAGTAGCATTTCTATCTTCAATACATAACTAAAAGAATTAGACTTGTCAGATCATGACAATTTCCTTCTACCTCTGTTGATCTGGCAAAGTGGACTAAAGCAAAAGCATTTGCTGTGTATTCCATTTGCCCTTCATGTTGAACTCCAACCATGTCACATTGCTCCATGCTGTTCAGGCAAGTGGTTCAGAGTGTGACCATTGCCACAAAAATCAAAATATTTTTTTTAAAAAAAGAAAACAAAAAAACCCACCAACAACCTCCTCCCCCACAAACCAACCAAAACCACCACACATCACAATTGGTTGGATTTTTAGGCCCTCTTCTCTCTAAAGAACTCTAACAGAGTGTATGCAGAGACAAGGAACACTTCACTCAAAGCAGCAATTCTTGTCACTCAAATATTTTAAGAAGTCAGAGTGGCTGAAAGGACCTACCAGTTACACACTGGTATCTACTGCATCATTTGGTGGGGGGGGTCAAAAAGCAGAGAGCTGCATTTAGACTTCTGTACTTCAGTACACTCAACATTGTCAAAGTGTTCTGTTAGGCAGTAAGGGTGCCACAGGGCTCAACAACAGAACAAAAGATACAGACATACAGAACCAAGAGTATGCCAAGTCATTGCACTGACCCTTCCAGAGCTAGAGCTTCAGCTTGGCCATGGACACCATTTATACCACTTTGCAGTCTCTTGATAAAAAATCTTGGTCAAACCACATCAGGAAAACCATCAAGCATCTGATGTGATACTGATGCACTTTATATACACTTGTTATCATGCTCTTGTACATCCTACCAGCATGTACAGAACTGTGTGCTATTAAAAGAGGGTCTGCAATTGCTGTTCTCAGCTGTCAGGTTGTTGTGATGCTCATTAAACAAGCAAGCTGGCAATAGAAACAGAGACTACCTTCTCTCTGCAGCTGCTGCTTTTCAGCTTGCCACAAAGATAAGTGATGACAATACTGACAGAATGGAGACAAAAGGAGCAAAGGCAAGACAACCCAGTAACATTCCAGTGGTTCCACTGGTTTTGTTTTGCAAGCAACCTGGATCTCTCCCACCTACAGTTAACAATCATGGTTCTCAGTCCATCTAATCTATCTACCAAGTGCTCTTAGGAAGACTTCCTCCATAGATCAGGCATCCCCAGGGTACAAAGATCATCCAGTTCCACATTCCACTCTCATTTTAGACAATTCATTTAAGCTTATAAACAGTTAATGCAAATGTGCAAATTGCAACATTAATAAATTACATTAAAAATAATAATTAATTAAAAAAAAATAATCACACAAGTCTAAAAACCTCTGGGACTGGTCTCCAACAGTACTTAAAAAAAATCACTGCTACAAAATAAACCAGAACATAGGCACATATGTATCCACACTGTCCAAAGAAGTTGATATAAATATTGTCCTTAAAGCTGACAGATCTTTTGCTAGAGTGACTTAACATGTTGATTTTGTGACCTGTGTTTATGCAACCCAATCTGAAAGTTTAACTCATAATAGAGCATGGAAATAGAGACTTGTACAAAAGGAATGTGCACTGCCAGCAGCTTTCTTCCTAAAACTCTTTGCATTTGAGAACACATTAAGCATTGCCAGTCAATGTTCAATAGTTGTTTGTGCAAGCAATTCAAAACACCTGATTTTCACAGAAAGCACATTTTTTTACACTACTACCTGATCATGGTATTAATCTATGTAAGCAAATACATACACAGCATGGCTGTTCTAATATAAAAGAAAGCTTGAGAGAACAACAGGCTACTGTAAATACAGCATCTGTCGAAGTTAAATAACTACAGGCAGCATTTTTATCCACTTCATCCACAAACAGTAATTGCTGGCATTAGCAGGAAGTTTTTCCTTCCAAAGAATCTACCAGACAACAATTTCAGTTCTATTTAACTTAGTATAATCTTGCTACACTTTGAAGCTCATTCTATTATCAGCATTCAAAACATATCATTTACTCAGCATAAAGAACAGTCATATAAAATCTTAAACTAACAGTAGAAAGTAAAATTCAAAGACCAAATTTAAGAACAGATTTGCAGTTATTTTTATCAGAGTGAGGATTTGTATGAACTTACAGTAAGATTCCAGTTGATCTGTGGTATTCTTGTGTGAAGATTTAGACTGAACATAAGCAACAGAACTCCAGTAACCACCAATGCACTACAGCTCACAAACTCGAAGAAATAAAGGCCTTCGCAAGGGGAGCATTCCATGATGGTCTCTATGCAGATGAATGCAATCAGTGCCAAAACCTAGGAAGAAAAACAAGTGGAAAAAAATATAAATAGATTTCCACATTTTGAAAGTAGCCACAAGTATTCCTGAAATTTCCATTGGGAGCATGATCAGTTTACACTCAGGAATGTGTGATTTTAGTTTATAACAGGGCACTGTCTAAAGAGCAAAAACAAAAGCAAATTAATGCAAGACTTTCTGGATATCTCCTGTTTAACAAAGTATATTTTAGTAAAATTACAAGAAGTCTAACATCAAAATGACTGAGATACCCAGGAAGGCATGAAACCCCTTCAGGCCATTGGCTTAATATGCAAACTGCACCTCAAACACTTTTTTTCATTTTTCACTCATGATAAGCTATTTCAACACTTGAAGATTGAACACATTTGTCTGTTGGGCCAACGTCACACTCAACTACGTGGTATTAATAAAGTGTGATATGAAAACATATTTTATCATTCCCTCATAAGACAACAAACCAAGCAGGTAGTAGGCGAAGGAAAAACTAGTGCTACAAACATCTATCTGGGATAATGGTCAGTCATGCCAAATATAAAAGATCTTTTGGTAGAATTAACATAAATGCAGACTTCTGCAAGATGAGAGTTTAATTTACTATTTTGGATAAAACAGTGGAATTGACTAGTTAAAAACCTGTCCAATGGACAAAACTAAAATATATAAAAAACACAGATCAATATTCGTTTCCACTGAGAGCTACCACTTAAATACCGTAAGATACCACTGATGAGCTACCGCACAGTATACAACTTACACAGGCAAGTCTATGTTTCAAACTGATTCCTCTTTAAATAGAACTGGTAAAGAAAAACAGTTCCATGGACAGTTTTGTTTTGTTGGGTTTTTGTTGGTTTAGGGGTTTTTTTTTATTTTCCATGGCAAGCAAGGAAGGCCTTAAGAGTGTTTTGCTTTGGTTTTTAAGACAACAACCCCCTCCCCCACCCACTTCCATTTTTCAGAAAGAATTCACTTTTTTCTCTGCTGCAAAATTCTGAAGTGACTTGTGCAGTCTCATTAATTTGAGGGTAAAGAACTCAGGGAGATAGCCTCCTCAGAGCTGAACAGTCTGTAATTTGAAGGTTTTACACAAACAAAACGTAAGTTTACAAGACTGACAGAAGCCAGAATACAAATCAATTTCTGCTAAATCCTTCTTTGCCAATTTCAATTATGTTTTGCAGATACATTTTCTTCCATTAGTTTATCTTTGCATCCTACAACAAAACTAGCAAAATGAAAAAAAAGGATTTTGAAAGAAGCTAGCATTTCTGTCACCAATATCAGCAGTAATTCTAAGTAAAGGACAATACCCCAGCTTGCTATGTACTTCAGAATGCAGTACCTAATTCGAGTTTAAAAATGGATTAAAACAAAGCCAACCAGTTTTCATAAACAACCAACTCACGCTTGAGCAGAAAGTCTCTCCCAGTTCACTTAGCATGCTCTCTTTAAGACAGCACATGCCATACTAATTTTTGCCAGCTAATAGAGCAGGCCAATTCACATCAAACAAATTCTGAATGGATACCCAGTGACTAAACACTTAACTTCAGATTTTATCTTTGACATTAAATAGCTTTCAGAAAAAAAAAAATCAGTTTATGAAGGAGATCCTGGCCACAAAGCAGAGGCTGTGTTTTAGAAGCATGCACAGTAACTACTGACAGGAGTACCACCATCACAGAGTGGGTCTGGACAGCTAAACACTTGTTGGATGGGGTACAAGGGAAGAGAGCATTTCCACGCGTATAGTTTATTTGTAACACTTCTGTACTTCAAGTAAGATACCAACTAAATGTGTTACTATTTTTCTGGAAAAAAAATACAGTTTGCCCTTCTCTAAGATTATCCATCCTGCCAGTGCTACAGATAACACTTTCCTGCTAACTGCCCATTATTTGTCTCACAACAAATGCTATGACAAAAAAATGAAATTAGAATTAATTACCACAACAGAAAAGGCTATCCTCCCACAGAAACTTCCCTTTTCATAAACACAATAAGAATCTCAGCCTTTTAAAGAAAATATTTTCTCTTTGAAACACCACAGTAATCTTGTCCTCCTACATGTTTATAAACTTGCCAGAAGCATCCTTCCTATTAACTACAAGTAACATGGATCTTCTATAAAAACACACTAGTGCTGCTTTCACTGGCCATTCCACTCAGAGACGAATCTAATTTTGTTTCTAATAAAAAAGTTAACTACTCTGAACACATTAAATGAAAGTGAAACACATTATAGAACCAAGCCCATGACTTACTCAGAGAGCTACATTATTTAAGCACTGTGCAAAGGCTGCAACATCAGCCAAAGCATTTTGGCGAAGGCCATGGTTCATCCAGTGATCAAGTTAATTTTTTAAAAAAGAACATGTTAATATTGTAAGAAAAATGCTTCCTTTTCTTTGCATTTTTAAATTTACAAAATAATTTTTGAATCAGGCTATATAAATTAGGTAGTGAATTAATACAATTTTGCCACCCAGAATACCACTTGATTGACATGGCCATACAGCAGACTGATGTGATCACACATGTCTCTGGAGTGTCCCACCACAAACTGCAAACTGACCAAAAGTCAGTCTTGATCTCATCTACTCCAGCTTATTTTCTGAGGGACTTCAGTGCAAATTTAGCACTAACCATCTTCTCCTGTTCCCTCAGTGCTCTGTAACTATAATGCAAATACCTTCATTCTAACCTACATTTATCTCCATTGCCTGTCTACCCCCATCACTACCTACTGAATTAGCTAATCTACATGGAGCTCACAGCTCACCAAGGTCCAAAGACCTAAAAAGTCACTTCTCCAGAGCTTCCTGTGCTCCACCCTCTGTCACACCACAGATGCAAGATGAAATTGGTGCCCTGCCTTACCACATTGGCTATACACACTCTCTTTGGAAGAGGGAGGAAGGACAAAGACTCTCCAACCCTCCCTGGAAGCCTCTGTGCTGGAAGCCTCCACCCAGACCCCATTTGAGGGCACAGAGCCTGGCACTGCCCCAGGTGACAGAGGCACAGCAGAGGAAAAGCCTCACTCCCCAGCTGCCAAAGCTTTGCTCTTGCTTTGTAACACAAGTCACCAACGCTTCCTCAGACAACCAGGAGACAGGATCTGTCTAAGCCTGTGCCTGCCTCTCACAACTGCAGTTACAGGACTAGCTAAAAACCAAAACAAAACCCCCAAAGCCAGCACTGTATCGGAGCACAGGCCTCAACCAACAAAATGCACACTGCCATTTGTCCAAGGCAGGAGGCAACCCTCACTGTCAATTCACACCTCTTCTCATAGTTTAGGGTGATGAGTTTTGACAAGTTTTTCCACAAGCAGAAGTTTCAAGGTTGATTTACCGAGGAAAAGTGAGAAGTTGAATGTGGTACAGATCTCCTCTTACATGAATTACTGCTCTCTCCCACAAATGACACAGCTACAGCTCTCTCAGGCAGAGTCAATAGGGAAAGTTTTCTCTGATGGGTGAAACAAACCCTTTCAGCTCTTTCTCGCTGCACAAAGTGCTTCAGAGAGTGTTTTATTCCACCCTAATTCCTCCAATGCTCTAAGTATAACTTGGGCCTATTTGTATAACTCTCTTTTCTTAACATCTTTCTCAACAGTTAATTCTGGTTTCCCTTCTACTTGTACTCTTCTTGAGGTAAGTACAGTGGATACTGCATTGATAGGCAACTTTGCCATGATAGAAACATCTGCTTATTCTATTGGATGCTTAGGTCCACACAGAGGCACCCTGGGCTACCTGCAATATCACCTTTTACTTGAACAAAGGAGATGCAACAGCCTGGTCAACAAAGCAGGATCAACAAGAAAGAGCTTTAGGTAAGCTCAGCAAAGGTTTGGGTCCGCCCAGACTTGGAGCCCAACGTGTGCAATACAGCTCTAACTCTGTGATCGAGCAAACCTTCCCTCCTTCACCCCCCATCTCCCACCACCACACGATGCAGAGGCAGAAGAAAAAAAATCTCCAAGTAGAGGATGAAGTATGAGATTTATTTCCCAATAATGACTTTTTGTGTTTTTTGTCTTGAATAAGCTGGCAAACTGTTACCAGTTTTCTCGTTGGGGAGGATTAGGACTGCTAAAATAACTCACGTACAGTGCGAGGCTATTGCACTTCTATTAAACAGCGCTGAATCCCCACAAAAAGCTCCATTCAGAGTGAAGCAGCTCCTCGCTGGAAGGGGATGAAGCAATCACAATTTAGGGCCATTTAATTCCTGAAAGAGAGCCTCTATACTGGGATCCAATGTCCCTTAACTCGGCCACATTTGCACCCTACCATTACTGTATTCATCTCAACTTTCCTGTCAATTCCCCTGGAGAAGGACTCTTAACGAAGAAATCATCTGTCCTAGGACTATGTAAATGGCTTATATTTACATCACTTTCTTGGCAACACGGAAAAGTCAGACATAAACCACTATTTCCCCAAAATGGAGAAAATGTGCTACAATAGACACCAATGCTGAAAGAGAGCTTTACAGAGGCTGCTAATGGTGTATTTTTCCTGTCACAAAATGTTGTATTTTATTTTTGAAGAAAATAATCAAACAACTTTGCACTAGAAGCAAAAAAGACAGTTCTGCAATGAAAACAAAGTAAAAAATGAGTTTTCCTGTTTATCTAAAACGTTACCACAGAAAGCCTTATTGTGTGGTTAAATGACATAATTACGCATGATTTCCAAAAAACCACAAAATGGTCAGCATTTTTTCTGCCTGAAAAATACCCACAGAATTTTAGTAAGAATGTCACACTACCAAGACATTTTTACATCCAGACTGTTTAAATTAATGTCACAGCAGAATACATATGCACAAAATAAAGAAGAAATAAATTGCTTTTACACCACTTAAACTATCTGAAGACATTAAACTTTCTTGAATTAAAATCTAGATTTATTGTTCTCATTTACTTGGCCCAGCAGTCCCAACTTAACGTATGAAACCAAGTGGGTCTCATTCCTTGCAAAGCACATGCATTTCCCACATCTAAAACAGCTGGCACAGATACGAATATTTGGGATCATATGGCTTAAACGCAGTCCTGCTTCTCCAGCAGGAAACCATCTTTTACCCTAAGCAGAAGAATGACTGAATTCCCGCCTGTTCCTAGTCTGCATCCTTAAAACTAAAAGAAATGGGTTATTAACTTTGGTAATTGGACTGCAAGGAGCCTTAAATCACAAGTAAGTATTAAACTTTTCTTACAAGACAGAAAATGTAGGAAAACGATGCTTACTAGAGAGGGAAGCTTAAAAAGCACCAGTGATTCCACACCTTGAATAAGCTAAATTGTGCTCTAATGGCACAAAATACAACACTGAACAAATCGAGAGAAACTCAACCAGCCCTCTGAACTCAACTCAGATTTGGGTTTGGTGGTGATGACAGAAATAACAGAGAATATTTACATTTCAGATCTTGATTGCACCTCTGGGGTTTTGCATGTAGCTGCTACCCTTACGTTTTCATTATTTCTTAGTTCACTTTTGGATACAACGTGGCAGGACTTCAGCGCATTAAATATTGTGGAATCTTCATTAAATCAGCTGATCTTTTGCCACTTCCAGCAGTTTTCAATAATCCTTGAAAGATTCAGCTACTGCTGACTTCCCTTTCTCAGCTTCGGCAAAAGACCAATTCTAAATACAGAACATATTTCTGAGGCCAGAAACATTCTGATGGTGTATTATGAGAAAGGGTCATATTTAAGAAAGAGGGTAATCAACACTCAAGTTAACAACAGAATTATTGTTCTTTTGAAACTCTAAGTACATCATAACTAACAGTTTGTCTAAAAGATAAAGTAAATTATTAACTGGACTGAACTACGGTGAAGAGAAGGCAACTCTGAGAAGGCAAAATCTCTGCAGAAGAGATTCTCAACTGACTAAAACAGAAATGCATCATTTAGAAGTGAATTTAATCATAGCCTAGAACAACAAAAAGCTGCCAACATGAAGTAGTGACTTATTTCCTGCTAGCTGTGCGTTAGGACAGTGTTTTGCTTATTGCTTAGACACACCTACACAACAAACATTCTTATCTGCTAGATAAACACAAACCCCATTTCAGTTCAAATACCATTAAACAAATAGTATTTTTCCATACAGAAATATTTTGTTTGGGTTTGTTTTTTAAAGAAAAAAACCATAGTTCTTCTTTTTACTGCTAAATAACGTATATATTTTTAAGATATATTCTAAATATTAAAATATTCTAATTTTTTTCTTTCACAGTACCTTTATACCATCCTCAAAGTAAATTCTTTTCAGCATTCGAAGTAATAATTGAGCATGCAGATAGTTGTGAAGCCCTGGTTTGCACAACTCCCACGTGGCTCATGCTGGAGGTATCAGGGACGAAATCCATGCTCCACACAAGAGCTGCAGCACCAGCCATGGCCACGGCCACCACCTCCTCCCCTTTCTGCCTCTAAGAGTGGGGTCACTGCCCAGGTGGTCCCTTGCACCAGTGCCTCCTGGCATCAGGGGTGTACCCCACTGGGATTGGAAGAGTCACCTCATGACGCCCAGTCTTGCCCCCATCTCCATCAGTATCTCGCCCACCATTATTTTGGCACCTGTAAAAAGCTGCTGATTTCTACATCGTGTGATTTTGCAGACCTGATGGCGAGTTTGTCTTATTTACTTGCACCCAACCAAAACACAACCATCTTCCTAACAAAACAAAAAAAAAAACCCAAACAAGAAAAAAGGAGAAAAAAAAGAAAAAAAATCACTCTGATTTGGTTATATCTCAGGTTTTATCCAACCAAGCAGATGACCAAAAGAACCACTGAGCAGAATCTGAAGCCAAGGCACACTACAAACAGGTATTTGGTTTAGGCACATTACACGTCCTTGCAGAAACCCGAATGAGATTCAAATGTACCTTCCAGATCAGACGAAAAAGGAATGTAACATGCCACCTGTTCCATAAACAAAAGCCCACCCATAGTTTTGTAGCAACCCCATCCCATAGGAATGTTCATTTGAAGATCAGACAGAGCCATGCTTTAAACAAAGGCAAACAAAATATGCAAAATATAACCAGTTTCTCCCACCAATTAATTTCCACAGGAACCTGTGCCTCCAGTCCCCAGAAACTACAACTCATGTGTATCATAATTCAAAGTATTTCCATAAACAACAGGTCCTGCAAGACAATAATGAACAAAATCCCAACATACTGAGCTGTATCTTTTTAACTTTTCCATTTATAGGCTGTATTAATCAACTAATTCCTACATAACTCAGTGAAATGAACAGTTCATAAAAAGAGGGAGTATTCTCTATCTGTAATACACTGAATTGTGCCAATGTCTTCAGTGAATAGACATAAACCAGTCAATTAAAAGTGGTAGGGTTTGGGAGGTTTTTTTCTCCCTTTTCTACATATCCCGATATTTAAGGCTTAATTCTCCCATTCATTGCCTCATACACATTTTGACAGACATCTGCAATTATAGCTTTTTACAGTCATCTCTCTCTCTCCAATTCTCAAACACCTCCAGCTAGTCTAACAATACTGCCTGGTGCAAGTCACAGCAGGTTCCTCAGAGGCAGTTGCAACTCAGAAAGTTGTCAGCAGGTCAGACTGGCAAAGGTCAGACAGTTACATTTTTCTCAACGCAAAGCAAAGGGAACCCTTGCAGACCAACCACCACAGTGTGTCCACATCGGGCTTCAGAGTCATACTTCAGAGTGCTGGTGAAAACAGTAATTAAATCACACACCTAACAGAAAAGTGAAAATTCTTGAAACAGTGAAACTACTCAACTAAGTTTTTTTCAAGTCCAATTTTATCACAATTTGACTAGCATTTGCATCTCATGTTCTTGGACAAGCAAGGTAAAAATGTCAGAAGAATATTATACATTTCTTCAGGGTTGCACTGGATATAGTTTTGTATACATTGAGTCCTCTGCATCTTCCTCAGCCACTTCTAGCTGCACAGAGTGAGGGCAAAAGGGTGGGAGAATAAAGTATTTTTCCATTAGTCTCATTTGCTGCTAGTCCTACTCTTGTAGGCTTTACTGAAATAGTAACACAGGGCAAAAACTGACTACAGGAAACAAAATGAGGGGGGAAAAGAAAAAAAAAGTTTACCTCAACAGCTGAGTTCAAGACACCCAATCACTTCAAGTCATCAAGGCAGAGGAAAATACAACTTAGCTTCCTTAAAAATCACTGATAATTCCTTTTTGTCTTAAAGACTAATTTAATAGTGTCACAAGTTTTGTATCAGCATTTATTATTTTGTTAATAACAACTGTGCAGGATGCTCAAGAGAGCAGGTCCAGGAGGTACCTCTCAGAACATCGCCCAATTTCCCATCCACAATCACCCAGCAAGGGTACAGCATCCTCTCCAGTCCATTTCCTATTTCCTATTAAGTTAAGCTGTAAAAACTCATAGCTTATCACATCTTTGCTGTTTAAACAAAATAGATAAATACAGTTACACTGGTTTTGTCTTCAGGCTGCACGCACATGTTCTGTATGGTACGTGTACACACGTGCTCTCTGCTGGACCACAGCAAGTTGCTGAGATTGTTTGTATGATTTTTAAACAAAGTAAAAATGAATGGCTATTGCTTCACTTATGAGAATTCTCTGCTCAGGTCTTAAAAAAAAAGAGAAAAATCAACACTTTTGACCTGGTTTCATGTTCTCATTCATATTCACAGGCCAACCTGTGTTGGAAATGTGGCTAGTCAAAACAATATTAAAACACAGTACCATTTATCTGTAACAAACAGTAGGATACATTAACTGGTTTTAAAAAGTAAAGGTGTACCCTAAATTTGTCAAGTATCTGATCTGTGCAGCCTCCTGTTTACCTAGCCTGTTCTGCTACTTTAAAAAGTGAAAGTTCTATTTTAAAATTATCAGAACCAGTCTGTATCCTTTAAAATGCCACTTAACTCCAATTATGAGTAAACATCAAACATCCCACAAATACTAAAACAAGAAAGGAATTTTAATGAGAAAACAATCAAGAACTTAAAGCACTCCTAAGGAATCCATTAAAGTTTTTTAGGTTTGTTTTTGTTTAAAGGAAATGGTGCAAAATGTCCTTGCAATCCCAACGTTCCCAAGATCGCAATCTGAAGGCCCCCTTAGATGCCATGCCTTAAAAGGCAAAAAGAGTCTAGACATACTGGTAAAACAGAACATTAAAAAAATAGATGTAGGCCAGAACATTAAAGAGCATTGCCAGCTGTACTGGGGAATGCATGAAAGCTTCGAGCCCGTCTTGCTGTTCAGACTGTCTCAGGAGCGTTGTGCAGCAGCAGCATCCAAAATAGAAAAGAGCCCACGGACTTGCATTGCGTAACTGCAAATCCACCTACTCGTGATTTTATAACTCAGGAACAGATCTGCCTAAAGACTGCAAACAAACTTGGCACACGGCAAACAGAGGACTATAAAATGTTGTTAACACAACACAAAAGCCCCAAGATTCTGGCAACAAGGCCTGAGCTTCTCAGGCAGGATTCTCACCCAACACCTCAGAGACAGAGACTACCCTGGAACTCTGGAAGAGCACCCAAAATACTTTAAAAATGTTACCAAGTGATAACATATTAAAAACAATTAAATTAAAAGAGCTCCATGATTAATAAAAGGTTTCATCTACATTAGATAAAATTTCTAAGCATTCGATGCAAAAATTAGCTTCTTTTAGAAAAGTATGTGATCAAACAACTAACTAGTTTATTCACAGCATTCGAGTGGCAGTATCAGTTCCTAGCATGAAAGTAATTTCATAAGACAATACTTACTAAACATTATTAAAGACTTGTAGTACTTAAGTGTTTCATAACATTCATAACTGTGCTTGTTGCTTTCTTCCATGATCATTTCAGTTTAAAATGTACAAAACTACAGAAAATTATTCATACGGAAATGCTTGTAGTTGACTCACAAAATAATTCTAAAAAAAATTGCCAGAACTGTTGAGCAGTGCTGTTTCACTGGCAGATTCACAGCATTTGAGAATAACAGTGTTCAGCTTAAGTGAAAGCTACAGCAGAAGTATCACTGGATGCGACTCCAGACCTAAGCCCAGGACATACTTCTACATCCTGGGCTCATGGCTGCTGTGCTTTTAAGCTACACTGTAATGAGAACTATCACTTGCAAGCTGAATACTTTGTGAACATACATACAAGCTAAAGAAAATTTTTAAAAGTGTCTTGAACAAGAAATTATTCAAGCATCAACACCTGAATATCAAGTTACATACTAAAAAAAAGTTTAACTGCAGACAATGCTGAAGACGCTTATTCGGGTAAAAATGCATCAAATTCTTCTGCAAGCTAAGGATTAAATACCAGAACCTCAATTAAATTATTTAAATACAATAGTCAGAAATGTGACACTCAAGAGTTACAGTTCTCAGTTTAATTTGCACATAGTGAGATTAAAATATTAAAAGTTACTGAAGCCACCTTTCAGGCATTACACCATTCTAGCAACACACTGCAGTGTGAGTACAGGTTTGATCCTGGACATCTACTCAATAGGACAATGCTTGAGGTCTAGAAGCAAGGCAGGCATTTCTGAAAGGCAATTTTGAGCACAGGATGATGACTACCAAAAAGTCTGCAAGTTGATTTAACAAAATGATGAATTAACTCACAACAGAAACAGATTCCTCCTATACCCGTTATGTTACAAGAAAAATACAGACTCTTGAAGTGCTAGTCCTTCTCCTAGTTTTCTTATCTCAAGATGACAATTAAATCACTAGGAAGGCTCATCAGACATTGCCAGAAAGATTACGAGAAAAGAAGGTGGCTTTCCAAACAATAACACCATTACAACTACATTCCTTACTGTAGCATCTACAGTTTGTATAACTATATATTATTATATACTACTATTACACTGGTTCATAACGGGAGAAAAAAAAAAATAGAGCATACTATTACAGAAGTTACAGAAATTTCTTCCGAAAGCAGAACTTAAAACTACCCACCATCTTAGAGAGAAATTTATAACAGGAATGTGGAGTTCACTGGCAGTAGGACACCAGTCCACAGCCAGATGGTAGTTGAGAGACACCATGAAAGAGACCAAGACACATTCACCTTTCTGCAGAAAGACAACCACAGTCTTTTCTTGAGCTGCACACAGAAACCATAAAAACCAAAGCTAAACAGAGTTATCTCATCATTCTTCCCTCTAGGGTAAATGTCAGTATAAAAATATTGCCACACAGCAATGGAGATGCACAATCTTAAAAGAGAAACCTCTGCAAAGAGAAATCAAGAGTTTCAGAGACACTGAGGAGAGATGGTTTACCAAAAGAGGATTTGTGCTCCAAGCTTACTTGTGTATCACAAATTGGATCCTTTTAATATGGTATTATAACAGTTTTTTCTAAGATCAAATCAGTAGTGTCCATCACCAGTATCCATTGTCATACAAGCCGCTATAAATACAGCTGAGAATCAAAGCTCAACACACCACAAAGTCATAGGGATTTCTTATTTAAACACACATTTATTGTTCAAAAATTATAAGAGAATAAAAGACAGAAGACAGAGCTAATGATAGAATGACTATAAATTACCAATGCAATCCTAGGATGTAACAGGAGAAGTATCTCCAGCAGAGGGTTGAAGTGACACATCACTACACACCGTGGTAGGACACACTTGAAAGGTTACCCGCTACCCAGGTTGTGCCTACTGAGAAACAAGTACCTCTGTCAGAGGGTGGTGCAAGTGATAACTAAATATGAGATTACTGAACATCTCATAACAGTTTTCAACCAGATTCTAATAGTTTGCAATTAGCTTACTCCTCGCAATGTAAGTGTTATTACTCTCATTTTTAAATATAATCAAAAATGAGAATTCTCAGCAGTCTTATTACCCATGTAGGCATGTATTACAGGCTTTTTGAATTTTGTTTTCTTCATTGCAATAGATTCTGATAGCAAAGAATTTTTACCGTAGTCCTGGTCTTAACCAATTTCTGAATCTGGAAATGTATAATGACAGTAAGCCACAAAACAACTTTTTCCAACGTTCAGCTACTCTCCACCAATGAAGATGGAACTTTTTATTCTGAAAATTGTGAACATATGAACTGCTATTCCCATCAGATTTCATTTAGCTCAAAATCTTGCCTTCACTGATGGGCAATAGCATATGCTACAGAGAACAAGACAAGAGCAAGCATGCAGTGATACTTCCCAGTACACTCATCAGCAACGTACAGCTCAGAGACCTCCCAAGCAGAAGTATTATCTTCTTTAAAAGGAGTCTCTGATGGATTTTTGTAGCATTTGGAACAGATGCATGAAGAAAAGAAAGTCCAGGGCTCTCTAAGCCACAGAGGCCATCACTAACCACCACAATGCCATCCTCTCTTAAGCTAGCATGTGATAACGGTTTTCTGACACGTGCTATTTGATCTTACTGCTCCAGTGAAACCATCCCTAACCAATGTCAACGTCACAAGAACTGGCCAGGCACAATTTTTCACATCAGTTGCCCCAACAGTTAAAGATGATATATGTTGTGGATGTTCCATCACTGAATATGTTCAAGACCAGGTTGGATAGAACCTCATGCAACCTGGTCTAGTTAGTAGGATGGTGTCCCTGCCCATGGCAGGGGGCTTGAAACAAGATGATCTTTAAGGTCCCTTCCAACCCAAACCATTCTATGATTCTATGTTACTTTAAATCAAGTGCCTGTGAAAATCCAGCAGGATCCTGGTGAGAAACAACGAGGCTCCCAACAGGATCCTGCCTGGTTTCCTCACAAATCACATGGTGGCCTGATGTACAGCCCACCTGGAGCTACAGTTCCCAAAGAAACCAGGGAGCAAAAAACCAGGCAGCCATGATTCACCATGGGAACTTCAATGGGAGGTGTATGTCTATGCCCAGCTGTACTGATAGCAAGATCCTTGAAGGTGCAGAATTATAGCAATCAAGGAAAAATAATTATACACTTAGAAAAGCTGAAGAGAAAAATAAACTTAGGAGGAAAAAAAATCAAGACAATCTCATCTGAAGCGAAACAATTTCCAGCAAAGCCCACTTCTTCTGGATGGCAGCAAGGGGCCTCTCCAGATTCCTCACATAGTAAACACCTTTCTTCAGCATGCACACTCAGAAAAAGGAAAGAGTCTCCTCAGGAAATTCAACAGAATGGGGAAGAAGTACTGAAACGAGACAGATCATTTGATGTCCATAGGAAAGTTTTCCAGGGATATCTGTTTGATTATTGTACAATAATCTCCATGGGAATTATTAAAGCCCCCAAAACCATGAGAAACATTAAACCATGCCAGAGAGTAATGAAAATAGCTTTTCTGCTCTGGTCTCCAAGGACAGCTATCTAATCTCTCACATCTGCTGTATGGCAAGGTTCTGCTCCACCTAAATGCTGCAAAATCAGCTGAGACAATTTCCACCTAGATTTCAACTTCCCCAAAGGAAAAGCATTTCTTTGGTTAGTACACAAGTCTGGCTTCTCCCTGACTTTCATTTCAAGTTCAAACCCTCATTTAAAAAAAAAAACAACAAAAAAACCAAACAAACAACAAAAAAACCTCAACAAAAAACAGCAAATGAACAAAAATACACAAAACAAGCATGAGAGCTCCATACCACTTAAGTCTTTCTCCTTCCATTCATTTCCCTTCACATTGTATACTTTCCACGTGCCTGATGACCTCCACTCAGATGTCTCAGCCACCCCAGTAGCCCTGAAAACTCCTTTCCTGATACGGTCCAACACTCACCAGCTTCCTTCAAGCTGCTTTTTTAAAACAGGCTTAAAGCTGCAGCCCCAGATACAGCAGATGTTTCCTCACAGGTCCAAATAAACACACATGCAACTATTTCAACAGAACAATAAGATACTGGCAAAGAAGCTACTTTCCGAGAAGCTCACCTACCTAACAATAAAACTTTCAAAAAGAGGAAAATCAGTTCAATAACTAAGTTGTTCCACATGGGTCCTTTTTTTTACTTCCTCACTATTCTTCATATTGAATATTACTGACCATTAGCAGACAGATGTATCTACTAGGTAACTGTTCAACTTAGCCTTAAATATTAATAAAAAGCCCTAAATAGTAAAATCCAGTTTTCTTAGTTTGCATACCCAATCTAAAATTAACAAAAAAACATAACGCTGCTCAACCTTTTCTGAGAGTCAGGAGAAAGCAAGCCAAAATAAGACTCAGAAGTAAGCGGCACAATGCTATACATGAATCATCATCATCAACTACTATGTCAGTGCCCCTTTAAAGGGCATTTTAGGGTATATTCTCTCAAAATATTCATAAATAGCGTTTAAGCTATTATCCCCTCTAGCAGCACTTAAATTACTCCATATCCTTAAAATGTCATACTGCTTTTCATCTCCTAACAACTCCTGTAACAATGTTTTAAATCAATAAAGACAAATAACAAAATAATACAGCCTTACAATTACCTATTTTCAGTCACTTGCTCTTTTTTTCCCCTATTCCCTGTTCCTCCTGCTTTTGCTAATCAAAGATGGACATTTGGAAGAAGCATTTAAGCCACAATGTCAACACTTATCCTTCATACACAGCTCTACAAACTAATTTGCAGAAAGTCCTTCAACTGAAGATTAGAAAAACCAACATTTGTCTTGAGCTGATAATTATGTCTGCCAATCACATATGTATTTTAAGACAAATCCTGGTGCTAAATGTAGTACATGTATTGTTATCTTTCCTGGAGCATTCTTCTTACTAGAATGTATTTAAACACCTTTCATCTTTACTAATACGTGCCCCCCTTTTTTTTTTTTAGGTTTTCTTGTATGCAATAAAGGGAACTCCTCTTCATTTTTAAGACCTCCAGTTCTATGCTATGGATTTTGACACGTTTTAGTTCCTATAGTATTTTTGTAAAGGTATTACCAGACATTAAAATAAAAATAATTATACTTGGCAAATAAGCAAATTAAGTGCACCACGCAACATGCTCTCTCTTTTCTTTCTTTTCCAAAACTGCTCAGTTTTCCATTGGTTTGCAAAATTCCATAGTCTCCACCATGACCATGAATCAGATGCAGCTTCTTCTGAGTACAACTGTGCAGAAATTAAATGCATCAAGATGGTACGTAGACCTCCATCCTGTACTAGCTAAATTAACTTCTTGTCAGCTTCTGACCCAGTGGACTCACACACTCCACAGGAACCATGTGCAGTAGCTCAGACCACTCTTATTAAAAAGGCACAAAACATGACTCAGTTCCCCCGAAGATACTAATCTGCACGCATACATCTTCCTAACAATGTGCTGGAAGTAGTGATGTCTTTGTTAACAGACAACAAAACTCCTCTACCTGTAGCTCCAGCACTGTGTGGTTTTCCCCTCAGCTTTCTTTACAGAACTTAAAAGAATTAAAAGTTGTATTCCATATAACTTTGCAACTTGTGCCAAGCAACTCAGATTTTATTAAAAAAAGGATTCACTTACAATCAGTAATCACTCATTTTAATTACAAGCTTTTGTGACATGACTTGCCACAACTATTAGTGTACTAGAGAAAGGATCAACAGTAGGAACAGAAACAAAAATCCTGAGGGCAGATTATTTCAGCATCTTAGTCAGCACCACCCCAGGATTTCAACCACAGGGACAGTTTTTAACAGTTCAAAGACAGGTAGATGTTGCACAGTGATGACAGATTCTTTGGCTTCAGTCCTGAGAACACGTAACGCAAACACAGCTATTCCCTGTGTGAGACTACTCAGGTAACACGCTTGCTGCTACCACTCACAGACAACAGATTCTGTTCTACACCAGGGAGAACGGATGAAAACAAATCACACTTCCAAATCCTGGGTTTTACTGGTTATTCATAAAAAATGATCACAGATCCACCACTGCAGTCCCCTAAATTGTGTTGTTGTTGAACCTAGGATACTTTGAATGTATTTCACACGAAACCTGTACCTGCAAGCTTTGTCTTGCATTAACCAGTAGTGGGTTTAAATTCGGAAATTAAATATATGAAAAATTAAAATGTTTCTGCCATCATAGTCCTCAAAGAACTCACTCACTTCAAGTGAAAACAATTAAGTAGCTTCTTATAGGGTACTACAAATTATTTCATTTTAATTAAAATCTCTATTTTAAGATAGCCTGAAAACCCCATTTGTTTATTTAAAAAACCATCAATATTGAAGTGTCTTTTAAAGCAGATCGATGAAGACAAACAGAAAAACAGACAAAGTGCTTAGCTATTATTACACCTTTAGCTGCTGTGGTGCCCCAAGACCTGCACGGACTCCAACAAACCGAACAGTTCATCTGTGCAACGTACATGA
Source organism: Brachypteracias leptosomus (assembly GCA_013401335.1). Classification (NCBI taxonomy): domain Eukaryota; kingdom Metazoa; phylum Chordata; class Aves; order Coraciiformes; family Brachypteraciidae; genus Brachypteracias; species Brachypteracias leptosomus. Next base: position 666,414 of record VYZX01027444.1, on the reverse strand, counting down.
ATTAACACATCTTACATTTTGTTTCAGAAAAATTTAGGTTTGGTTTAGATTGTCCACCCCTAGGGTTTCTTTACACTTACTCTGTGCCCTTAAGAGAACTTCAATCTGACAAAGGTGAGCACATGAGTGCTCTGCAGGCACCCAAGTCGGCCCCAGGGACAACCCAGCCCGCAGCCCCCCACCGGGCACTCGGGGTGTCCCCATCCCGCGGCCCCGGCTGGAGGCACCCCCGGGCCGGGACAGGCCTGGCTGCCGGGACAGCGTCACCTGGGCGAGCCGCACCGCTCCCCTGCGCCGCTACCTCAGCCCATCGAATGAGAGAACGCTTAGTGTTCAAATTGAACTATTTACGTACTGAAAAGCTGCCCTTTTTTTTTTTATCCTTTACAGAACCACAGGGTTGTCTGCCAAAGGCACGGGCAGGCCCCGCCAGGCACACGGAGGTAAAACCCCTCCCTGGCCTGTGCACCCCTACGAAACCCACCGTAATGGAGGCCTGCCCGGGCCGCTTCCCGCAGCGAAGGGAAGCCGCACCACCTGACGGGAGCGAGCCGGACGTACCGAGAGTCACCCACACCAGCAGCGCTTCTTCCCGCCGCCGGGGACGGCAACGGGGCAGAACGGCGGGAGCCGGGAGGAGAGCACCCGGACCCAGCCGAGCCTTCCCCCCGCACCGGGCTGACCCGGCCCCGGGCTCCTCGGCCGCCTGAAATGGAGGACGGCTGGGCCGCAGCCAGGCGCCGCGCCCGCAGGTACGTACCTCGCCGCCGGGCCGGCAGCGCCGTTCCCCGCTCCCGCCCGTACCGGGGAAAGAACCCGAAGGGGAAGGGCTCTCCCGAGCGCGGACGGCCGCGGGCCCGCTCCCCGCCGGCGGTACCTACCACCTCGGCCACCTTGATCCTGCCGAAGGTGCCCCGCAGGTAGTCCAGGTCGCAGCGGAGGCCGCCCAGCCCGCGGCGCTGGCTCACGGGCTCTGTGGTGGGCTGGTAGGGACTGCTGGCCCCCGAGATCATGGAGGTGCTGGACGCCTCGCCGTCGAAGCCCTCCAGATCATCGCCGTTCCTCATGGTGTCGGTGCTGCCAGCGTCGCCGCGCTGCTGAGGGGCTGTCCGCGAAGTTCACCTATGGGAGTGCCGGCTGCATGGCTGCCCCGGTCCCCCGTCAGGCGGAGCGGCGCGGGGGGAGCGAAGGCAGCATGGTGCGGTGCCCCGGCCCCGCCGCCTCAGCCCCGTCCCTGCGCGGGAGCAGGAGGAG
>VYZX01027444.1:625621-643593 GCA_013401335.1 Brachypteracias leptosomus | reverse complement strand
TCCAAGTTAATCCACGTACTATAGAAAATGACATTCTAGAGAGGGTTTAGTAGAACAGGTTTCATTATGGATTCCAGCATAAGTGACATGAAGTAGTTTTAGACTGTGTAGTTTAAAGCAGTCCCCACTCCAATAACTCAACTGATGCATAATAAATGTATTAAGGCAACGTAAGGAAATAATGTATTTGAACTCTGACTGCTTGGCAATACAGAATTCTACTTAGAGTCATATGAATGACAAAAAAAAAGCAAAAAAGAAAAACAAACCTGAAGCTATGCCATAAATTCATTCCTGTTATTAAACTAATTACACTATTAGTGAATAAATTCCAAAATCTTTCTACAAAACCTTTCTTTTTTAAGGGAAATAAAACATGATAAAAACAGTAAAATGCTTGTTCATACTTTTAATATTTGGATCTGGTTTCTTAACTGATGTTATTGGTGAGGCACTGGGTACATTGGCGGGACCAGCTCTGCCTTGAGTTCTTGGGGATCCTGCAGGGCCTCTTGCAGGAGATTCCTTAAAAGAAGTCCAAAACACACAAATCAGAGAAGAACTCAAATGGATTAGTTGCATAAAGAAAATATAACATAACATACAAATTACTTTTTAAACTTTTATATTAGCACTGTAGTACAGGCACACTGGGGAAAAAAAATCCCAAACAAAACACCACCAGTTATTTGGGGTATATGCCTCCACTAAAATAAAGGATGAATCACTGTAGGAAATTTTCAGTTCAATTATCATCAGATATTTCTGTTTCCACAGTGAATTAAAATGAAGTAATATACAAGCAATGCTTTAAAACAGTCAGGTTTTTTTAAATTTACTTTCAGCAGTTTAAGGAGATTCTATATTTTAAATTTACATTTACAAAATGAACCTCTTCAAGTTAGAATCACTCCCTCTTCCCTAGAAGGAAACAAAACACTTCCTGCTTTTCTCTTGGATCTACTTACTGATGCTCTTGTAGGCGTTGCTGGCTGTTTGGCAAGGAATGACTGCAAAAACAACGTATTAAGAGTATTAAATGTACTTCAGAAAATATACAGGAATAAAATACAGTGAAGCTGACTAACCATTAATTCATTTGATTTTTTTTCCTCATATTTACAGGCTTCATCTTTTATATTTATATACTTCCAGACTTTACCACTAGAGGACAGGGCTAAAATGAGTAAATAAGCTTCAGTCCTTTGTCTTACACAGCTGTTCCAAAACTCTAAGCCAGAACACCCAAGTCTGTAACCTCTTTGATATTTATAGTCAGCGATACAGGAAAGCACTATTAGGTTTATTTAAACAATAGAGCAGTAAAGAAAATAACAAGATACAGCAAAGCCAAATTTGACACCTTGAAGTCTTTCAAGCCTCTGGCTGTGAGAAAACTGCAATGCTAACATGTTATTTTTCAGAAGAATTTACATTTTACAGATTAATACACCTATGTTGTAAAATTTCTAATTATTTTCTTGCTCTTCTCCTTTGAAGTATAAGATAATTCTGTTCTCAACATATTTTCCTTTCAACTTGCCATATTTTCTACTTGTATTTGTTAAAATAAAGAAAACTCTTATTTCACAATTGCATCGGAATTTACGAAGCTGAAAAGTGGCTCTCTAGTGACTGAAATGAGGAATGAAAAACTGAAGGCAATACCAATGGAGAGCTTAAAGCAAAATCTTATTTAGTAAGAACTTATTTTCATTCTTCCATTCTTACCTGCTGCTTCATAAGAAATACTTGTTCATCTTCTGCTGCCAGCTCTTTATCATGGACTAACTGTTGAACAAAATTTTATTAGAAGTAAAAAGGAAAATTATTGTAACTGCTTTTGTGTTTTGATGATCAGAAGGAAAAAGAGAAATCTTTAATAGCATTCTTTAAAAAAAAAAAAAACCAACAAAACCCAAAACTTCTTTCACATTTAAGAGTAGTAACGTTAAAGATGTTCTCATTAAAAAAAATATATTGCAAGTGAATGGGGTAGACTAGGATTGATGCCAGTCTGTGGGTATTTTCCTAGAAAGGTGAGTACTTGGTAAGTAGCCATATTCATCTTTTTAAATTTAGGTATTAATCTCATCAGCACCTCTTCAAAGACCTGAGATTACTTTACTCCATAAGACCTCACACCCCTCAGCTCCCAAAAGCATGATGCCAGCTCTTATCAGTCCTACGCTGCTATTAGGCAATGCTTATTTCCCATAGGCACCAAGGATTAAACCCTTCCCTTATATGAAAGCTTCAAACAGCTCTTTCTTTTTACAAATACTTCCCAAAAAACACATTAAGCGTGTAAGAAAGTTCTAAAAGAAAATTTCCAATGCAGGCCAGAATATAATTTCACTCACAATTCTCCATATTATCCAATAGATATCCTAATTCCTCTGTGCCTATGCTCACAAAATCAGCAATATACAGAATTTATATGGATTACTTTCTGCTCTTGCCTTACATGAAGAAATCTGTCATTAACTATACGTTACTGCAATAACCATATACTGTCTTGTTTTACAAGGTTTGCCTTTACATGGTGACCTCAATGCCCTGTGTGCACGTATGCAAACTGTTGAAGTCCTACAACAGTATTCTCTACTTTCAGAAAGTGGTTTTGCCCCATGTATGCAGAAAGGTTCATGTGAAATGGTTATTTTGGGACTGCCTTTCCTTCCTTCACTAAGCTGAATGATTTCTGTGTTTGCTTGCAGTACTTTAAACAACTGGAAAATGAAAGCATGATGTTTTACACATTTGGATACCAAAAAAAAAAAAAAAAAAAAATCCATTTAGATTTGGAGTTCTTCAATATTAATACCTATTAGCAGCCATTCAAGCAAACTGCACTTATTTGTTGGGGGACAGGGAAAAGTTTACCCCTTTTTACCTTTCTTACAGGAGGTTTTACAATGAAGTCCTCATATGCATCTTCTGGTTTCACTGTTGTGAAGTTTTCATGTAAAATGGCAATTTTCTTTTCATTGTCCCAACCAGCAGGTCTATAAAAAGAAGGAGAGCTTCGCCTTTTCAGTCACAAAACGCACTTTTGCAGAGACCATTTATTTACTGCCCTCTGCCTGAATAAGGCTATTTTATTACAGGTCAGTCCTAATTTTCAGCTGAATTCCACAGCTACTACAAAGCTGGATTGGTATAATCTGAGACAAGTAACCCAAGGAATATGCACCAAGTCATTTTTTTTAATTCTGTATTTCCAAAGACTTGCATGCTAAGCTTTTTGAATGACACAAACCATTTAATTTACTGTTATATATGTGAAGTGTAGTGCTTAACAGAAAACAATGCAAAACCATGCTGCATATACAAGTGACTTACATAAAAACTGCATCCTTTTCTACCACTAAGGCAGGTGTGGTAAACTGAAAACCGTATGTTTTATGTACAATGTACTTATACAACAGATCAAGGTTCTTTTCCTCCTTAACCGATGTATAAATCAAGGCAGCCCCATCTGATTATTTATTTAAGGAAAATTATATAAGAAACAGTTTTTAAATTACAGTAAGAATTTCAAAACAGGTGGTAAAGGATATCCTTCTACTAGAGCTAATTTTGAGAAGTAGTTCAAGGCAAAAGCTATAGCCATTTAGTGTTCAGGGAGAGGAAGGGGCTATAACAGAAGACTTTCCTTTGATGTACACAAAAGCTACCTAGCCTCCCAGGTACTTAATTTTGAAATAGTGAAAAGCTTAAGAGACAGCTGAGATCTCAGGTTTACATTGAAATTGCAAGTTTTGAAGGGAAAACCAAGAAAAAACGGCTCACAAAATGCAAGACAAGTCCTTTGTGAAGGAACAAAAGCTCCAAATTCCAATCACAATTTAAAAACCAGAAAAAAGTTTTATACACATCTCAACATTTTCAAAACAACAAATGCTGCACAATAAATAACTAAATACCAATTAATCTTGAAGGGCATTCTCTCAGATTAACTTTATGGGAAACTTGACACTAAGAGGTATTTTCTTGCTTCCAGATCACAGCACATCTCTCCAGTGCAGGAAAGGATACACTGTAAGCAGAATCTCCGGATGTGTGACTGAATGAAGTCAAAGTGCTCTTCTCTGTAGTCATGCTCCTTTTCTAGTACACTCACTGCATCACACTGGAAGAAAGGGAGAAAAACAAAACCAGAAAAACCCAGTCATTTAATCCCAGCACACCCTAAAATGTTACACACATGTCACAATTACTTTGAGCCTTTGGTTTTAAATGCCACCAATAAATCAAAATATAAAGTAATTAACATATAATTGACAAGGTTATTACTCCTCTGCAAATTTAAAAATTGGCACTGATGGCAGAAGCTTACTTTTAAAATAAATTCCTTTACTATTAATCCAGGATTCATTTTGCATGTCTGTATAAAGCATGCCTTCTAAAAGAAAAGTAATTAAACTTTTCCACAGTAGCAAACAGAACTAGAAACTCACTTTTGTACAAACTACCAGCACAGGAATACCAAGGTTGTGAGTCAGCACATTTTCTCCAAGTGGCAAAGAAACATGTTCATCCTCTTGGCCAGAGGAAGGGCCTCTTCTCTGCGGTGATCCTTGGTAGCCTTCTTCAGGTTCTACATACTCTTGAAACTCCTTTATAACTATTAAGAGAGAGATCTTCTTAAGGTGGAACAAAGGAACTAGGTCTTTTAAAAATCATAATTCATCTATGACTAATTAGAAATCTCAACTTTTTTTTTTCCTTTTTTATAAAGAGGTACTACATGAGAGCAGAATGCAAGCTTAAGCACTGTTACCCCTTCAAACACAATTCTCCACCAAAATTTACAGCAAGCTAAATCAAGTGCAATTTGGAGCCATTAAAAATAATCAAAACTAGATGCAAGAGCTATAGTATCCGCAAAAGCACATTCCTCAACTCAATGCATTTCATTATAGGGGAGCTGACAACAGAAAACGTAAATGTAGTTTAGCAATGCATCCTATACTCTGTGCAACTTGTACCAAGTTTTGGAAGAAAACAAATCTAAATGGCCACAGAAAACATGAAGCTGAAACAGCCACTCCTTCTTATGAACTATCACTCAATTTAAGTTTCTATTACTCTACATTTCTGTTGCAAGAGTCCAACACTAGAAATATAAAAAATACACTACATAAATACAGACTCAAGGACTTCTAAATGTTATCTGAAGAGATGCAGCTGTATTCTGGAAAATTTCAATGGAGTCCTGAGGAAACTAGATGCTTTCTATGTTTTCAATGCTTTAATTTTATGGCAATGATGACTATTCCAATAATATTGAATACTATCAAATACTGAAGTGGCTAAGAAACAGTATTAACACCATTTTGGAAGCACACTGCGACCCCACTCATGCTTTATCAAAACTGGGCTGCAACTTACAGCTTGTATGTCTTTTTTCAGAATGAAAGCCATAGACCAAACCAATCTGCCTACTGGATGTGTCTGCTCCCAGGCACAGCACTTGCCAAAGGCCCGGGGCTCTCCCTCACATGACAACCCCACCTGAAGCCTCCTCCTTGCTCAGCCATGAGGACCCCTCAGGAAAGAGAATGATTTGCTCCCATGAAGACATCTTTATTTTAGAAACAGTGGGAGCCAGCTGACTTACAGTCAGCCCTACAGTGCAGTAGGGAAAATGCTTCGGAAAAGCTCCTGATCTCCAGCACCATCACAAAGAGAGTGTTGTTCAGCACATCCATCCACGTGACAGGGAAGGAACTGCAACTGTACTGCAGGCCATCTGATACTCCTGAGGTTTAGGAAGTGGTGAAACCTCAGTAAAGTTTATAATACAAATCTTTCAAAATAAAGTCCCTGTACCTTTCCAACCTAGGAACCATTCCTGCACTAGTACAGGCAAAGGTGCACAAACTAAAATTTTTATTTGAAATATAAAGTTGTGTAATTCCTGTGGAAAACAGGGTAGCTCTAGTCCAAAGAAAAACTTTTAAAAGCCAACATTAAACATAGTCCATAAGGCTTCCTATCACCAATTCAATATATACCAAGGTCTACGGAAACAAAAAATTAAAAAAATGGAATGCTGTTGCTTTCAAATTTGGAAAGGCAGTGCCGTCTGGTGGAGAGGAAACCACAGTGCTCTCAAAGAGATGCCCTCCTCTAGTGCTGCTCCATATTCAGCATCTAGAAATCAAAATTCCATTATATATTCTGCACATTGAATATGATTACTGACAAAAAAAAGGCAAAAAACACTTCACCGTGGAATTAAATTGTTGTTGTGGATTGTTAATAATTCATGTGGTCTGGAATCGATCCTTGAGTAGTGATAGAAATGCTACAGGAACACCCAGCTTTGGTTAACAAGGGCATCTGCTGAACAAGTAACTACAGTGAGAACCTCTAACTACCCTATCTTGAACATAGATACATTTGTTTCTGAATTAAAGTGGTTTCAGTGCCTGTTAGTGATAGGCTTTTTAAACACTTTTTGAAGACTCTCACTCAATCCCCATTCCTATTTAAACTTTAGTCTTGTTAAATATAAGTAAACTTGCATGGCAAGCGTTGTCACACTACTTCTTATGAACAAACTGCCTTCTAAGCAGTTAATAAAGAAGCTCACTTCAGTTGAAGTGTTTCTTTGCCACACAGCAATTTAATACTTTTTCCTTACCTCCCATATCTATTTCTCACCTGCAGTCCACTCTCAAACTTTTAAAGGACATAAAGTTCATCATGTATCCAAACAGCCTGCATAAACATTTTCTCTTTCCTTTTTTCAGTGAGCTAAGAATATTTTCTCCATACAATTAAGGAATCATGTTCTATATGGTATGGAAAATATCTATTTTCTTTATTAAGAAGTAGGGGAAATTACTTTGGGTTGTTGTTTTCTTTTTAACAGGCTATACAGGTACAATGATGCACATAAAATAAAAAGCCAGAAAAACAACTGTTCATCCAACAAATCAGTAATATTCTGCTACCTATCAGTAAGCACCAGGAACGGCCTATTACATTTCAAAAATTATCACCAGGTGATGATATGCCAAAAAAAAAACCCCCCAACTAACGAAAAAGCCCACACCTCCACTACAGCATGCTGATTTATCTACCCGACTTGTGGCTTACTCAAGTAAAAAGTCATTTATTGAGACTTTTGCATTTAACACAGCAAATGAATGCAAATTTCCCAAGAACTGCTTTGTTCTCATGTCACACAAACTACCAAAAGCTAACTAGAACAAGAACAGATGGATCACTCATGTCACAGGAGCAATTGCCTCCATGCCACCAAAAAATCAATCTGCAACTATTCGTAGGTTAGATTGTTCTAATAACAAAATCCTCAGCCTTGGAGCACTGTTTAACTGCAATATGGAACTGGCAGACAAACATTACAACTTAACTAGATAGATCACAAAAACACTGAACAGCAGAACAAAAAAAGCAGAAAATTTTTCTGAGACAATCATTCCATATTTACTCTCAATTAAGTTTCACAACAACTCATGCAGCTTTTAGCTTTTTTGTGCACTATCTTTACTGATCATAAATTTTAGTCTTGTGAAAATAATTCCCAGGCAAAAGGTGTCTGGGCAAAGTAAGTTTCTTTGATCTTTTAGCTTAAAAATTCTTTCAGATGTGTGTCAGCCAAAAAAAAAAAAAAGGCAGAGAACCTGAAATTAATTCAGCTTGAATGGGACATTAAATTTTCAGAAAAATATGTTATTGTGTTTCAAGTCTTTAGCTTCAAACACTCCAGAGGACATTAATGTAATAGCCATTTTACCAGTATACTTCCTTTCTGCATTTCTTGATTCTTGACAAGTCTTCTTTTCTGCTTTGCTGTCATAAAGGGAGGCAAAATTTAGATCTTCCCTGAAATAATTATTCAAGTCTGTGTTATTTACACAACGATTTATCACAACTGAGCCTGAATTAAATTAGAACATTTGAACTGACATTATTTATCTGAATCCACACTAGCCAAGCTTTTAGCAAGGAATTTGCAGAGCAGCTCAGTGATAGGAACAGGCACAGACAAACAATGCTCTTGGTATACTCTAAATAATTTAATTTCTTTCAAGGCAGCTTTTTGCTTCCGTATGTGTGTCCTGCCTCCTGTTCTGGAAGCTCTTGAACACAAAAGGAAAGCTTCTCATACACCAGATGGAGCCCAGCATCACCCACCCAGTAAAGCCAAGAGTCGCTACCTCAAATAGCAAACACAAGACAAAAGGCTGGGTGGAGAAAGGCCACAAAAACCTTGAAAGCAAAGACAAGCAGACCAAAGTTCAACTCCATTGAGAATGGCAAACTAACAAAAGGTTCTCTGGAAACTGGTAAGATCTTAGTAATGGAGAAAGAACAACCTAGCAGCACTTTAAATGGATGATAAGGGGCTAATCCTAGAAAATGCTTCCCCTGGTTCAACAAGAACTACGGGTTACTGGTACTGAGCGCAACAGCTGGGGAAAGCACTGAGGACATTCAGCTGGATCCACACCCCCCAGCTTAGATCTAGACACAAGCCTAAAGGAACTTGGTTCTGCAAATTGAGTCAAGAACACACACACCCCCCCCCCCCCGTGGCATTACACTGCAGGGGGGCCTCCCTGGGCTGAGCTCAGCACAGCTCGTCACCCTGAGCCCTGCTCCAGTTTCGGCTGCCTGCTCTCAGTACGTGCTGTGTTACTCCAGGTTCTCCATATCTGGGCTACTGCAACACAAGGATTCTCCATTTTCTAAGTGTGCTGGTGGAGCTTTACTGATGGACTGTAGTCACAAGGGATTCTTCCAGCATGTGTGCTCTATATTGTATCAACAGTTACACCAGTACAGCCACAGTTATAATAAGAATTTCTTTTAGCACAATTTGCTGTTAAGAGAATTACAAGCTATGATGGACAAAGTTTTGAGCACAGATCTGGCCTTGGAGACAGTCTGCAAGAACTCAGAAGACAAATATCTGAGATGAAACAAATGTCCTACATAGTCACTGAGAAAAGGAGCGAGACGGAATTTTGGAAGTGGAGACATTAAGACCCTGTTCTACCTGCACACTGACATCGGACCGGAGTTCACTGCTCAGCCACAGGATGGCAGCAGAGTCCTGCAAGAGTGTCAATTCAGCAGCCCTCAAATTGTCCTTTTCCCTCGACTCTAAAGTGCAAGAGAAGCTACAAATTTCTACAATACTTTAATTTCTTCTAAGTTCCACAAACATGGTGCTAAAGCTTTGCCATAGCTGTAACTAACTCCCCGCCACACAGTACACTCTTAGTCAAGGCTGAAAACACTTCTCTTTTCAAAAGTAAAATTTAAGTGCACAAACTTCACATTTATTTGGCTTGCTATAAAATTTGGTATGTCTCAGAAAGTGCAGATTGGGTTAGCTGCTGTGTTTTGAGACTAGAACTGCCTTTCCATCTCCCATTCCTAAGAAGTCTCTCACACATTAAAAAAAAACAAGTGCTTTTTGCCTTAAACATTGTCAGATTATTTTTTTTTAAATATAACCCGGTGATCAAACCTAGGTGGTGTCAAGCATTAAGTTTAAACTCTAGCTGGTATGCTGTAGACACAAGCCTTTTGGGAATGTAATATTTAACATTCAGAAAGGACATAAGCTATACAAATACATCTGAATTCTCACAGACCAAACAGATTCCACTGCTCCCTAAAGTGAACCTAAGGAAGGTACTGTTTGCAAGGTTTAAATACTCCAGTGCAGCCAGCCAGCAGCCCTGAACAAAGGCAACAACCAGCAAGGATCAGTCTGAATCTGTACTTCAGCTGAGAAGTGCATGTTGCTAAGCTCTTTTCTACTGAAGGAATTTATTTTGGAGTAATTCAATATGAAAACAGAAAAAAAAACTCTAAAGAAACATTCAAAACTATTTTAGGAAAGAAAAGCAGCTGCAGGAAACAATACTGCAGCAATGACTGCTTGCCAGTGCCAGATTCTTTCCTGTCACAGATATGCCAGGAAAGAAGGTTAATTTATACAGCATTCCTAAAGTCACAGGGTAGGAATGACCATAGTGAGAGACAGTTAGATGTACCAGGATCACAGCCTGAGCCTTGTGAAAAACAGGGCCAAAGAGATCTACTGGAAGGCATACACAGTAAGGGAATGGGACCTGGCTTAGATACCACAGGAAAGCTTGTTACTGAATTTTGTCACTGGTTTTAAAAATGTGAATCCATATGGACTTTTGCTTTTTTAATTGGCCTTTTAAAAAATCAAATTTTCAGAATCTCATTATTGTTAGAGACTTAGACCATTAGTTCACCTGATGTTTTTTTAGGACAGCAAAATTAGAAAAGTTGTTTTAAAGCCTAATAGATTCCATTTGAACTGGAGTTTTAATCACAACTTCCAAGTAATTCTTATGGAAACCATTCTCAAAGCATTAATCTGAAGAAATTTATCATTACATTGCAAGAGCTGGTAAAAAAAAAAAATAATAAAGAACAAGAATGTGTGGATGCACAAAGACTTACACTTCTGTTCCATGTCTCTCATCTCTTCTGGAGGAATTTTCATCTTATCAATATGTTCTTGCAAGACACTGGCCCATTTCTGTAATGACTCCATAACAGTCCAAGGTCTAGACATATCTGCAACAAACACTACAATGGTGTCTTGCAGGGATTCTGCAGAAACTGCAAACTTCAACAGCCCTTTATGGTACAAGTCTCCATCCAGAATCCAAACGTTGCAGCGAGTATGATCTGAAAGGAAAATGTACAGTTGTAACTCAACAGATGCCAACTTTTTGCTTTGCTATCTGCAAGTAAATGGATGAGTACATCAGTGTTAAATGGAAGACCAAAGCTCAGCTACCAGCACATCTTGCCTGTTTATTTTTAAGACAGGTGCATGTGTAAATGCCCACATTACTCAGTAGATGCTTTAACAGGATTTTTTTCTTGGTTCTGCATATTTTCATTTTTTAAAATCATTTGTTCTTTGTTTTTTTACCAAGGACAGCTGACACAACAGTTTTTAGACACTGCACAACATTCCTGAATTTGAAATACGTATATCCCAAGTAAAACCAGAATGCATGTGACATATATGTAAGCCCAAGTTCAAAAGGGGGTGGGGATAGCCAAGTCCAGTAGGGAAGCATTAGGTGTCCCTCAGACATGTAAGCTGGTTTAACATACTAAAGACATCTCACAACAGAAATAAGCTGCAAACAAGATACAAGCAATAAGCAGCTTATGTTTCTAGCACAGGAGGAGGAAGAGCAAATACAGAGTAAACTTACAACCTACCAAACTTCACAGTTGTGCTACCTGCTCTGAGTTCACACTGATTTAACATTGGCTCCTACTTGCATACTCCTTACAGAATGAGCACTGGACAAATTCGGTATTTTATTTTTATGTTTCTCCCTCCCAGTGTTTTGATAGCAACTGGACATTTTTTGTTGAAATGCAAGGCACGGGGTGTGAGAAAAATCACCTGGGACAGACAGCTGGCTTGAGAAGTTTTATCGCAAACTTGAACTTTGTCAAGAATAGAAGATGCTGCAAATGAAGCATCATCCAAGAATGATGCATCAGGTATTCTGAACAATCAATCCTGTCCAAATTTAAAAAAAAAAAAAATTACATTATCCTAAGAACTTCTTCCTGAAAAGAAACAACTCTTATTTGTTTCAGTCTTCTAGACTCGTCCTAGTACCTCTTCCAAAGCACTCTCTATTCTACTACAGCTGTCCAGAGGGAACAGTGGGGTCTCCACAGGTATTACATAAAAGATACCCCAAGTCTGAAATATATGGATCAGCAAACCAGTAACTGCAGAGTCCAGATTTTCAAGACAGATACTGAGCTTCATAATTGCTCTGCCTCACTCTATTTCCCTGCCCTGTGCTCTACAAAATAAATCCAGTTGCTCTGGCTATCCTAATTTTAGGAAATCCATCAGGACCAAAAACACCGGCTCTAGAAAAAGGCAAAACCTTGACTGAGGATATTCAAAGGAGAGAAGAGTATAGAGATACATATACTACTCTTCTAATCAGGTCTTGGAAAAAATTACTTAACAGCCAAGTTACAGACAGATTACATCAAGATGCTATATGCGGGCAGCCTTCATTTAGTATTTGTTATGCTCCTACTTAAGTACTGTTGGGTTATCATAAGATATTCAAACATCAGTCATCACACAAACAGGCCAACAGTTCAACTTAAAGATCTTCTAACATCCAACTGAGCATCTCAGATCTACCCTTTGCAGTAAACATTTATGATGACTTTTATGTATCTAAGAAATGCACCTTTGCATATTCATTGTTTCCTCCCTTTCTCCTCCCCCTTCAGGAAACTGTCTCACTAACACAATACAGGGTTCTCACAGCACTGGATGTATGAATCTAAAGCTATCAGAAGACTCTATGGGCAGGGGGAAAGTCTGGTAAAGTTTGGAAAAACAGAAAGGAAGCTAGGACACAATGTGAACACAGCTACACCTTTACTATTACACAATAGTAAATGAAACATCTATGCAGGACTCTCTTACCCTCTGCTTTCCAGAAGCATCCTTTGTACACTCCCAAAAGCAGAAATCTACCATTGAACACAAACCCTGTGAGGTCTGTCAGTTAAAGGTGGTTAGCAGACATGAGCTATGTCTATGCACAACTGTCCCCTTGAAGCAAATAGCAGTTTAAAAACTTAAGTCTACCTATAGTCTACAGAAGTTTACAGCTCTCATCAGCACTTTCACAGACCCTGTCATGAGTGCTTTGATCACAGAAAAGACTTTCACACTTTAGCAAGCAACAAAAATTAATAAATATCCTAATTCACTGCTGCTAGGTCACTTTTAAAAGACATTATCTAAAGGTTACAAAGGTTTTGTTTGCTAAACACCTTTGTCCTACTTAAGGATTTCAATTCTGCTTAACATCTAGAACACAGACTGGAACTAGAAGAAAGCTGGAACTAGAATGCAGTTGGAACTATCACTCAAATGAAATCCATCTGCTAGGAAGACTGGAAGCCTTGCACTCATATTAAAATGTACTTTAAAAAAAAAGGTAACGTTATATGAAAATGAAAGGTTTTGCTCCTTTCTACAGCAAGGAGGCACAGCTTGTGATTTACATTTGTTACAAATATAAAACACACTTAAAAATGCAGTACCGGTTGTTCACAATTTGGCAAGGACTCGATGGCAAATTCAACTTTGTCAGCACCACATCAAGCTCCTAGTTAGTCATATGATGTGAATGTTAACTGGGCCTTTCAGAGTGGATGACATGAGACACCAAAACAGAGCTAACAATTACCAGACACTGTTGGAAAAGTAGGTGCTTGTTATTAACAACTACTACAACAGCTGCTAAAACTGCATTTCTAAATCCTGCCAATATTTCATTATCATTTTAGCCATGAAAAAGATATTCCAGCTTTGATGAATTTTAATGCAGATAGTTGATTCTGTGAACTGCAACTACTACTGCATTTATTCAAAAAGTGTGAGTGGTCATTAGATACCCCTTGTCCAAGCTGTGAAGAGAAGCAAAACTGGGAAAATAATTTTCAAAATAACTATTTTAAAGATGTAGACAAAAAGACAATTTTCCCATCAGAAACCAGTGTACCAGCAGCACTTGACTCAACCTGGAACAACCAGTTCAACTGGAATATGCGTATGGTATGACTGAGGCTGGTCCAAACCTAAGGTAAAAGCACAAGACTGCTTGATTTTGTTAGAAGTAACAATACAACAACAGGATGGCTCTACTCACTGGCACATTTGGCACAGTCCAGACAACTGTACTGCTTTTGTAATCCGTGGCAGTTCTGTGGTGTTTATAATTGCCAGGTAACCCATACGGTATTGCTACAAAACCAGTCGATGTAGCTTGTCTGGCTGTACATCCTCACTTTAACTCTGCCACATCTCTGCAGGAGTCTCTGAAAGCTACTCTAGAAATATATATCCTTTAAGAAAATCATGCAGAGCCTCTCTTCTACCTCCTGTGAATTAGGATTCTTAGGTCTCAAAAGCAGACTAACCAGTATGGACGCACAAAACATCTGTTCATGACAAAGAAAGGCAAAAAATTAGAACTAGCCACACTCCCTGAGAAATTCCATTAACAGAGGACTCCCTCAAAGCTGTTTAATATTCTGAGTTAATGTTACAGCTAGTCCTGTACTTGCTTTCATCCAGCTGAACTACAGTGTTATATATGCAGAAGAAGTCAAATGCTCCAGAGATATTGGAGTTCTACTTCAAATGTAGGATGAGCCAGATTGAAATATCTCTTAAGGAGGAAGGGGTGGGGGAGTGGATGGAATAAGATTTCCTAAGGGAAGTGGGAGGTAGATAATGACTCGGCACTATGATTGAAATACTTCTCCTAGACAGAATAAACTCTTCTG
Organism: Brachypteracias leptosomus; assembly: GCA_013401335.1. Classification (NCBI taxonomy): domain Eukaryota; kingdom Metazoa; phylum Chordata; class Aves; order Coraciiformes; family Brachypteraciidae; genus Brachypteracias; species Brachypteracias leptosomus. The sequence goes on along the minus strand of VYZX01027444.1, from coordinate 629,196 downwards.
AAACAAGGAAGAAAAAGGCAAAGAGAGCAAAGAAATCTTCTAGCAACTAGAAAAGTTGTTAAAGATATTCTCTCTCCACTACAGAGCTTCAGTTGCCAGCGCTGATTTTATACCCTGGAAATTCTTGTACTTGGCCTTGACTACATCAGGGTATAATAAAAAGCAGATATCCTCAAAAATGAGTACGTGCTGGTAAGCTCCTGAATGCCTACTTTCAGTTTCTTTACAACTTCCATGAAATCATGAGTCAATTATAAAGGCTTTATTCCCAAATCTCGATCTGAGCATATACATATCTAAAGCACACAAAGCGTTTAAAGAAACAAACCCAAACCTGTCCTAGAGAAGGAAGAGTGTTATCTTTGTCTGCTGGGAGGTCCTGACCCACTTTGCTATTTATTTTGCTTGCTGGTGACACTAATGAGACAGAAAGGAAAACGGCATGTATTATTAGATCCTAACACATCCATTAAAGGGATGCATGAAGATCTGAATTCGCCAGCTGAGTCTGGTAGTCAAAAAGGTCTCTTTTCTTCCTGCTAGTGCTGCCTGAGTTCTTATGACAGACTTCTCCTAATCACCTCAAATACTTATCACGTCCAGATATTCAGGCATAGCCTCAAAACATTTCCAAAGCAGGGGCATACTTGCAGTTTGACAGGCAGCACCAGGAAAAGCAGCACAGCAAAGATTTTTCTGCTTATAATACCATCTCCTTTGATGTTGCAAGAGGCCTGATGTCACAGGCTGTCTTAACACTCCTAACTGTAGGGTTTACCCCCCCTGAAGTATTTAAGCAGTACTGAAGAAGACTGTACATGGTGAGAAGGCACTTACACCAAGAACCCAAAGAAGCCAAGAACGGCTCAGCACTTAAAATTACAGCACAAAAGATATTTCTTATGATTAGGTGGCCACTGAAGACACAGGCAATGTACTCATCCTTGTGTTGTGCCTAACTTGCCATAGACAGTTTACTACCATGTGAGCGCAGGTCCAATCTCCATAACAACCAGCCACATATGGTACTTAATCACTTGTGCAAGCCTTCAGTACGTTCCCAGTTCCAAAATACCATTATAGGATCTTCCCAGTTCATTTGTTTTCAGGAACATGGATGAACCACCACCATTGCTTCCCTCTTCGGAGCCGAACACTCAGAAGGAAAAGTGACGAATAGGAAGACTGTCATTACTTGGTTTTGAAGATGGAAACTAACACAAAGAGGTGCTGCAGTTTGCCCTTGAGACAAGCAAGGGCAGATTTAGGAGCAAGGATAACAAACCCACTCCTCATCTCTTTCTGTTTCTAACCTTCCAAAAAATACGGCTACTCTGATCATTACACCTGCACTTAAATGGTCTCTTGCCACCATCCCTGACATATACGGCAAAGAAGAGCAATTATCAACAACAACAAAGATAGACAAGGGGCAAAAAGACAAGCTCCAATTTGAGATTAAAAAAACCCCACTAATTCTAACTTTCTGTTCTTCACTCATTCAACTCTTAACAAAACATCTCAGTTATAGTTAACCAAAATTCCACCACAGCCCCCACAAGAAAACATCAAAGCCTGACACCCAGAAATCAATACTGAGAATTAAATTCTCATGGATGTATCGCTCACTTTCTACAGTTATCAAGCAGTCATACCAAATGACAATATATCTGCTAGTAAGTCAACATCAGCAAACGCATCTACCCTAAAAGTAAACGGATCCCGAGAGCTGCTCAAGTGTACTTTCTCCTCATACAGAGGTCAAGCTGTAAGAAGGGCAAGAGGGAGAAGGTACACCAAGCGTAAAGCGCATTTCACTTCTAAGAAACAGCTACAGCTTCTAAAACATACAGCACAATGCTGAAACCAATTACCCGAGCGTAACCAAAGATACACTGATGAAACCACACTTATTAAAAAAGCATGTCAGCTACCTAATCACAGTGAAGAGATTACATGTAACATGAACTTACCATCTCTGTCTTCATCGTGAATATTCAGATACAAGTATTCCAGCCCTCTTCCTTTCTTGCCATGCTCTGCTCCCTGTATTTTAGCCATAAGTGTGGTTTTACCTGAACCATCATCACCTGCCAGTAAGTTTTTAGAGGAAAAAGAGACACTTTCAGAATTATTTTTAACTTCATAGAAAAGATTTTTCAAAACATGTTTAAGTAAGAAGCATCCTTTTACTTTTTTAAACCATACTTATTTGTTTTCTTTCAAATATTCTAGCTAAATCCATGACAATGAAATGAAGTACTTAATTATTCGCTATTATATTCAATTTCTTTACATATGTTATAAATCTAACAGCATAAAACAAAAAGAAAGTAAATTTATCAGCCTGAAGACAATAATACCATAGATCATGTTACATAACCTAACTTTAACAAACTGATGTGTCAGTTTGCTCACATTATAGTTTTAAACACACCGTTTCTAAAAAAAAACAACAAACCCCCACCCAGCTGCTTGCATGTGTTACTTACCAAAAACAAGAATATTCTTGCCCGATGGCAACTTAGATCTTGACCGGGTAGAAACTTCACTGAGTATTGAGGACCTAGGAAAAGAGCATCGTTCCTGTCAGACCCCAGACCTCGCGGCCGCAGCCGGACACACCCCCCAGCCCAGCCCAGCCCACACACCGCCCCTCCGGCTGCGCTCATGAGCTCAGCAGATCTGCACGGACCAATCCAGTTACATCAATTCTATTTAGAAACCAGGGATGATGCTACAGTTAAAGCCTTAAGTTCATTTTAAAAGACCAAAAGCGTGCCACCTTTTTAAGAAAAGCTTTTATAATTTCTAAAACACATGCAGTAATATTTTAAGCTTCTCTCCCTTATAAGAGGTCACATTACTGCAAAACATTACTTTTTAACTGATGACTAACTCTTCCCACAATCCATTACTGTATTTTAGAAGCAATTTCTTCTGCCACTATCAGTATTTTTAAAAGCGTTACTCGGAGATAAGCGACGGGAGAACAAGAGACCACGTCTCCCGGAGCCCACCCCGCAGCGCTGGGCTCCGCACACCGGCTCTCCCGCAGCCTGGCCCCGCTCGTGCGGGTGCGGGGCTCCCCTCACGCACCCCAGTGCCCCTCCCTCGCCGGGATGGACGGCATTCTTTCCGGACACTGGCCGGGCCGCCGCCCCTGTCAGCGGGGCCCACCGCCGCCCCCGCCCTGGCCGAGCGGAGCGCAGGCTCCGCTCCCGCCCGGCGAGGCAGGGGCTCATGGCTCAGGGCAGAGCAGAGAGACCCCGCCGCGACAGGCGCCGAACGCCCGAGAGCAGCAGCTCGCCCCCGTCGCCGGAGTACCGCGGCCCGGGAGCCACCCCCTCGCCCTCCCGCTCCGCTCACCAGAGGTTCTGCCCCTCCTCCTCCTCGCTGGGGAGTTCGGCGCCGCCGGGCCCGCTCGGCCCCAGCAGCTTCTTCTCCACCAGCACCGGCGCCATCTTGCCAACTGCAGCCACAAAGAGTGACCTCACCCGGGCCCGCCGAGGACCCCGCTACGCCCTCTCCCGGCCCGCCCGTGCGGGCGGCCCCGCGCTGCCGGCCCCGCCGCC
>VYZX01027444.1:560845-625481 GCA_013401335.1 Brachypteracias leptosomus | reverse complement strand
CCCAGCCGCGCCCGCGCCGCTTTCCGATCAGGCGGCGCACGGGCAGCCCCGGCAGCGCCCCCCGCCCTGGGCGGTGCCTTCCGCACGGGCGGGGCCGCTGCGGGCAGCGCCCCCTGCTGCCGCTGCTGCGCTACTGCTGCCACGCTACTGATGCTGCTGCCGCCTCCGCGCTGACCGCCCGGGGAGCCCGCAGCCGCCGCCCCCCGCAGCGGGGCCCGGCTTGGCAGCTGCCTGGTGACCCCCGGTAGCTGCGGGGCAGCTACCGCCGCCCGGGAACGCTCCCAGGCTGGGCACGATCTGCCAGCGGGCTGCTGGCACGGCCCCTGCTCCTGCCCTGGCTGCAGCTGCAGCGCGGCCTGTGTGTAGCGCGGCAGCAGAGTTCACGCGGGGGTCTAGGGGAAATCGTCTGTTGTCAATTATTTCCTGCTAAAGCAAGTTCCAGTTACCACCCCGGCTCTTACACGCCGCTAATAATTTTTTTTTTCTTCCAACAGAAGTACAAAGAATTATTTTCTGTAAACATGTCTTCCTGCGGGATTTCTCAGCCAATTCAGCTTTTCAAAGTGCTAAAATACCCTGCCTGGGAGCTCAAGCAGCCTGAAAATGACATGAATTACACAACTACATTTTATGATGCCCCTTATGTGTAGATTTTAAAGCATTTTGCGCAAGAAAATAACAATCTTATCAAGATGGCACAGTCAATCAAAAGGAGAGAAAAGGACTTGCACAAATCCACACCACAGGTTTCTGGTTCCTGCCCACAACTCTTACCTTTCGGATCACGCAAGGACGATTTTGTGCCTTTTTCAGGAGCTTGCATTACAAGAGAGGTTGAAGCACTAGAAGAATTTGGAGGAATTTCAACCTTGAAGAGTTTCAGAGCTTGACATGCACCGAGCAACTTAACTGACTTCGAAAGGAGCCCTGCTCTGAGGAGGAGTTTGGATCCTTGACTCCAGGTCCTCTCTGGCCCCCAGGACACCTGAGATTAGGCAAACTCACTATTGTCTTACTCTGACTTTGTGTCAAGATCTACACCTTACCTATTTTCTCCTCTGACTCATGGTCTGCAAATACACATGCCAATATTTAACTATGCTGCTTTCAATAGCTCCATTCAAAGACAGCTTTTATAGATGATTTAATATTTTAATAATACAAAAAACAAATCGCAACAGCTGAAAATATTAGAAGACCTATTTATTATATCATTGTCAGCATCTTTATGGTGAAAGTCTTACAGTTTTTGGTTATCCTACTTGTTTTTAAGCATTTAAGCTACATCATAGTGAAAACCTAGTGCCAAAAAGATAACTGATTTTTTTCCATAATAAACTATCAATTAATCATTCCTTTATCAGAATAGATGAAAAATACAGATGAAATACTCTAAGGCTATCACTGAAAGTTATGAAGGCTTTCAATAAACTGAAATTGTGTACCTCACAGAAATAGTGATTCCTCTCACTTACTTGGATAATACACCACAAAATAGTCAGCTGTAAACAGATGCCAAATTTTATCTGTACCCGCATTTCTATTTAGTTTAGCACTGCAGTATTTTATGTAGGCCCAGGAACATTATCCTAGTTGTTTATACCAGCCAAGAAATACCATGGCTGAACCACATGCTGTTTTATCATTATAGCAATATTGCCTTTACTTGCAAATGGTATAAAGCAAACTAGAAAAAGATTCAAAGAAAAAACCAAATCAAATGTTACATAAATCAAATGTTCAGGGAGGATAAATTAAGTAAAAAAAACAAACCATGACTTTTACTGATAAAGATTTTGTTAACTATGTTAGCATTATTTTAAAAAACCCAGAACTTATCAAATTAGATGTATTTAAATTTACAAAGCATAACAACTCTATCAGCAAATGTTATCACTGAAAAACATGGGTCAAAGACAACCTAAGTTCTCCGAGGGCTCGTTCTGCTGTGACAATACCTCACTGCTAAAACTGCCGTGTTCAACATTCTGCAACAAAATCCAAAATACTCTTGAAAGATGTTATTGATCTTTTGTTTTTTCTTGTCTCTATAAAATAATGGAGATAAAAGATAAAATATCAGGACAAATGTTGACACAAAACACTGCACAATTTTAGAAAATGTCTCACTCCCACACATCCCACGTGCAGCAGAAACACAACCCACTCCACCACGGACAGCATTGCTCCATGAGGAGCATGCCCATTCAACATGGTGAAGAGATTCTCACCAAAAAATAGACCCAATAGAGAAAATATCCACTTCCTAATAAACACAGGGATTAGTTTAGAGTCCTTAACTGAAATTATCCTTTGTATCCTGTCAGGTGGCACAGGAAGGTTCAAAGGCACTCTCTCCCCAAGCACAAGCCTTGCCTGGTTTCACCAGGCCCACCCCCGCGCTCAGCAGGCTCTGGAGTCACGCCCACATAGCCCCACGGGCTGCAAATCCTGACACTGTCTTCTGTGTGCAAGTCAGTGCTGGGGCAAAAGCTGGAAACTTAGCTCACAGCATATATGACAAGTAGAAAACTAAATGATGATTACTTGCAACTGTAACCTGTAGTACTTCTTGGAAAGATCAACACTCGTCCGTCCTTTCTGAAATGGGTAAGACCATAAAATTAAATTCCAGTGATTACCCATTTTTTTTACTCCACTCAAAAGATAGTTAATTTCTTCAGCCGTGAAATCTTTTCGGGTTCTTCTCTTGTTGAAAGTTCTTGTGTTTGTGTCCAGGGAACGTATTTCATTCTTCTGCAAATATTTATTTTGGTGCAGTTAAAAATTACGTAAATTTACATCCCATTTTGCATTTGGAAGTACCACATCAATACTGACAATACAATCTTAAGCAGTTCTAAAGAAATGATTGCTATGTCAGGATAACAATGGTTCTTCAAGGTTTCTTCACTGTCACCCTCTTACTGAAATATCACATTTTTCCTGTGACTTTTACCTTCATTTCTGCCATGCCTACATAGTTTATACCTTTAGCATATTTATTGCTTTAGGTTTCTGTTCTTTCCATACTACACACATTTTCATTGGTGCAGGAGGAGGCTCAGCTCCATATCTGCTATTTGGAAAGGACTGTCAGTCAAAAAACACTTAACTCATTCCAGGGATAAATCACTACAACTAGAGTAGAATCAACAGAAGAATATATTTTAATAAGGTTTACTTTGCTACTGGGCTCCTGTTAAAGGTGACTTAAGAAGACATGCATTTCATAGTGATTTTATTTGGACATTTATAAATATCTGAGTATATGATTAGGCTTTGCATAACTAACCTCGTTTTTGTCAAGCGAATATATGCAATTTTCTTTGAAGCACTGACATTGCTGGTTGCACATTCCTTTGACTCTTTGTCTCTTCAAGTTAGCCTCCTGGGTTTTTTGGAAAGCTATGAAATCGTGAACAAGGCCACCTCTTAGTTACTTTAAACAACTAAAATCTGCTGTACAACTGAATACAGTGTTGTAAAGGAACATTTCTTCTAATTATCTTGAATATATGAATGTTGCATCATTAGTAATATCTCATTTTCATTAGATCTTTTTGTCATCATTGACATTAACACACTAGGATTATTTATGCACTGGAAACTGCTAGCAAATGAGAGGAACTCAAACATCAATAATATTATGATTGAAGGTACAAGAGCATATCAATTTAAGTTCTTAGCCATTTGGCTCCAATAGCAGCACAGGCACATTTCTCAGTGCCCTGAAATAAATGTGAAACCTGATCTTTAAGTTATGCTTATTACAGAATTAATTTTCTGGTAATACTCACACTTTTCATATGTAGGTATCAGGTTATAGTCATCAGTCAACCTCGTATTTTCACAATGTTCATCTCTATTTGAAGTATTAGATTTGTTCTTTCTAATTGGAGTCAAAAGAATACCTTAAAAAAAAAACAACAGTAAAATATTATGCATCTTTCTTAAAAAAGAACCAAACACATACACACACAAAACACAGGTAACGTTCTAGGAATTAAAATTTAAGAGAGAACCATCTTTTGAGCCATATTACTATCTGGTCTTGGAGGGAAGACTGGAAAATTCACTTTATCTCAGAAAATGTTTGCTTGCTAAAGGGAATATATTAGTGTAATGAGCTCTCGAGATGAAATAAAGTTGTTGCTTTTTTGGTTTGTTTTTAAATTTTAAAAGACCTCCATGGCTATCATAGCCAAATTAACTAATTTCTCAATCTGGAGTGGGAAAAAAAACAACTTTAAAACATTTTTAAATCAATCTACTACCTTTTACTGGAAATTAATTAAATAAAATAACAATGTAAACAAGGTTTTTAGAAATAGGAGACTAAAAATAAATTCCTAAAGAGTGGACTGATTTTTCAAAAGAGAATGTTTTTGAAAGTACTGCTAATGCTTTAGTATTTAAGTACTGATCTAGAGAGCTGCTTCAGCATACTTTAAAATTTCTGGTCATCAGTCATAAGCACAGTATTGGTTACTAGCTGTTGAACGTAGTAATGTGTGACTGGGGTTGGAGCTCTGCAGGATGTACCCACAAACATCACATTCTGAAGAAAATTTGTTGTAAATTATGTAAAAATATATATCTAGAGTAAGGAAAAAAAATATAACCATTAACTTTTTTGCTATATTACAGAATAAGATACTATAAAAGAGATGTACTCTGCTCTTTACAAATTGACAGATGTTGTGTATTATGAAGAACACCTGTTTTTATGGGCAACTGTTCTGTGAACATGGGGCTCCTGAACTGCACTGCGGAAACTGATGGAATTTCCATTCACTTTTCCATCTCCACCTTATTAATAACATCTTACACAACACCTCATAATACAGGCCAGGAAAACAGATCTCCTGTTCTTAATTTTCTGATAGGTTGTTTTCAGTTACTTGCTCTAGTATTGCTGTATATGTTAAGGTTTACACTTCTAGATGTTTAGCACCCAGAGACCCAAGTCCTTAGCAGAGCTCAAAGCAGGAACAGAAGCAGGTATAATAGGATAACGTGGCTATAGCTGTAGAATAGAGTGATGCTGAATCCAGGAGCATGTTCTGATCCTGACTATACCTCTCTATTTAAAAAAAAATAATGCTACAAAACTGAAAAATGACCAATGGCATGGAAGTAACCCTGACAGGATTCAAAGTGGTATCTCTAAAATAAGTGCTAGGTAACTTCGTTGTGAACTAATGTGCAGAACACCATTTCATTATCATAGAATATGCATTAGGGGGCCTATTAATATAGAGATTTTTTGCAGGATCCACAGGAAAAAAACCAAACCAAATTCCCTATCCACAGCCTCCCATGGGAAAGATCTGCAAAATAATTACTTAGACAGTAAGAGATTTTTGCATTTATTTCCAAACCAAGCACTTACTTTGGAAACTATCCTTTTTGCTCCTAAAAGTTGATATTTCTGTATGCAGTCTTTCTTTCCTCACTGGGGTCAGAAGTATTTCTGGAAAATATAAGATGAGCAGCAGTACAAATACTAGTAAGTAATAACTGTTTAATTTCCGAAACACCTCCTTTGAAGCAGAAAAATATAGGATCCACATTTATTTCATTCATTATAAGCCTCTTACATCCATAAATATGTAATATTAGAATGAAATAACCTTGTTATGATGTCATACATCCATTCACACTTATTTCAACTTAATATATTCCCTTCTGTTAGTACTTAATGAACTCTAACAAACAGGACAGAGTCTCATCAAAGCCTGTAGCGAGGGTATAACACCACTCCCAAGAAATACCCAAGAGATTCCAAACAAAAGTGGTGAGTTCTGATCTCACTTACTACAAATCATTGGTAAATCAAATAAAATGAGTGAGTTTACAAAAGCAGGACAATCCCAATCAGACCAAAAAACCTCAGAATTTAAATACTATTGAAAGCAATCGTTACAATCACTAAAAAAAAAAATAAAAAATCAAACATAATTACCCTCATGAGTTGCATATCTACTGTTGTTACTAACGGCCAGTTGGCGAAGTTTCTTTTTATATCTTTCTTCAACTTCCAGAATGACTTTGTGATGGTCACACTGGTGTGGACAACTTTGCAACATCTTGGCAAAGGTTTTACTATTGGAGGATTGTCCTCTTGCTGTACAACCTGGAAAAAAAAATAGGATATTGTAGAAACAGTAAGCATGGATAGTGTAGAAGCCAAAGTCCAGCATTTTATTTTGCTTGCTATGATCTACAATTTGACCTGCAGTTTTCCATATACACATCTCAAAAGAGGTTACACTTTTATTAACTTTCTGAAAATACTCATGATTTATGGGACCAAGTTATACTGCACATCTACTCTGGAAGTACTGAACGAGGCATGGATCCTCTACAGAAGTAAAAATATTAGTGGGATGGGAAGAAAGAGGCCTTATCTCCCTTCACACATTTTTCCAGGAGCCAAAATATGAAAGATGTCTTTACTATACTTGGAGACCATCTCTGTGTTGTAACAGTTATCTATATCAAGCTGAGTAAATGAAAAGTCTAGCTTAGGTATGGATTTCACAGAATCATAGAATCATTTAGGTTGGAAAAGATCTTTAAGATGATGCCCAATCAGTAACCTAAATCTACCAACTGACTGCTAAACCATGTTATTAACACCACATCTACACAACTTTTAAATGCATACAGAGATGGTGATTCAACCACTTCCCTGGGCAACCTGTTCCAGTGCTTGACAGCCCTTTCAATGAAGAAGTTTTACTAATATCCAACCTAAACCTTTCCGGAAACAACTTGAGGCCATTTCCTCTTGTCCTATCACCTGTTACTTATGAGAAGAGACCAGCACCCACCTCTCTACAATCTCCTTTCAAGTAGTTGTAGAGAGTGATAAGGTCTGTCTACAGTATCACTGCTTGTTAGCAGACTCACATTCAGAAAAGATCTGTAGACCAAAACTGGAATATGTAAGCTTTATCTCAATATTTATGTTTTATTTTAGGGGCAGAAAAAGCAAAGGAAGCAGTTAAGAATTAGAGAATAGGTAATCCAATAGATGTGTTAAAACTTCTGTAATGTCAGTTCACTTACTGCATTACTAAGTCTTTAAAGACATAAGATAGTATTTACCTAAGCACCTTAAATCTGCCATTTTATGGGATGCAGATGTAGTTGAAGTACTTTTTCCTCCCTTGGTTATCTCTGAGTAGAATGAATGTTGATCTAAATAGGGAAGGAAAGAAATCTACTAAGAATGTAACCTATCTTTTGCTGTGCATATTTGTACCTATATTAAGTTGTATTTTCTATTTGTAGATCATTAAAGTTTAATTTACCTAAGAGTAGAAAATCAAAATGAAATTCCTGAAGTTAAATGGATTGCATTTACATTTTTATAAATCCAGAATAATTACATGTAATTTGGTGCTTTTCCACCACTCTCCTAATGCATATTACTTAAACTTGAACACAACAAAATGACCCTGTAAACTTAAACTGCTTAACTAAGCCTTATAAACTTTATTTCTATTTGAAATCAGATGCTGAAAACTGATGTACTGGAATAATACTTATTCTCATTTTAAACAGGCATAACCTAGAGATTGGCTTGGTCACCTGTAAAGCTACCAGTCTGGCAAATACTAATCAAATGAATAATTTTATAAATGAACAGAAAAATATATTATAAATAAAGAATTGATTGAACAGATCCCAATTCTGAAATAAATGTATCAGACTAAGAAGATCAATGCAAATCTGAAAAAAATCTGCCTTAAACACACGTTCAACATGGGAATAGCTTCAGGCAAAAGCGACTCTCATGGGTAGGTTCAATCTCATCTTACAAGTACAAACAAAACCAGCATCCTTATGCATTTCTATTAACAGCTTTCATTGGTCAATACAGATTGCATTCAGACTAAAATTTAAACATTTATCTGTGATATGTTCACTTGAATAGTTAAAATCCATTTTAAAAAGAAAGTTAAAATCTGTATTAGAAGAAAATTAGAATAAAAATTCTACTGGTAAAATTGTATACAATGTAAAATTCCAAAACTATGCAAACAGTTAAAGGATATAATACATAATGTACTCTGTCATCTAATGATGCATGATAACTGATAAGAAGTAGTGATAAAAGTACACAAAATTAATTTAAATTTCATTAAGAATAAAATTATCTAAGAAAGGAGTATGTTTAGCTATTTGTACCTGATGTGCATGTCTGTTTCATATTTTTAACAATCTCTGCTGGTTGTTTAAACAGGTGTTCACTGGAAAGTTAAAAATGGGAGTAAATTAAAATAAAAAACAAACTTCACAACATACACTTACCTGTAAATTAATACACACATTCCAAAGGCAAAAAATACATTAGGTATATAAAACTCTCAAAAATTGACTATAATTATGCCAAGTGACTGGGCTTATAGTATCCAGCACATAATGGTGGTGTGTGAGAAACCTGTTTACCAGAGCTCTGCGCCCAGCGCTCTGGGCAGCGCTGTTCAGCCTGTCTGTGCCAGCGTTGGCAAGGCAGTGCCTTCAAGGGATGCTGCTTCCCCAGTCATTTGTAATTCTCATTCTAAGTAAATTCTGATTCTAAAGATTACTCAGTGCACATAAAACTTTCGCAAAGTCTTCAAAATACTGTAGCCTTCACAGGATGTAGCAGTTGCTCTATAAGGTAATTGACTTTCTTCTTTTCTTGCACTGATTAACTTTTATGCAATCAGTATGCTCCTGCAATAGATTGATCATGCATTTTGCTATGTCATTGACTACCTCCAAATGTCCCCCTTTTGTAGGGGCTCCAGTTTAAATTTTTTACTTCCTAGAAGGTCCATATTACGGAATTCTTTCTAGTTTCATCCAAACCAATTGGTCAAATCTTAATCTACTGAATCAGAATTTTGATGCAAAAACTAGGGATGCTTCTTCATCATTACGTTGAAGGCATTAGAACATGGCCTATAAGAGGCTCTCTAGACAATCTGTCAGAAGCCTTCCATTCAGAGAAAAAGGTTAGAAACTGTTATTACTACAATGCCTATAATCTTTGATCTGTGATGTCAAAAACACTTCCGCAGAATGTTCTGTAGTGAGCCACCAAAAGGCTATGCCTTTTCACTAGGAGAATAAGACACCATTAGTAAAAGATAATTTAAAAGGCTGTCATTCAATATGGAAATTTCTAAAGAAAAGCAACTTAGTATTTCTGCTGAGGTGTAAGAGACTTACCTTACTTGAAGAACAGACTGATTGTTTACACAAGCAGTTTTTTCACTTATGCTGTGACTTCGAAGTACACTGTCTGCCTGCAGTGGCCTAACTGAACATGGAAAATGACACTGTTCACTGTGTCTAGTAGAGGCATTCACTGCATCTGTAGTGTTCAATACTTCATTTCTCGTTGGAGAAGAATTTACAGATGGAGCAAGAACCTGATCATCTAACTTAGAGGTCAACTGTGGACAACATGCTTCTTTTTGTGTTCTTTCTTTGTAAGATTTTGGATCAGCAGGATTCCCTTCATAGTATTTTGATGCTTCAATATTGGCTTCTGAAGATCTGTCTACAAATACTCTTCCTTGCCCACTTTTCTGTATTGAAAAATACTAGTTAGTGACTATACGAGCTCTATAAATCTAGTAACAAGATTAACTAGGATAGACCAGTCTAACTCTAGAAGTAAAGCAAATTCCAGAGAAGCTTCAAAACCCCCTGATTGAGTTGAGTGCCAACAAGACAACAGCACTGCTGAAGATGTTGAAGTAGTTAAGTGATAATCCCTGGCTGAAGCAAGGGATTTGCTGCTAATACAAGGCACTTCTGGAAATTAAAAGATTTAATTAAGATCCAGCTAAATGAGTAAAAAACTTGCTGTTCCACACCCAGAGATACCAAGTAGTTATACAGCACAAGGAAAATATGAAACAACTTCATTTCAGTTTGTGTTCCCATTTTCTGTTATCATCTATCCTGTCATACCTGTACAATCATGGCCATCTCATGCATGCAAGTATTAAAATGGTTCAAATGATTAGCAAGTAAAAATAAGTCAAATTCTTGTTTCTCCAACCTAAATGATCTCAACTGTGTAGAAAATATGGCTTTATAATAAACTAAAATGCTTCACAAAAATACAGATGCCTGCATCCTCCAATTGCCCTGCATACTTCTAACTTTACATGATACAGAGGAATGGTAAAAGGTGCAGGTTGTAGTTTCACACACATCCAGTGTTTTCCCTACTTTTCTAGCTTGCACTGAAATTATCTTAAGTGTTTACTTTCTATTACTCCCTAAACTCTGGAAAGATTTGCTTAATTTTATTCTACTTTGGTAAATAGGCCAACCTCATCATGTTCTTTTTCAATCAAGCTTATTCTGTGTAAAATTTCTTTTGCTTTCTTCCAGTAGTCTTGTAGACTTCTTTTTCTGACTTGAATGTCCAACTCTTCTGTGTTGTTTATATTTAATGAATTATCATTTATTTTCAGGGACAGTTGTTCAGCTTTATAAAATATAAAACAATATTAATATTCCAAATGTTACCAATGAACACCTTAAGAAGTATTTATTACAGTTTAGTATGCTGACGGACAGCTCCAATAATATAAAAAAATTATTGAGTTAAATAACTGAAGAATAATTTTATATAACTTAAATTAGCTCATAAATGTTAATACACTTCAAATACAATCTGCAGTTACGAAAGGTGAGCTTGCAATTATAGTTACTGTAAGGTCTTTACACAAGGGTGCTGTGTTCTGAAAAATTACTTTATCATGGACTTAATCCTAACTCCATAGGTCCTTTCCCAGTATGGGTCTTTTTTTAAAAAAAACAAAAAACAAACAAACCAACAACAAAAGCCCACAACTTAAAAACTCCATATTAATGAACACTGAAAATCATCACAGTCCCTCAATCTTCAGTAAAACTCTCAGTTATGTTTCCAGTACAAAAATATAGATACATGCTTTTTACTAATTATTAATTGATAATACCTTTCATGCTTTAGAGATTAAAGGACAAGAGGACTGTTTTATTGGTAGTATTTTACAGCTAATTAAAACAAAAAATACAAACAACAAAACTTAAAGAGGATACTTCAAAATACACACTACCTTAAAAATAAAGATCAAGATTTTTTAATACAGCAAAATAATTGTAGTCATGGTGGTTTGATCTATACACAATGGTACCTCCCCAGGAACACAGTACCAATTGCATGTAAAGTAACAATGTTAATATTTTGCACATAATTTGTAGATAGGAAAGCTTTTAAGAACTGGTCCTACATATATAGGTTTCACAAATGCGTTATTGCAACACTGTTGGTATTTTTACTTTTTTCTGCCTAAATGCTGTAATCAGTCCATGGTGGTAAACATGCAACTTTTCTGCAGAAAAAAAATAAGTGTCTTAAAAGCTGCTACAGTTAGAATCATTTAGAAAGGCACCAGAACTTAAAGATGGAAATAATCTCTCCAATTTTTAAAGCAATAACAATAACCTTACTCATTTGTTTACAGTTTTGTAGCACAAAAGTAGCAGCTTTGTTTAGTTCCTCATCCTGAGACTCAGTTAATAGCTGAATCATAAGTGGAAGACCATTGTTCTGGAGCAGCTCACACTGGTTTTCTTCTAAAATAGGACATATAAAAGAAAATAGACTGTTTTCAGCCTCATACACACCTAATCTTACAGTAATTTTAGAAACTAATACTAGCAACCTTCAGGGGAATTCTGAAAAATATTTTCATTACAGATCCAAGCCTGCTGCAATGACCTACTACCTGGGCTGCAGCAGAAGTGCTCTAGAGCACACAGGATCATTTAACCACAGCTCAAAGCTCTTGTAAGAAAACTGAAGGAGGACTGAGAGAAATTATATGGTGGAGCTCTGAAGTCATTTAATTGTCACCTAAAATATTTGGATTATGGCTTCTGCATTTCTTTTCCTCTGGTATATACCACTGAATTGTACACACTACATTTATGTAAGCCTCGAGATGCAGAAATACCAAAAGTTTATAATTAGCAGAACTCTAATAAAATTAGTAGTTCAATCCCTGTCTAGCTAATCTGTTCCTCCTTGTTAACTATGTAATTAGCTATTTTTTTAAATTATGATCTCGTTTGCTGTATATATTCAAAAAACTGACAGCTTTCTAAAAATAGCTCTTTGTTGCCTAAACTTGATAAAACAAAGGAATCAGCAAAAGATGAAATACTATTTTGTCAGTGTTGACATTTGAAAAAAAACTTATTCCATCAGTTTAATCATATTTCTATTTGAAAGGTTCTCCATTAAGCTTTGTTCCAATTAATTCTTCATTTAAAAGTGACTTTTAAAATACCAGATTTATGACCTACTGATCTAATTATTTAACTTGTTATTGACACTTAGAGGAAGATCATCAGGATTTTTGAAGATAATCCCTTTTTCTAGTGTTTCTGAACATAAATGAGAAAAACCAGCAGTATAAACAAACAATGATGAGTATGTCACAATTTCCTATTCTGTTTGCTTGTACTACCATAAAATACCAACTTAAGTATTATATTTTCATCAGATATGTTTGGGAAAGCCCTGAGAAGCCTGGCAAAAACATTTCAGGGTTACCTACTGCTTATGTTGCTTCAAAACCAATAGTTATATAGGATTTTTTTTAAAAATTACAAAAGATGTACATATATCAAGTGCCATTAAAATACAGCTCAAAAAGACTTATTTGGTATGTACGTATTGTAGTAGTTTTCAGGTCTGGATGAATTTTATTTAAGCCCAGCTCTGAAATCTTGCATAACAATCTACTTTTTCTAAGGTCTTAAAGATACTATATGTTAAAAGGTTTTAAAATTTAAAGATGGAACAGTATAGCAAGCATTTTTTCTGAATGTTAATATTACATTTATTAATAGAACTTTCCCTCTTGTTCCAGTCTTGGTGAAATGACACCATTGAAACAGTTATTGAAGTATGAATATTGAAGTATGAGAATTGAGTAGAAACTGACAGAAAGAGAAAAGAAAAAAAAAATAAAATCTTACCACAAGCTTCAGTACAGTGTCCAATTGCTAGAATAATACTAATTTTTTCTCCAGTATCCAGAGTGTCATTGGACAGCAGCTTCAGTAGCTCTGACACAGTGTGATACTTTGTCAGGACAACACTCACTGCAGCTGTTATGTTAAAAATAATTTGAAAAAAACCCAAAACTAGATAGTAAGTATATAGGCATCCTCCAAGTATAAAATGTTGTTGTTCAAGGGAAGACCTCTAAAAAGCCTCAGGCCTGCACAGTGCTCCCCTCTCTCTTTCATTTTAACACTTCAAATTACCACATCCCTCCTAGTGCAGTAATTCTGCCCACGCTACTCCCCATGTCCAAAACTTTCTCCCAGATTGTGCTGTACAGAGATGTGACAGAAGGTCTGATAAACAAGGTCTTTTGTAGCCTTCTACTGAGTTTCTCCACATCCTCTATCAGTTCCAGAAGAGAATAAGAAAGGAGAACAAGGTTTGACACACAGTCTATCTGCCACAAAAAGAGCTAGGAACATTTCTGGTAGAGGGCAGCCTCTTCCTTAAGCTGGGAACACCGCTGCTACTACAAACATGCTGAAACCCAATTCTGTCACATACCAACATCTTTGAAACAAGGCTGAAAACTAGTGCAGGTATATGCTTTTAAACTTTTTTGAACTTCCATTGGTAAGCACTTATGCAGAAGCGTCAAATATAATGGCCAACAGCATAGATTTATCAGGCTCACAGGTTTCTCAAAATCTTCTGATGGAATGCAGAAAGACCTCATCAGAACAGCACTATCCAGGCAGTAAATCAGAGTACAGATGTGTTATGCAGACATACACATTTGTTCAGATCCACACCTGAGTTACTACAGCCTCCTAAAGCTTACAAAGCTTGTTAGCTTAGGCATAGGCCTACAGAAACACCACTGTAATTCCAAGGTCCAAGCTGACTCCCACATCCAGTTCTCAACTTTACTTATACAAAACTAGCTTTAGCATCTTATCTTTAATTTTCAGTACAGTTTAAATTTCACTGTTTACTTTAGCAACAACAGGAAAATAACCCACCTCGGATGAACTGCATCATTCCCTACGTACATGTTTGAATTTTTAAGAAATCTGCAATATAAACTGGCATGTATATAAAACTTAATTGCCTTTTAACATCCCTTCATATCACTTTTCACCAAAACCAGACTTTAAAAATTGCATTTTCAAATTACCATATATAAAACAGTGGTCTTTGCACTCACAGTCATTAGCAATGCAGGCATCCAGAGTCTTTGTTACTACTACTGCAAGTTTTGTGCTTGAGTGACTCATACAGGAATTATGCATCAACTTGATGAGAACTTTAGCTAATGTATCCAATCCTCCAACAGAAACAAAATATTTCTGCACATATACTTAGTGGAAAAAAAAAAAAGAAATAATGTGTCTTAAATAATAGAAATTGCAAATTGTTTTAGCATTTTGTTAATCATCACAATTTTTCTGTGCATGTATTAATCATCACGTTTCCATGCATACAACAGAAGTGAAGTTGGATATATATTAATCTCAAGATGTCTTGTAATTGTCTTATAAATAAGTTACAGGAAGGACATGGCCCTAGTACACACATACAAATGGCAAACATTATGACTGAGTTCCACCTAAGTCTTTGTTTTCAGAGATGTAAAAATGACTTATATTTGTAAAATACTTTTAATCAGAACAATATCCAACTAGTTTATACTGTCCTTCCTAAATGTAGCCAGTTTGTGGCTATTTATACACTTACGCACAATGCTGTGTAAGTAAATATGGTGGAATGTACTTTTCAGAATAAAATTTGGAAAAATAGTGAATGAATTTGTAGAGATTGTCAACAAAAAATCAAACATTTAACTATTGAATTATCTTACTTTTACAAAAGAAAAACTTGAGCTGAACTTACAGTTATTTGCAACTGTGAGACCAACAAATGAACAAATAGGACGAACTATCTCAGGCTCTGTGCAGCTCTCGAGCCACTCTTTGGCATATGGAAAAACAGAACAGCAAATATTTTGATTATCTTCTGGAAAAGTAAAACAAATAACCCCAAATCAAAATGTAATATGAAATTTCAGTTGAATAGTAAAAATGAAAACAAACTGTAGTCACTTTGGAGAAATACTTTAAACTTTTTTCAGTTTCAGCAGCAACACCTACCGTTCTGAGGGTTGTTAACACAGGCACAGAGAGTACTGCAGACTGAAGACCAGAGCTGATAGCACTCATTAGTATTTTCATCTGACGGGTTCATCTCAGATGTGGAAAGAGCTGTTCTGTTAAGAACAATGTAAACAAATCCCAAATAGTCAAGCAAACATAAGTCTTAAATAGTCTATCATTTTCCTGTTTGAACTGCAACTGTTTACCTGAATAACTGTAGCAGAAGGCCAATGCAGCCTGTATCCCTGGCATAGGCTTGCCCACTTTCTGGAAAAGATCACGTACAATTCTCTAAAGACACGTGCAACTTGAGACAAAATCTTAATGGCAAGTTTCATTTACATATATACATTCTATTTCCATTTCCTAAGTATTTATCCCTCCAAAATAGAAAATAATGCCAATACATTAGCAAAAATGCTATGTCTGTTTTTCTATACATTGCAGAAGCTACTTCTTTGCGTTATTTTTTTTTTAAACAATAATTATAATTTAATTTTTAGAAGTGAAACACTTTCTGCTATTTAAGGAAATCCCAGTGAGCTATGATTTACTTACACACTTCAGGTTCAGTTACATGCAACTATTCATCTTTATAATTAACTTTGCCAAAACATTACTTATTGAATGTTTCAAATTTCTGTACTGCAGATTGACAAATAGAAAAAAAAAAAGGTGTTATAACACAGAAAAGAAAAATCAACTTACTGTTATTTGAAACCATTACTAAGATGACATAAACTGACATTCTTTTCAAGTTCACACCAGAATCCTTATTAGTTAAAAATAAAATGAGGTCTTCAAACAATGCAGAAGTACACAAAGTTTGTTGACAATAAACTGAAACCAGAAAATAAAAACCATTAAGTTCTCAAGCAAATCACTCATAATCCTAAATTATTCCTATAATCTAGTAACTAGAGTCTCAGTTGCATCCAATATGTGGTGAGTGGAGACAAGACAGGACTATAAAGTCTCTGAGAGCTTCCCCACATAATCAGTTCTAACCCAGCCAGGACCCAGGCAGATTTAGGAATAGTCAGAGTCATTTAGCACTTGCTGCTGAGGAAGAGAAGCAGTACAGCTCTCTGGTATCATAAAGATATGTTGTTTTCACAAATCAGCAAGGTGATTCTCCAGATCTGGGGATGGACAGTAAAACAGTGGCACCTTTACTGCCCCTCAGTCAAGCTGATAATTCAGGAAAAAAAATAAATATGGAGACAAAGCAGAAGTAATAACACGGGATCATAACTCACTCAGAAATACAAATAGTATTACTTATTACCATTGCTCTCTATTATAATTCCTAATGTAAATAAAGCTGCTTCCTTTACTATGCAATGAGCACTTGACTTTGCAAGGTCATTTATAAACATCAAGCCACCAATTTCTCGAAAATATTCACTTGCTTCACCTAGAACAGAAAAAAAGAACAAAAATTAAACTTTTGCCTTTGTTTCTCTGTAAAATGAAAACCTTCTGAGATTTTATAACTTCTCAGGCCTTGCATCCTTTAGGTAGTTGGGGTTTTTTGTTTTAACAGTGACAACCAGCTTATTAACATACATTGTGAACATAAAATTGTGTTGTTTATAAGGAAAAATGCTTCTTACTGTTTTGTTGGCAAATGGAATAAATGGTGAGCAAAGCCTCTTTCTGAGATATAGGGCAGTCCATCTGGTATTTAAGGCATTCAAGAAGTAAATTCAGATCTGTTCTCATATCTAAGAACAAATACAAAAAACTTCATGTAAACAGGTTAATATAAAGAAAAGATACCCATTTAGTATTACAGTAAACCTGCCTTAAAATGTAGTATGCATAGGTATCTTAAAGAAAAAAAAGTGAGCAAAAATAGCCCCTTCCATTGATCTATAAATAACAAAAATATTTAATCTAAAAATATTATTCTTCATTGTAAACTAACAGCTCCCTTATTATTTCTGGCCTTTAGTTACTAGCAACTGTTAGTAAATGTCATGCAAATTACTAAACACTAAATTAACAATTGCAAGGTGCATTAACTGTGTTTCAGTGTATAATATAGAACCATGAAAATGTTCAGACTGAAAACACAACTGAAAATCATCACAGGTAATAGGAAAGAATCTGACAAGGAAAGGCTTCCTGTAGGATACTTAGTTACCGATGACTTCATCACCATGGCAGCTAGAATCATGAATCAGGTTGTTCAGTCAGTAAGTCAACACAAAGCTTTTTTTTTTTTTCTTTTTCCTCTCCTTTTTTTTCCCCTGTATTTTTACATACAACCCTAGGTCGTAAACCACTTTGAAAATCTGTTTCTTAATCATCTGGGTATACTGTAAAATACTTATTTGATGAGGACTTTAAACAGTAACAGTCTATATACAGTAGCAGATAGCATATATTTTAAAAACTTGTATGAAGTTTCTTAAAGATGCTAAAATACAATAAAATGTGGGTATTAGCCAAAAAGGGTGACTTTGTGGTGGTATTATTTACTCTTTGAAAGTTTGTCATTAGATTTGCCCTTTAGCTACAGAATCAAAAAACGTGGTGACGAGGGAAAAGAACATTTCCCCAAAAGCTCACCATTCCATGACAGTCTAAAAAACTTTGTAAAATTGATGCAGATAATAAATGACCAATTATAAGGTATCTTACCACATTGTTTTTTCTGCACCTTTTGATTTTCCATTTTTGGTTGTACTCCTGTTCTTGTTCTACAGCAGCAAGGAAAAAGTGTTTTCTTTTCTGTTTAGATTTGCAGTGTTTACAATATCATATGTATTATAAATTAAATCATTTTTCTTAAAGTACACTCCAATTTTCTGGTTTTATACTATCATCTGACACACACACAGTTTAATTTTGTAAATAAAGTATTTTATAGTAACACTGCATTTTTAACCACTATGTTGCTATGTATTGAAAGTTAACATTTTGCAGAAATCACCTGATTCCACGTTACCTCTGAGGAAACCCTGTCTTTAAAAACATACTTATCTCTGTGTCATTTATCACATTAAATCTGATCCAGTTTTCCTTAAAATAGTTCGCCACCTTTGTCATCAGCCAACAACTGGCAGTAAGACCACCAAGTAATGTTATGTGGAAGACCAAGTGTGCCTGACATCCACTGTAAAACATTCAGCCTCCTACTGCTATTCAGCGAGCCACTAAACTGTAACTATATTGTTTTATCAATATTGATCAAAACCAGACAATGAGCATGAACTGAGACATTATTTCTCAAACTAAGAATTTATTTTAGTTCACCAAAGAAATTATCATATTACATGAACCATGTAAATCAGAAAAACTCACAGTATTAATTCTACATAAGCCTAATGTACCAGTATCTGAGAGTTAGTTGAGCAGCAGTGATATAGTGAAATTCAGATTTGGAAGCAAAAAGATGGTCCCTTAACCACATCCCAAGTCCCAAACACAAAAAAAGGTTGATGCAAGCATCACAGTAACCTATTTCAATCTCCCATAAATGATTTGTCTCCAGGCAGAAACTTTAAATCAGTGAAAAGTCCAGCTTAATAATGAATTATCTTTCTTGAAATAGAGTAAATGCTCTAAGAAATGTCAGTGTCATCTTAATGAAGACAGAGCTCTGCTTTCCATTTAGAGTTCCTTTGCTGCTTCCATCAGTTCAAATGCTCCGTACACATTCTTACAGTAGGATTGGTGAAACGTGTTTTGAGAGGAAAAGTTTAAAAAGAGTTCATCTTCCCTTACCCTATTGGCAGTGAGAACATGTACACATTTTATTTTCTTGCAAATCTAACCCTGCCACAACAGCAGAAAGCCTGCACGTCTTCTCTCACCTCTTTTTGCCCCTACTGACACCACCCTGCTAGCCTAAGAGAAAACAAGGACTACCACATATTCCTTAACAGAAGAAAAGCTGTAAAAATGAGCTCACTTTGGAGCCAATTTCATTTCAGTAAAGTTTAATTAAACACACATTTACACAATTACAGAGCCTTTAATATAAGAAGCATAAGGCTTTTAAAACACTATAGAAGGATACATTTTGACCTTAACTGCATCTTTTTCTTTTGCAACATACAGAAGGTACACAAAATAATACTTATAGGACAGCCTGCATTAAAATGTAAATAGCTCATCTCTGTTATCGCATCACAGGGCAAAGATGAAAAGATAAATAACAGGATTTGCTACAACAAACTTCTGGCAAATGTTGCATATGAAAGAATAGATTACGTCTTCCCCATCAGTTATGGAAAATAACCCAGTAACATCCCTTCAAATCTCAAAAACACGCTCTTAGATAAAAGCACAGATATACTCATGTTTGTGCCTTAGAGCACACAGCTTGAACACTCAAAGACAGACACAGGAGGTTTAGGGAGCTCACACATGGAGGCTGATGGGAACGTCCCCAGTTAGTCAAGGCCTGGGCTACCGGACTTACCCCGGCACGGCCACACCAGGATAGGAACAGCCGGTCTCAGGGGGTTTCTTTTTTAAAGCCCAGTGGTCAAATCCTATATATTGGAAGAAATCTGGACTGTTGGTGTCCTATTGAAATAAAAATTCACATGAGCAGCTGAGGATGCGTCTGCTGGCTTTTGAGAAACACTGCTCAGCCTAACAGACCTTTGAAGTGTTCAGTGCTATTTTAGCATTCACCCCACCCCTCCTGCCTCTAAAATGAGCCATGTATGATTTATAGCTCATTATCAGAGTTCCACTTTGAAGTCGAAGTCTTAACAAGAGCTCTAGATCATCCCAAATATAAAAAGGAAAGAACATATAAAAGATTTAAAAAAAGGGCCAACAGTCTAAAGATGAAACAGAAAAATCATTCTCCTGCCAGCTCTGGGGAGGGGTGGGGACGACCGAGAGGACGAGAATTAGGGCGAGGACTGCTACCTGTCGATCCGGCCGAGGGAGTGGTTCTGATCAACTGCGAAGGCGGCCCTGGGCCCTCCGGCCGCGCCGGGCCCTCACCGTGATACCAGCTCCACCCGCAGTGCCGATCCTGAGGGGAGGGGGCACCGTTCCGCCTCCTCAGCCGCGCGCCCTTCCCGCCCCGCTGCGGCGCGCGCGGCCGCCCTCAGCCCCTTCCCCGGCCCTTCAGGAGCTACCGCAGCCAGGGCCGGGCCCCGAGGCCCCGCCAGCCGAGGCCGCTCCCCGCGGGCACCGGGAAAGCCCTCTCACCTTCTCCCTTAATGCAGCTCAGTCACCCACCCCTGGGCATTTACCAGACACAAACGACGCAGGAAAAAGTCCTTTACTAGATGAATACAGCCAAAAGAGCAAAGCTTTTGAGGGATACCATCCCTTTCCCTTATGTCCTTGAATGGCGATAGCTCTTCTCACTGCTGGATCCTCACACCATGATAATTACATAAGGCTTTTTCAACCCTTCACAAGTCCTTCCTCCCTCTCTCAACCTGAAGAGCAGCTTTCATGACAAAAAATCCAGCTCTGCTGCTGTAAGTCAATTCATAAATGCAACTTACCATGCTAAAGAATAACTGCTGCTTTTTTCTTTCAAAGCTGAATAAAAAAATTCTAGATTAAAAAAAATAATCAGGATTTGGTATGACTTTATTCCTCCTCTGGGGGGGGGAAAAAAAAAAAAAAAGAAAGATAAATCATTACAAATAAAGGAACTTCAATTTGCAGGTAATGTAGAACAGTCCGGTCAGTGGCAGAATACCACAGTATTTACAGGATGCCAAATGTGAGATCACTATCCTAGAGCTGGAAAGACGCTGAAGTCTGTGACATTCCACTGTAAATATAGGTGTTATTGAAAATTACAAACTGTCCTGTAATGACTTTGATAACCTCCTGTGCAGCAGCTCCTGTAAAAAAAGAAAAAACAACAAAAAACTCTCAGAAGGTAGTTAGCAAGTTATATTTAAAAGACTTAATTATCTACAACTCACTATACTGGAATCATTTCAGAAGCATGGGATACCACTCCTAGGAGGAAAAAAAGCCTCTCAGTACTTCCCAGTATAAAAGAGGCTCAGAAAGCTGTTACTTCAGAAGTTAGCTTTACATACACTTTCTTGTATATGCTTTCTCTATGTGTACATATACACACATACAGGGTAAAAATGTGTGAGCAGGCTGATCCATGCCAGTTGTGACCTCTCTGATTGAGAAGTCTTTTAAAAAATAAAGTACAGTTAAACCGCAAAATAAATTGAAGGGTCATTTCTCTGTCATCCCTTTGTGTTCTTCTGTAGTATGAAATATTCTGTAATTTCTTCAGAAGTTAACTCATTTTTTCTAAAGCGCTGCACACACCAAGTTTCACTTAACTAGAAAAAAAAATACCTACATCCACAGAGTATTTAATACATAATTATCTTCACCACTGCATGAAGCCAAATAAAGAAAAGTGAACGGATACATCAATTTTGAGTATCTATTAAGACATACTTCCTTTTGATAATACCTCCAAGTTGAATTAAGGTAAGCAGTCAAGGCTATTTATATTTATTCGATACTTAACCTAAATGTATTGTGTTAAAGGAAGATGCATACTGTGTTAATTTTAATATTACTACAATTATTCCTTTTTTTTTTAAGCTCAAAGCCTCTTTCAAGCATTTTCTTTTTAAACACATTTTTATGCTACTAGAATGGATTTACTGAGATTATTTTTCAAGTTTATTTGGTTTCTTTTACTGACTTTAAACCCCTGCTGTATCCACTTTTTCTATATACCACAAGAGGCCACATCTGGAGAACGAAGCAGAAGGATTTTGTTCTAATACTATCTTTGACTACAGCATGTGATGACAGCCTGTGCTCTGACAATACAAAGCAATTAAAGCAGAGGAGATTCTGACTCCAGGCTGTACTACAGCAGGTTGGTTTGTTTATACACAACACAGTGATGCTCTTACCTCCCATGAAGGCAGCAACAGCATGTGGCTCAGCAGCTCCATAGCGACAACTGGACAGCAAAGCAACAGTTAGTATTTTCAGGTCAGTTTTACTGACAAAGTGACACTTAAGCTGTAATACTTACAACTCATGAACATAGTCATCTTTCACCACCACAGACAACCCATGTTCTTGTAAGAAACCAGTAAGGCATGATTTTAGTTTTCCAATGTCATCCTCTACCTGATAGTTGTAGACACCTGCAAAATAAGTGTTTCACCACAGAACTTAACACCATATTCAAACGCAAAGGGTTTAAATGGCAGCCTAAGAATTTTATTTTTCTGAGAAGTCAATTAATATATTAAATTATGAATATCAGACTAATAATAATAGAGTAGTCTGTTGAAGCTACTCATGATAATGACTAATTACTGCATAGCTGAACTGATTAAAAATCCATTCAACCCATTTCAGTGGTATCAATTCAAATAAATTCCTTAAGTTCCCAAAGAGAAAACAATCCCACTAATTTTCACATTCTTAAAGTTTTATTAATACGGAAACAAAACCACAATTAATGCTATATTTGTAGTTTATAATTAGTATTACAGTAAATATTGGATCTTTGTATTTCTTTTGATGACATGAAGTAACTCTGGTATTGACATACCTGGATATCTACCATGCTGCTTATAAAATCTATCTACAGCCCGTAGCATCAAGTACAGCACTACTTCACTGTCTGGGTTATCCATGTGGGAAACTGGAAACAGCAAGAGAACTGGTTAGCTGGTACAGATGAAGTAGAAATAGAAAGATTTTTGCATTACCTGAAATAAAGCATTTCCCACGTGCTTAAACTGTAAAATCTGCAGTAAAAAGAACTATTAAAACAACCTGCAACCGAGAATCTCAATGAAGTCAACTGTCAGATAGACAATTTTGACTCCAGAGTGTGTGTAACAAAACCATACTGTATATATTTGATATAAACTGTTCAGTAAAGATATTCACACTGCTATAACATTAAATGGGATATTCCTTAATTATAATTTTGGTATTTGAAACACATGCTTTGCTTTAGACAGATTTTGATTAAAAGTATTTCCAGCTTTTTTTTTTTTTTTAATTTATGCAGGTTCAAAAAATAAAATGCAGTATGAAGTAGCTAGTTGCTAGTTCACATACTGAAAAGATAAACTGAGCGGGGCCAAGACAACTATTCTCATATCTTTGGGTCATGTGAAAGCACCTTCCCAGCTCTGTCAGAAATAACTGAGGTACAGAAAAGAGAAGTTTGAAGAAAATGTTTTATTTATGTGCTATCAATAATAAAATCTGTAAGGAAAAAACCAAATAAAAAAACCCCCTGAAATTGAAGCCATCAACTAAAAAACCCATCAATTTGCAAGATCATTCTTGAACTTTCAAACTCAAATTGCACTCAACATTTCAGACTTAAACCCCATATTTCTAGTTGATGCCAAATTATAAAACTGCATAATGAAACAGAACATTTAACACAATTCTTTTTGATCACAAGACCATTTCAAGTTGAAAATGCAGTTAGAGTATGTGCTGAAAAGAAGGACTTACTGATTTCATCCTTGTTAAAAGTGTTTAAACCGTGTTCCTCAGACAGAGATCTACATCGTACTACTCGGAGAAACGCTGAGTTGCTGCCTGAGCAGGGGAAGCAGAAAGGAGAGCGTTACCTACTTGAACATGTTGACAATTACTAAATTTTTTTTAAGTCTATCTCTGACATGTTAAACATGAAAACTTATCAAAACTTGGAATAATTTCATTTAACACTTCTCTGATTCTTCTGGCAGCTTGCAGTAATAAAAAAAAAAATCTATTAAGCTACATTTAGGTCTATGATCACAAGCATTCTAGTGAAATACTTTGTGCTTATTTATTTCTAGAATCTAAACATAACTGCTGTGTTTAACATAACAGCTCACAACACGTGTAGCTCTTCTATAGCAATTCATCAATCACAGCCATCAGCTTCAGGTTTTTCTCTTCCACATTGCAAATGAACACGGGTTCTTTTCATCTTCCACTGGCTCGCATATTCTCAATTAATATTCTAACAGTGCAGCTAGGGGTGCAAAAAGGTTCTTCTCCAGTGATGAGACAACCCAATGTGCAGCTACTGCCTAGCACTCAAAAATGAGGAACTGGGAGGTTCTCAAAACTCCCAGCAGATGATACATCAATGCAGGGGCAGAGTGCTGTTGGCTACATGCTTACAGGAAAGTTTTCCAGTTGCAGGGAGACTTAGCCAGGCTGCTGTGTGGACATGTATACATATCCAGAATAGACACACACTGAAGTGCCATCAACAGTACTACTCACTGCTTCATGTTTCACCCTTTCAGACTACCAGAAGTTTACAAAGCTGGCACTCTGAAGTCAGCATCACAGAATGGCCAATAGTGGTTAAACGCTAATCACAAAGTAGAGGTCATCTGCTACCTGATGTTCAGACTTGAAAAAAAAAAAAAAAATAATCTTTTACAAGCCAACTTTTATAGACTCACTGAATGATGCTGAACATCAGTTACTTCCACTTAAGATGTGGGATGCAACTGCTAAGCACTTACTGAAAAATTTATAGTTGCTGATCAGTAACTACATAATAATTCAGAAGTTTTTAATTATTTATCATTTGCATAAACACAGCAGCAGAATCCAAACATACTCACAAATCAATTTTAATTCCCTCTCTGAAATAGATTCGGGTGCCTAAAAGAAAGAATATAGTCATTCCAGTACATACAATGACCAGAGAATTTACATTTTCAGAGATATTCCTATATTCATCGTGAAATAATTAGTCATTCCTGTTAAAAAAGTATCTTAAATTGTAAATAATGTATTCCTGTATGTCTTTTATATGAACAAACCAAAAGCGATATATAAACAGACCACAGATATTAAATTTCATTAGAACTTAAGCCTTTTGAAAAAAATAAGGTAATTAAGCCTTTTCTTTTTATATCTGTCTCCTGTGACTTATTTCTGTACAGAATTTCAGGGTAAAGACATTTCTATCCTGCCAGAATGGTTGTACATTTGTAGTTACCTTGCCTAGGGACTGTAACAATTTAGCAGCATGGTTACCCACAGCAGCAATATCCTTCTTTGCTTTTTCACGGTATCTGTAACAAAGAAGTCTTAGTAATTACAGCATAAAGGCATAAACTTCACAGCAAAGACTACTTTTAAGACAATACAAGCCACATGAGTGAAAACAAACTACCTCAAGGTCATGAACACACTTATTACCTCATTGTATACTTACACATTTTGCAATTTGATAAATTTACTGGAGTCTGCTATCATATCAGGAATAGTGCCACGGACTGGCAAGCTTCCTTGCCCCTCATTTGCCACAAATTCCTTTACAGCTCGAGCCAAAATCCAGAAGGAGGGTGACTGCAAATGTACAAGAGAGGCTCACATACACAAATGTTATTTTATGACACTTTTTATACGTTTAAATCTTACCCTTAATTACTCATTACCTGCTCTGTGAGATTTACGCAGCAATCATCATTAAAAATCTCTTCAATACATCTTGGAATCTACAAAAAAAAACAACAATCGGGCTTGTATTTACTTGACTTCGGATCTCTTCAATTATCTCAATACTCATTCTATAGGTGAGCCAACTCCAAGTGACCTCAGAATCTCCTACCAACATCTCTTCCAAATCCTACACAGTCAGAGCTTCTCAGACATATTTCAAACAGTAGCTCTGCCTGAGAACAAGGCACATGATTCTCATCAAGATGAATGTTACAAACACTAATTTCATCTTCTACATGGAAGACTTAAAAGCCCCAGCAGCAGCATGAGCAGAAGGTATTACCAGTCCCTGCTGCCCATCCGACCTGCTAGAGGTAGAGCAACAAAAGACTTGGGGAAGTGAAGAGGGGATGCAAAAGTGAGTGTTCTGACTCCTTAACTGCCACAGTTCAGCCTGGCACATAAACTGAAACAAATCACTAACCGCCTGGGACACAGCTTGTAGCAGCTCAGATTTCAGCGCTAAGCTTTACCTGCTGCTTTCTTGGGAGATTTAACACGACTGTCCAAACTAGGATCGGCACAGTTCAAATAAAAATGGAATGTAATCTAGAAAGATTTTTTTGTGCTTTTACCTCAGGTAGCTTTTGCAATTTACCTTGCATGAGATATCAAGGAAATCAGAGGTCAATTCTAAACCATGAGTTACTACTACAGGATTATTTAATAAAAGTGAATTTTTCATTGTTTATGTTTTTAGGCTTGATCAGTTTATGAACGGAATTTCTCCAAGAGAAAAGTACTGAACTTGCTGAGTCAAAGTTCCCTTGCAACACTTCATTTCTAAACACAATAAATACTATAGCAAGCAGCTTCAATATAGCACAATTTCAACATACGCTTTCTGAGTCTCTCTCCTAGCAATGTATTTAAACCGGACATCATCCACACCAGTGACTGCTAATTCTTTATAATTGTATCAAGCACTTTACAGTTTAATCTGTAAAAAGAAATAAAAATAAAAATCTGATAAAGTCTAAGACAGGAACATACCATGAATAAACTCCATTTACTGACTCATTCTATACCCAAATTCAGATCTTCAGGAAGGAAACGTAGCTTCCTTGCATGAGCAAGGAAGTAAAAGAATTTCCATAAGTTAGTGCCACTTAAGTCTATTTTACTACACAGGACTTCAATTTTTAAAATTGCACTAATCCTGTTTTACTTAAATGTTGCAAATGTAATTCCTGTCCTCAAAGTGCATAATATGTTCTGCAAAAGACGAGGGAGTTGAAATTTCTTCAACTGTGTCAAATAAATGTTTATTTTACCTCTGTGGCATTTAATGCTGTGTTCACATTTTTTATAGCTTCTTCAAAGTTTTCCTCATCTTCTGGGCTCCCATTTTCATTCTTTAAGATACCTTGTTCAAAAAAGAGTATCAAAAATACACAATTCCCTGAATTACATCTCATCATTTAGGACTCACCAACCAAGCAGACTGGCTTTGGATGTGGCATAGTAACCACTAAGCGAAAAGCTGAACTACCAGTAAGACATACCAATAAATCTAACTACATATGCATTCTGTATATGATTCATTTTCCTGTGATGTTAAATAGAAGTTACATACACAAAAGTATCAGTTTGTGGGAGAGAGTGAAGTTTCATAATCACTAAATTAAAGTAGATGGTGGCAAAGAGGAAATTCATCTCTCCTTCCTATCCCATCATGTTGTGTTGAGGTGTTTTTGTCAAATACTTCTGAACCCACACAGCAAGGCAGACCAAGAAACAGACTCCACTGAAAACCTTATTTAACCAAAAGTAATTACTAGAGATCAGTTCCCTAGCCCAAACTGGGGATAAGGACAATAGAACTCCTCAGCAATTTGCATTAAGGCCAACTTTAAATGACTAAATACCAAAACTTCAGTTAAAGTTTTTAGTCTACAGTCATTCAAGATATTGTATTTATAGATTTAAAAAATGCCTTATTAATTTCAGCACCCACAAAAGGTAGATTGAAACAGTAGCTACACAGTCTCTCTCTCTCTAGTTTAGAGCTGCAATGATTACCAACAGTTTGGCGGATCAATTGTCAAATTAGTAACAATTTCAGTGTCACAAAGCCACTTGCTTTCCTCTTTGTCACATTTTCCATGTTATAAATCAACATTTTCTACAGGACTTTCTCTTAAGGTTTCTCATCCCACCCAAATCAAAACATACTTTGATCTTAAACAGCAAGCAGTAAGAGCACTGCCAAACTGCACTTATAAGCAAATCTGGGATCGAAAGATCTACCTGTATAAACCAATCAGTCAGCAGAAGAGCTGTACTGTATATGCCAGCAGATTTCATAAAATTAGCCCTGAGAGGACTTCTGATTATTTATCAGATATTGCCTTATATATTTCTGCCAGTATGAGTAAATGACTCCTAGGACATATATTACCTTGCCGAATCAGTTGTCTGAAGGCTTCTTTTTCTTTGTAACTCTTGGGCAACTGATCACTTTTCTGAATTTAAAACACAAAAACATTTCATCTTTAAAATATCTACCATTAACCTCAGTGTGTTCAGACTGCTGAACTCTAGTGTTTGTCATTGTTCACATTCAGTCACTTGTATTTCAATTAGTAATTATTTTTATCATTCCACCTTGCTGTATTTGTTACACATTACCAAAATAATAACCTAGTTTAGAAAAGACATACCTAAAGTAATAATAATAAGCACCATAACAAGCATCATAATAGACTGATGAATTATCTGGTTTTGCAATATACCTCGTTGAACCACTTTGTTAGATACTTGGCTACAATCACAATCCATGGAGTGTGGCTGTGGTCCTGTAATTGAACAGCATAGAAACCTTTGTCAAGTTGAGAGAAGATAAAAACAGGGGGACAAATTAAAAAGCTGTTTTAAATGTAAACTCCTAACATCCCCTCCACTATTGTAAAAACACTGGATATGTTTCAGATTTTGATTCAGAAGTAACATTCTGTACTATAAAATGAATTATTATTTTTCTTTTACTTAAAAGAAGAGTGGCTGAGCCAACTCCTCCAATATTCTTCTGGAGTGGAACTTATGTTATGCACAAATACGCTACAAAGCTCTGCAGCAGTAGGTAATCACAAAAATAAAGGGAGGGTGAGAGGGAATCAATCTAACAAAAGATTGGGTTGTCCAAGGATATTCCTTGCTTCCCAAGAGCCTCACTTAACATTTAAATACAGACTGTAATATTTGGGGCAGAGGCCAAAAATAATACCTCGTGACTGATCTTAGAGTTGCCTCTGCTAAGACTTGGTTCCAAAAAAAGGACATCTTCCAAAGTCATTTCCATAGAATCCCTACTCTATGTCTGCATCTGTCTTAGAGCACATACTGCAAACCACACACCAACCTTTTTGTCCATATGATCAAAGTCATAAGACTGAACGTGCTCCTTCAGTTCTGGAAATGGTTTGTCCAGTCTCAGATCTTCTAATGCGTTGTCAGGATGAGATTCAACAACTGTGAAAGAAATTACATAAATCATTTCAGTTTTATATCTGGCCTTCAAAATAGAGCTATACAACAACAGCAGTACATCACCTGCTGGATTAACTGTTCAATTCTCAGCATAAATGTTTTGAGTAAGTTAATGTCAGGATAATCTCCAATTGTACTATTTGTTGCAATCCATAATTTCTATGCATTCCTCAAAGAATGCTTCTGGTGATGAACTGCAAACTACAGACTTAAAAAATACTAAATACAGCACAAGATTTGGAAAAAAAAAAAAAAAAAAAAGTGACATTACATACTGAAGCTTTACACCTTTTCTCAAAGTCTTCATCTCAGAAAACCCTCTCACCTGTATGTTCTTTAATAATGACTCTCATATAACCAACCAGTCCATAAGTCCTGCAGACCAGCAGTGGAATGTTAGAATTCCAGAGAAGTTCAGCCAAGCGCAGCAACGTACTGTTAGGAAAAATATTGGGGGTTTTTTTCAGATGTACAAGAGGACAACAGTTAACTATAAAATTAACTCTTGTACAAGTCACTTGTGAAAGAAGTTTTCTATGAGAGGACTCCAATATTATCATGATTCTAAGCACATAAGGTGATTAATTTTATATATGAATTTACACTAGGTTAGAAAGATATTCATCCACTATCTTACTTGTATGTAACTCTGTCCTCCCAAATGCTCCAAATATCCATTAAACAAAAAGCTTCAACAAGTTGTGAAAGAAATTTTAAAAAGATCTGTGTGTTCCATAAACTCAACTTCCAGCAGGGGCAATTCCAATCAGAGGGTTTTGAAGAGCATGTAAG
Source organism: Brachypteracias leptosomus (assembly GCA_013401335.1). NCBI lineage: Eukaryota > Metazoa > Chordata > Aves > Coraciiformes > Brachypteraciidae > Brachypteracias > Brachypteracias leptosomus. Next base: position 595,487 of record VYZX01027444.1, on the reverse strand, counting down.
AAATACTCTTTATTCCCAAACGCCTGCAAGTGGATCACTACTCCAAAGAAAAAACACTGGCTCTTATTTCCGTGCGAGGCAGCACCTCTAGCTCCTCTGCACAGAGTGAGAGGGAGAAAAATACATAAAGCACGAACAACAGCCACTTCCTTAGAAAAGTAAGGTTTAACTATCCATCTACGCAGCAGCTTCTTGCCCCCGGGGAGGCAGCTTGTCTACTAGAACAGAAACATGCTCTTCTGCCTCAGGTTTGTCATCCTCTGGGCGTTGTCATTTTTCATCTGCACTGCTTACCGGAAGGCAGCATGCATGGGCTTCCTTGGCAGGAAGAGGGTAAAAAAAAAAAAAAATAAAAAATCAAGAACTTCAGGTCTTGACAAAGTTTATATGGGCAATACAATTGCATACATGGGTTAAATGGAAAGAGCGAGACAAAGGATAAAATACATTTGCAAAAATCTAAAGGTATCACAGACCCTATTATCTGTTTGAGTTTACTAATACGAATATTTGTTACAGCAATTTTGGACCAGAAACAACTGTCACTACAAAAGAGCACTGGACATAGACAAATACACCAGGAGTCAAGCATGGATCCGAAGGAGACTTTAAACTATGTATAAAAAGTTAGAAAAATGCTATAATTTACTGGAATCTTCTTTCACAATGACAGAGTTCTGTTTTGCTTAAGTTCTCCTACAAGAATATGCATGCAGTTGAAACCTGCTTTTACAACTGGATGAAAACAAACAAACTTTAGATGATTCTTTACCTTTCTGTTAGTTGTGTTGCAACCACCAAGTTAAATCGATTAAAAAAGGAAGGATCATTGTCTAGAAGTTGTTCTGGACTCTAAATAGTAGGAAAAGAAATTATGTCAGGAAACACTGACAATTTGTGAACACATAGCAAGTCTGTTCAACATTCAAGGGTAAGTGTTAAACAAAAGCTGTAAAATTATAATGAAGTTATAAAATAATGTTTAAAATACACAACTTAAGCTCTTCCTCAAGTGTTGTTTTATCACAAAGCTACTTAAACCGCAACATTACAAGGACAACACACAGCTATTATTTCATATTTTCATCATACTGTGTAACAAGAAGCATACAACTCATGTAGGGAAACAAACCTCTTCGACAAAGTTTCCAGAAACGTCATTATTCAATTCTTGCAAGAGCTCAGTGGCACTCTGGGCACGATTCTGTTTTGAAACAACAAAAACAATGTTAAACCTCTTGAAATGCAATTTATGTAATGTATCAGTGCTACACATGCTACATGTTTAAAAAAAAAAAAAAAAAAGACAAGACAAAAAAAGATGACTTCCTCCTAAGATAGGACTTTTTATTCCAAGTCTTGCTTATCTGAAGAAAAAAAGAAATCCTTAGACTGCAAGCACTTGCTGGAGACCCGTTTTAGTCAAGAACTGTGTGTCAGGTATTTATTAATTCTCTGGAGTTACCTGTGTCTTTTGCACTCTGTTTCTGTGGCTCCACCCCTACCCCCACATCTACTCTTAGCTTTACTCCTCGAATCACATTCTCTTCCATCTTATCCTTCCAAAGATTTTCTTAACCATATCCTATTCACTTTTTTCCAGTCGGTCTTGACAGAATTGAGCTTTTCATTTACAAGCAACTAAAAAGTAAGTGTGAGAAATTTTGTCAAAGAATAAATGGATTTTAACCTATACTCACATTTTAAAACACATTAAATGAGCATTACACATAATACTACACTTGAGTATTTACTCAGTACTCTCATGCTTTCAATACACCTAAAGTGACATTTGTTATTTCCTTACCTGACCAATATGGCTTTTTTGTAGAAAGAAACTGAAAAGAAGAAAAAAGAGTTAAATGTGAAGTTTTATTTTGAAGCAAATCATTAAAGCTACATTTTGTAGTGCAGAATATATCTTGCTGACTCTCATACACAACAAACCAAGCTCCCTCTTAAATCTGCCTTTCTTCTTCCCACTACTGTTATATTTTCCTCATGATGACTTTAAGGAAACTTTCCAATGCCTGAGCCACAAATCTGTAAAATAAGACACACCAACCTCCTCTAGAAGCCAAGATCACACTGCAGATTTTTTTTCACCAAGCTAATTAAAGACCCATTAGTACTCATTTCTTCATGTAATGGAATATCCTTCCCCTGATATAACCTCTGTAAGTAGACAGTATTTGTAGGTATCTACCTGAACCGTAAGAGAATGTAATCTAGAATAAGCAAACAATTTTTTTATAGGATTTGCAAAAAGTTTCTTATCCTTTCTCCTGCTGCACAGAGCCTTTCAAAGCTGTGAAAGCCAATATATGGCTATTAGTCACAGTTTCACAATGAAAAACTAATTTAAAGTTATTTCCATCACCAAAATTAAGGAAAATACATTTGGCTGTGCTGAAACACAGGCAAATCTTTCATTGTCATATCTCAAAATTACAGCAAACAAGTTAAATATTTTTATACTAAGTAGGTCATTGTCTTTAAAAACGATCTGTGAAGCACAGACCTGTAAAATATGAAGACATCAACTAAAATGTATGTAAAATTTAGCTAATCTAAAAATAATCATGCATACTGTATTTGCCACAAACATCCCAAACCACAAGACTTAATTATTTTAAAAACCTTTATATATTCAAGAATTTTATAGGATTTCATAACAAGTTTGTTGATGGAACAACTTATGAAACCCTGTTACTTTTGAATTTGTATTGGAAGCTAGTAACAAACCTACTTGTTTCCAACATCTTCTCCAGACACCCGATTCCCATCCACAATTGTAAATGAACCAATACCTTAGGGAAAAAAAAGATCACTATGAATAACCAGGCATTATGAAATTATCGGTTACATTACTAACAAAAATACAGAAGAGATTTCTACTTACCTGGTAGCACTAAGTTTTTGAGTATTTCAGTTCCTGTCGCTGTTGCATTTATCACACAAACATGGGCAGATTCTAGAGCTTCTTGTCCATGGTCACCCCACAATCTATATTGGGATGGAAACCAAAACATTATGAAATTATTTCATTCCAGACCATAAACCCATTATAAAGAAATAAATGTAAACAATCACAAATGGAGGCTAGCCTATTACCTTCCATTCACTGTTGAGAGTGGCTAAACAGCACTAACCAAAATAAGTTTTTTAAGAATACTTACTCTGACAAAACTTTCTAAAGAACAACCCAATTTTACTGGCATTTCATTTTTTCCATCTTTATACTCCACACCTTATGAACCTGAGCACCTTGCACTGCTGTATCATGTTCAGCTTTTTAAAGATCACCATGTGTCTAAACACTCCTTACAGAATTTCCTCTTAAAGCTCAATGCTCTCTTTTTTATAAGTTTTATTATAAATAATACATTTTTATAGTTTATAATAAAAGACACCAAAACATACAAGCAGAGGAAATCATTCTTGATGAGTTTGGCAACGTATTTAAGACATCTATAAAAAAATACTGAGTCTGAAATGGGGACCTGACTGCACTCGGTCAGTAACGCCCCCCGATTTCACACGGGCAGTAATTTCACTGTCTTCAGCTGCACAAAATAAAGCCAGTGAACAGCCACGGCCTTTCAGACCTACGCGAGCCTGTGCACATCAACCCGCTGCACACTCCAGAGGCGGGCGGGCTCCAGCTTCTCTCGTTTAACTTCGCTCTTTTTCCCCTATGCCGGCACAAACATTCACGGAGCCGCTCGGTGACCCCGACAAGCGACCGGCCCGGAGCAGCCCGACTGGTTCGGACACAGCCTCCTCCGGTAGCCCGGGGGGTTCAGCGGCGGGGAGCGGCTCTCGGTAAAGCGGCGGCAGGACAGGCCTGTCGCCTGCACGAGCACCCAGAGCCGCGGGAGCACAGCCCCCGGCCCGGCCTGCAGCGAGACACAGGGCCCGGCGCCGCGACAGCCCGCTCCCCACCCGGCCAAGGCCGGCAACAACCCCGCCACGCTACCTCAGCTGCCGGTCGTATCTCTGCTCCTTGAGACTGGCCCTGCCCGGCTGCGCCATTGCCGCACGCTCCCCGGGCGGACGCTGCGCATGCGCGGGGCCGCTGGGGGGGCGCTGTAGTGCCGCGGGGGCGGGGCCTGGGCGTGGTTTCCCGGTCGGTACCGGGGGTAGGGCCGCGCTGCGGGGTGCTGACAGGGCAGGACCTGGTGTCTTCGGGGAGCATCTAAGGTGCTGGGAGTCAGGAGCATTGGAACATAGGTTGAGGTTTGCTTCAGGAACATGTTTCTAAAGCTGTGATGCCATTCCTGGAATACGTGTGTAAGATGGGTATTTCTCTTCATCTCCCAGCCCACTTTCTCGTATGAAGTTGTGACGTGTTTTCATAGAATCACAGAATGCCAGGTTGGAAGGGACCTCTAGGATCACCTAGTCCAACCTTTCAAGATAGAAAAATACAGTTTAGATGAGATGGCTCAGCAGGAGTCTGAGTCAAGCCCTGCAGAGACCTGCGTTCAGAACAGTCACCTTAGATACATTGTGCAGAGGTGGAGTATCTTGGTACAACTATTGAGACAATAAAATCTGAAATCTGTTGTCTGTGTACTTATGTTATGAAAATCTTTCCATATAGGATCAATACAGATTGTGCTATGAAACTGTACCAAAAAAAGAGAAAAAAACATGTTTAAACATTTCAACCAACATCTCTGGCACTGTTTCCACAACAAAAGAGAGGTCCTAAAATGTGTGCATCATTCCAGCAGATTTGTTAGCCCATACAAGGATATTCTGTGCCCTTTAATCTGCTGCTCTTTAGTATATTTGATTTGCTGTATATCTGCTGGAATGAAGTATACAACAGCACAATTACATCTGAGTGGTTTATACCTTGCAGATGATGTTGTAACTCAGTAGAGTGCTTCCTCTTTTGTGTTCCCATATACAATGTCTCCTCCAAAGTTCATTTTTCTCAGGCTCTGTGTTTGCTGTGTCACAGTAAATCCTTCCTCCTGTTGAAATGTCACTGACTGCTGCAATATTTGTAGGAATGTTCTGTTTACCAAAATCAAAAACTGTCTCATTCTGTTCGTGCTGTCTGCTGCAATTACACAGTTTCAACAGGACAAATCATAAATTACAAGAATTATTATTTCAGACTTGATTCCAAAATATAGTTCCCATTTCTGGTGTAAAGCAGCCAAGAGTGTATAGCTTTAAAAGTCAAAGATAAGTAATAATAATAAAAAATGGCATGTGAAGGCTGGGAAACGCCTGGGGAGCCAGGTACTCTGTTCCTCTTTTTCTGCCCCACTTGACTAAGAACATTCCAAGTGAGTTCATTCTTTCCACTTGGCTCATATTTTATTTAAGTTTTTTCTCTTGCGAAATTGCCTATTGTTATTATTGTGCATGTTCTTTTTGTCATTTTCTTCTCAATCCCTTCTTTAAGGACCCTTTTCACGCCCCCTCCCCCTCCCCCTTTTGCCAGGAAGCAATTCCCAGTAAATAAATGTTGAGTTCTTTTCCTTAGAAATCACATGAATCTCACTATGTAGCTGTGGGAGGAGGATTAACACTTCCAGCTTCTGAAGTTACACTGGATACATGGGAATTTCAATATACAGCCATTGTGTTTTTGTGTTTGCAAATAAAAACTTGAGAATATAACATTTGAAAGTTCTCTTGTCAATCAAGAAGCGTAGGCAGTCACTTTTTAAATAAAATACTAAAAAAATGGAAAAACATCTGGAATTATTCTGCTTATGGATGCTTAGTGTTGGCAGTACACCCTCCTGTTTGTATTTACCTTGTGAAGTATTTTTGTGCTGTTTCTGGATTCATTATAAATTATTTTAATGCACACATAGGAACAGATGTCACCTTAGAATAACTCCCATTTGGAAAATGCCAGCATTAGCAATGGCAATGTAAGAAGAGAGATGAGCTGCCTGGCTAAACAAGATACTCTTTCAAGAACCTGAGGTGTAGGCAAGCTCTGGAGTGATGAATGTTTCAACATTTAATCTGCTCCTACCTATTGTACTTCAACAGCTCTGGAGCGAGCAGCCTGTACCCAAACTGATTGTATTTCTGCCATATTTTTGTTAATAGGCAATGACACATCAGACACACTCATATGCATTAAAGAGGGCACATGACACTTCGTTCAAATGTATGTCATCGTTATTAAGGATGCTCAGCACAGATAATTGCCAAGTTACTTAAGCAAATACACTTTGAGTGCCATCTAGCCATTCACCTTGGAACTAAATAACTGTTCTTTCATTTTACGTCTCCTAAAATGCAGCTCTGCCCCTCTACAGTGATGCAGTAATGTATACCAAAAGCATTGTCCTCAGGGGACATAATCTCCTTGTGCGAGTACCTCCCAATGACTCCAGATCTGCATTATGCAGACAGCTTACCTTAGAGATTCAAAAATCCTATTTCCTCAAACCTGCAAAGCTTAATATGTTCAAATTCTATTTGACATTCCAATCTTACCTGGAGCTTTCTAACCATAACAGTTAGATCTTATATAGAAATTTTAATAAAGGGAGCTCAAATGAAATCCTAAAGAAAACTGTTCCACCTATAGGAATAGGAAAACTAAAGCATTTGTTTCTAGTTCAGTATCACAACATAGTGACAGGTTCAGAAGAACTCATGTATTTGTCCTAGGCTGCTGCTCTGTTCACTCATCATTTCTGTCAAAGAGGAATAAAACCCTAAATATGAAGGCTGGGGAAGACAGACTTATTCTTTAATGTAGCTTGAAACATTTCACTGTAATGGTTGGAATTATGTCTTCCTGTCATTCACTGCTAAGCAGACATTTCTGAGATGTAGTCAAAGCCCGTAAGAAATTTGTGGAAATAACAAGCACTTCACTTTTAGGTCAGCTTTGAAGAAAACCACCCTTTAAGCACCTACCACTCTGTTCTCACTTCCATAAGTCCGTGAGTGTGATATAATTCTTCTTGATTCAAGCTAGTAAAATTGAGATTAGAACTAGATTACTACTGCAACATTTGAAGTGATAAATGATAATTTGAGGATAGAATCAGTGAAAATCCATTCCTACAGGCAGCCAATATCAAGAGGCATCAGGGCTACAGAATAATGTGGTATTTCTATAAGCAGCAGCATTACCCTAGCTTTAAGGAAAACTTAGTATTTTCCTCAAAAAGAAAGAAGGCTGATTGGATGGGGGAGCACATGAAACTGTCATACACACACTGGCCATATTTATTCAGGCTATTTTTTTGTTTCCTCTCGGGTATTATCATTTCATTGTCTTGGTATATTGTCATTTTTCTAAATCAAATCATTTAAACCTCCATTTTGTGAGTCCACTTCCTGCCATGGCTTCAGCATATTTTCTCCTGTCTGAGAGTTCTTCCTACGCCCTGCCTTTGTAGTCCACATATGTAGACACCTATGTGCTTCTGAATGCGAGAAGATAAAAGCTAAGTGGTGAATGGTGTCAAATGCATGCAGGCATTGGGCCACTTCAATGGCACTGTGTCCTGTGAGCAAGATCTGAGCCTGTTTTCAAGTTTTTCTTGAAAACAGTTGCTCAGTGTTCTCTGTTTTACACAAAGTTTTCCCCAGTCTGTAGTCTGCTTTTTTAACATACAGAATTCCCCTTTCATTTCTTCTTTTCACTGCTAAGTTGGTATTTTTTGAACTTTTTCCCATGGTCTGGACCAGCTTTCCTGACTGTTCACATCTGGCTGTCTACATCTGGCTTCCCTGTCCACAGACACAGCACAGAACCAAAGCATCACAACTTCTCACAGCTCATTAGTCCTGCTAAGCCACGAGGTATTTTAACCAGTACTTTGAGTCACCAGGAGGACCTGTGTGTGCAGATGGTTTGGCCACAGACATCCCTGCAGTCCCAGTGTTTGGTGCGTGTGTCAGGCCTATGCATGGACCTGAGTACATCACAGCAGTTTAACAGAAATAAATTGAGAGATTGACCCAAGTAAGCCATTGTAGAAGTACTTTGTGGACATCTTTACAGCAGTTTACATCCATTATTGAGTGATTTAGCTTGTATCAGTAAATCTCAATGGTTCTATAGCTGAATCCTAAGGAAATCTGCTGAAAAAGGAAATTAATTCTTACAAGGCAGTACCATAAAAGTAGCATAAAATGCTTTCATTGATTTTTTCTTTTATTTTCTTGATTGCATAATAGAAGAATCCCTATTTCTGTGTGCTGTTGTCTTTATGAAAATCAATAGGTTTATAAAATGTAGCCTTGACAGACAGCATTTTCTCAGATCCAACAAAATTAGTACCAGGGAGGCATTTTTCTTGTCACATGGGTATCTCATTGTAGCCTCAGACCAGATAACTGAGGCTTTTTGCCTTTTAAAAAATTTTCTTTAGAGTTACAAACAAAAAAACCCAGATTGCCAATTTATCCTTAACTGGTGTGACTTTTACCTTGTTTAAAAGTAGCACAAGTAATTTTTTCTGAGCTGAGAATATTCTCCATCTCATCTCAGCACTGATTCTGAAGCCTTAGTTACAAAAAAGGTGGAGACATAATTCTTTTTTTTTTTTTGCAGTTAGAGAGAGTGCTTAAGTAAAGAGGCAGCGAAGTTTCCCCTGCAGAATCCCCGGTGAGAAGGGCAGTTCCTACTGCGGGCTGGACACATCACTGTGCCCTGATGCTCAGAGCGGGTTACGGCTCTGGCTGCCTTGTGGTGTAGAACGGGAAAATGCTACTGCTTTTTATAAATTTGATCCCCATGCCACATGGACAGCCTTGATTCCTCTCTAAGTCCCGGGACTTCAGCTATCTCAGTTTTACATTTTCCTTCTCCTGTGCTGAGTTAGCAAATTGAGCGAGCAGGGGCAGGAGCGGAGGCAGGAGCAGGAGCGGGGGCAGGAGCAGGAGAGGGAGCAGGAGCAGGAGCAGGAGAGGGGGCAGGGGCAGGAGCGGGGACAGCACGGTTGGGAGCAGGAGGAAAGCGGGTGCTTTCCCAGTCCTGCGGGAATCGTCTTGGTTGCTCTGTATCTTTAAGGGGCTGCCTCTACCCCACGGTGAGCCGTTATAAAGGCAGGTAAGCAGCAGAGCCCCGCTCACAGAGCCGGGAGCACGGCGCAGCTCCCCGGTAATGACCGGCCAGCACGGTTGGGGCTATGGGCGGGATGACGGTAGGTTCCAGCAGTTCCGCGCTGCCTCTCTATCTTCCTCCACGCATTTTCTTTCTAGAACTGTTGCCGAGCCCTGCAGAGCTGCCTGCATTTCGGTATCTGCAAGCATCCAGTATATACAGCAGGTAATTAATTACTTTATTGATAATAATTAGCATCCAGAAAGTGGCACCAAAAGATGTACTAACTTACCCCTGCTGCCTTCTATTGCTGGGACCAGTGCTCCTGGCCCGAGGGAAGCAGTATGGAGTGGGTTTATTCAGGCTGCGGATATTACAGATATGTCCCTTTCCAAAAAGCTGTTATGAAAAGGATTCACTGTGTCTGCCTCTCCAAAAGCAAATTTTTTTTAAAGTGAAGAAGATTTAGTAGAACAGTAATAGATCTTCTGATCCTGTGCAGCTGTTGAAATGTGATAGCTAGGCTTCCGTAGGAGCAAATAAAATAAAGTGTATGTTGTATATTTCTAGAACATCAATAAATTGTACCAGTTGGTATCAGAGATCTTACAGAACAATTTGTGCTTTCTTGTTTAACAGTTTTTAATTTAGTCATCCTCCTTTGCTTGCCACCTCCAAGAATGTGTCACAGAGTGAGAGGATATGTGAAGCCACCGCAAGATTCCTACGATAGTGTTTTATAGCTCCTGTATCCTTTACAGCGAAGGTTGGATGGGTGGCTGACGTTGGCCAATGAGACAGTCTTTTGCGTAACTTCCAGGAGTCAGTCTCTTTTGACAGCAATTATTTTAGTTGCTACATGTCCAACAAGAGGCTTTTGCATAACCTTCAGGAGCCAGTCTTTCTCTTAACAGCCATTTAGTTTGTGAGTCCAAAAGCAAGTCTGAATGTTAAGTGGAGCTGGTTAGTGCTGTTAGGTAGTGTTATGTGTTTGGGCACATAGGTAGCAGTAATAAACCCACATATATTCTTACAAAGCTTGTAAGAGGCAAATATATATTGCCTAAGCTTGTGTAACAGCATTTAAATCCCAGATCTGCTTTATAGGCAGGCTGAGAAAAGATGCTATTTTTTAAGCTTACCTTTTCAAAAATGCTGAAGTCAAGTAAGAGTATAATAGACCACTACCTTTGTTACATAAACCCAAGAAGGGTAAACACCTGCGCTGGATTTCAAAAGTTTCAACTTGTGAAAAGTATGTGAGAATGCTACTGATAGAAATGTGCTTCTTGGGAATCTTAAACTACAATTATTACTGTTAATACTTTAAGCAATAAAAGAATTTAATTACTTTTTGCACTATCTTATCAAAGTAGAAAAGGAAGTTGTAATAATAAGTAGTTTTTTGATACAGATAGGGTTTTGTTAAACAGCATAATAATGTTCCAGCTCCAGCAGCAGAAAGCTGTGTTATTAAATTGGTCTTTCTCCCCAATCTATTGGGGTCAAGAAGTCCAAAAATGTTAATTACCACACTGTACCCTTCACTCATGGTAGAGAGATACCATAATGGACATGAGTGAAGAATGAAGCTGCTTCAAAGATTTACTGCAGTTATAAAATGGTTTTAAAAATAACTGCATAGTCAGTAGCTAAGAGATTGAGTCATCTGCATCTAATTTGAATCACTGGAGACTTTACACTATCTTTCCCAGGAAGAAGTAAATGCTGTTTGTCTGGAAGAGTGCATGCATGTGTGTTTACACCTGCACCCACCTTGGAAGGTCTTTGGATACCATAGCAAATGTAATTATAAACTCCCCAGAAAATCAGTGGCACAAGTAGCTGAAGATGCAGCAGTCTGCTGATGTACTGTGATTTCCTCAGTGTGTTTTGTACAAGATATTTTAATACCTTATTTTATTGCAGCTTATTTGTGCTAATAAAAACACACCGGCTTAGAATTTAAGTGAACTCCTCAGATACCAAACTGTCAAGTTGCCTCTGCTCAACAAGCTTTACTTTAAGCCTCATGAAAACCTGTAATGGCTATCTTGTGTGTAGTAGGAACAAAATAACTGTGCTTTCCTTTCTCTGCTTTTGAAGGGCCTTCAGAGTGGCACAGATCCTATCCTATTGCCCAAGGGAACCGTCAGTCACCTATTGATATAGTTTCTGCAAGAGCGGTTTATGACCCTAATCTGAAGCCACTTGTTATCTCCTATGAATCGTGTACATCTCTCAGCATCTCCAACAATGGCCATTCAGTTATGGTTGAGTTTGAAGATACTGACGACAAGACAGGTGAGACTAACACACAGACAACTAACTTGGAACACTGTGAAGGAAACAAGAACATCCTGTATAGTATATTTTATATGATGTATAATTTCAGTTTAGAACAAGGCATATCACCAAAGCCTTGTCCTTTTGAGCCCCACATTTCTTGTCTTCACTCGAGTCTCTCTAGCAATGGACAATCACACAGCAGAATGGTGTTTCTGCATTAGGAAAAGCTCTCGCATCAGGAAAATCAGAAGTTTGTTTGCAGAGCTTCCCTTTTTAAATGGGGGTTGTTAGTTTGCTACACAGAATCCATGTATCTCTCCAGCAGTCCTAGGCCACACCTAGCAGGCACTGTAGGAATGTACATCCCTCACTGTTCAGTTTCCATGATCATCCAAATCAAAGATGCTAATGCATGTGCCAGTTCTGTCTGGCTCTCTGCCCAGTTTCCATCCACAAGGGTAGAGAAGAGGATTAGCAGAGATCAGGTCATATGGTGTAGTTATCATAATCATAGTTACTATACCAAGTTGTATGTGGACCAGTCACTGTTACCTTGCATTATTTTCTTCTTTCCTCCCTGCCTCATAGCACTTCAGTTTCTTCAGAAATTACAAAATTTAAAAAGCTAATTATGAGTTGGTAGCTTGTGGATGTTGGACTATCTGCAGTTGTATATTATTCTTGTCTCATCTCTTGGCAGAAAATACAAATGCTTTAAGTGATTGATTGTTTCTGTTAATTCTACTTCCATGGTAGACCTTGCTTTTACATCTGGGGTAGGGGAAGAGCATTCAAATGGAGATGATAAAGTAACTGATAAATGGAAAGAGTGCATTTAAAAAAAACCAAAAAACCCTGAACAATTTGTAAACCCATTGAGTGACTTGTCTTCCATTTGGATGTGGTTATTGATTCTAGCTAAATAGGATATAGGATATATAGGATACTCAAAACAAGTTACTTTTTCTGTGAAATGACTTGTCTGTGCTGGCAACTCTTTGAAAGAAGGGCTAGGGGTTACAATTCCAGCCATCCTGTTTTAAAATATCTCTTCTGGAATGAAATGAAGAAACTGCCCAACTGAATGGTTGGGTTTTCAATCGTCTATACTGAATTTGAAAAGACAACTGGATGTGCATTTTCCAAGGCCTTACTACACAGATCCGTTAAGCAAGTCACCCTACAAAAAACTTGTAAAACCTATCTGGAAGTATTATCTTACCTTGCTAACTACTTTTGTGCAATTCTAAGGTGAACTATGTCTATGTAACAGTGAACTTTATTCAGCTTTAGATGTTAAAGAATATCATCTATTACTCTACATTTAGAGACACAGACTCAGAGCACATGCAGGAATGAAGATCTCTGCCCCTCCCACACTAAGCACATGCCTTGTTTGAATAACACTTTCAAGGAAGAAGACTGCCAGGAACAGAAAACATGGCATAAAAATGTTTTGTGTTGAAATAAATCTAGTGACTCACAGCTCTGCATAAATGGCACAGCAGAATTTTGACAGTAACTCAGCAGAGATAGATTTCTTGAGACAGGTGATGCATTCCTTTGCTAAGTGCAGAAAAACGTACTAGGAGAAATCTTTTGTTTGGCAAGGCCAGTTTCCTGCATAAAGGCCAGCTGGGACTATGCATATGTGGTAGTATTGTGCAAGGCCCAGCTTTTATATTTTAAATAAATAAAAGTAAAATCACTGGACAGAATTAGTTCTGTTCTAACTCAAACCAGGACAACTCCACTGAGAATGTTCTACAGATACTAAGTGTAATTTTAATTTTCTTATTATAAGACTTTGATCAGGTTTCCATGTCTGTTGAGCAAAATTGTAGTGCCATATAAAATTACAGGATTGCTAATGCTGTTGATAAAGTATCTTCTATAGATGGCATCTTGAATATTCATCTGTGCTTAAGAATTATTTCTAAATGATGTGTGAAGCTTCTCTGTAGCATTTCCTCACCTTTGTAAGATGATTTGAGATTCTGAATGGTGTCATGTAAAGTAGAAGCTATTATATTACCTCTTTTATGGGATCAGGTATTTAAAGGAAACAACCTCCACTGGAAGTAAAGACAGTCTAAAGAGGAAGTACTCAGCTGAATTGTCTACCTGATGCTCAAGATATCTACACTCCTTTGTGCAAAATCTCAAGTAGCACTGTCAAAATTTTAGGTGCATGGGTTTCAAATTGTGATTTGTTTTTAATACTCAACTTGGATTTGTTGTGTTTATCAGGAAAGGCATAGTTATGGCTACCAGATCTTCATATGTCAAATATACATACATTTACATGGCATTACATGTCAAATGTACATTTACATTCAGTGTTTTTAATTTCAATTTTTACATGAATTCAGGTGCTTTCCATTAAGAAATACAACCCTCCTAAATGTCTGGATGATGCATCTTTTTCATATTGGCAACTGGGAGATGCTGTTGGCTTTTTTTCACTATTGTGCCAACATATTTTTTTACTAATGGGAAGCTAAAGAGCCAGAATGCTTCAGTCCTCTCTTTTTTTTTTTTCCCCCCCCTGCCTAGCAATCAGCGGTGGTCCCTTTGAGAATCCATTTCGACTAAAGCAGTTTCACTTCCACTGGGGGACCAAGCACAGCCAGGGCTCGGAGCATACAATTGATGGCAAACCTTTTCCCTGTGAGGTAATATTGTGTTTTTACACATGGGATTGATTTATGCAAATGCTGTCGGCAAATGACTTTGCAGTGGGGGCTGGATGTCCCTTAGGATTCTGATTGCTTACTTGCCATGGTCAGGTCAGCACAGACTTTAATGACAATTATGTGACCATGCTGGTGCTGTCCATAGCTTAGAAATGGCTTCATCCGAGGGCTCTTGAGAAAGTTCTGCAAAGCTGGGACAAGGCACAGGCCTCTCCTAGCAGAATCTATTCCTAATACTGCAGTAGCGTAGCACCCTGGGATCTACCAGTGAGTACTGGAGCACAGTGTTTCAAGGGATGAAGGCCTGTAGTAGGCAAGTTAGGTCACAGGTTAATGCCTGTTTTATTTCAAATTGAGGCCACACCTGTAGCCCTCCTGCTGCTGACACCTTTCTAAGCAAACCTAGTACAGGTTGATATATAGCAACTTGTTTAGTGTCTGTCCATACTTATGGACTGGTCCAGAAGATCAAACTTGCTCATCTTTCCAAAGATGCCTTTGAAGCAAAACCTACTTTGTTATGAACAACTATTCATGCCTGTTAACATGACACAACCTATGTTCACAGCTTCTACCACTATTTATTATTTTTCATTAAAGCTCCACTTAGTTCACTGGAATGCCAGAAAATATGCAACATTTGGAGAAGCAGCAGCAGCTCCAGATGGCTTGGCAGTAGTTGGTGTTTTCTTGGAGGTAAGAATCACAAAAATAGCATGTTTACACAATGAAAAGTATTATGCTGTCAAGTGTTTGAGAACCAAGCCACATATTTAAGAAGTGCTTAAGGAAAACAGATGACTTATTGGAAGCAGTAACTCATTGTAAATAGCTGTTAAACCTACTTTTGTAGGAATGTTGAGATTCAGATAAGAAAACTACATCTATTCAAAGCATGTTTATATTCATTCTTATTTAACCTGTCTATTCCATTATTTTAGATTGGGAAAGAACATGCCAATATGAATAGACTCACTGATGCTTTGTACATGGTAAAATTTAAAGTAAGTCTTAAGCTCTTTTGTTTCTGAGATAGCCTTTAAAATTCAAGCTCATGTACATGCTTGAGACAAATGGAAAATCAACCCCCACAAATCCTCCCATCATTAGAACATCACTGTAACTGTATTCTCTTCCCCTCAAAAATTCATCTCATTTAGAATAGAATCATAGAATAGAATGGTTTGGGTTGGAAGGGACCTTAAATATCATCTAGTTCCAAACCCCCTGCCATGGGCAGAGACACCTTCCATTAAATCAGGTTGCTCAAAGCCCTGTCCAACCTGGTCTTGAACACTTCCAGGGATGGGGCATCCTCAGCCTCTCTGGACAACCTGTTCCAGTCTCTCACCACTTTTTATTTTTTCCTAATCTCAGGTGCCTCCCAAGGCTATGCTGACCCCACTGGTCATTCAGAGGTTCTACCTTTCCCAGAGTATCTAAAATCAGAGGCTCTACAACCCTTCAGGCTCAGCTCTTACACTCAGCAAAATAATTATTTTCCATTGAGTCTAGCCTTGAACAAGTTGGGCTTGATGATCCTAGAGATCCTTTCCAACCTAAATGATTCTATGATAAGTCAAAATTGGCTGTCTACCTTCTGCTGCAAACCTGTCAGGGAACAATCTTAATGAGGACCTGAGCTAATCTATTCTTAGAGTGAAACCTGAAGGTGGTCTTTAACCAGATGGATCTGAGAGCTTTGCTGAGGATTGATATCTGATGCAGTCTCTCAAGTGCAGACCGATTAGACCATTACAAATGTTAACCCTTCTGGTTTTACATGAGGTTCACATATTCTGTAACATGCATAAGGTCTAAAATGCAGAAAAGCCTGTATGCAATACTTGAGTGGGCAGATTATTTCTTGCTCCCCTGTGTAAGCTTGCAGAGGATGGGAAATGAAGGCAGTTACACAGCAATTTGTAGTCTGCAGACACTGAATGATACTTAGGTGTTTAGTGATTTCTTCCACTTGCAGGAATGAAGTAGTTATCCCTCAGTAGCAGTGATGGAAAGTCTGCAGGTTTGCCACTGGGGATAAGTTGCTCATTCTGTTGTTTCTTATGAGCAATTTTACAGACAATTGGACAGTGCTTTCTGAGTGACTAAGTACCTTCCAGAAACTCATACAGGCTGAAAAATCTTGCCCTAGACTCTGGTAGTTAAGGCAATCACTACTTTAGGCAGCACCTCCTATTTCTACTGGTCTTTTGGTTGATCCACCTTCCTCTAATTTTAGACTTGAACATCAGATTTTTTTCTTAAGCCAAGACAACAACCGTTTGGGACAAAGTTTTCCACAGTTTTGAATTTTCTACTGAAATAGATGGGAAGCATAGAAAACAGCAAATAGTGAGACAAGAAATTCTGCCATGATATTATCTGTAGCTCACACTGAACACTATATACAGAATACACCTTCTGCATTATTTTTAGACTTCTTGTGACAAGAGATGAACTTTGGTAGAGGCAAGAACTTAATGATCAGTAAGCCAGAAGCAGACATCACTCTTGCCACACTGCTCTTATATAATGATTGTTATAAGGCAGCCAAACCTTTATAGACTTTTCCTTTCCCCTGCCCTACTTCTTAGTATTACTTTAGCATTTTTTTTTCTTTCAAAAAGAGTTTTTTGAATTCTTTTTTTTTTTTTTTTTCCCGCCGCAGGGAACAAAAGCTCAATTTAGAAGCTTCAACCCCAAATGTCTCCTGCCTTTGAGCCTAGATTATTGGACATACCTTGGGTCTTTGACAACACCACCTCTTAATGAGAGTGTAACATGGATAGTGCTGAAAGAACCCATCAGAATTTCTGAGAAACAGGTAAACTCTTGATACTCTCTGTTCTGTAAGACCCAACACTGGATAAACAGGCAGTGGCTGTTTTGATTTGCAATGGGGCTAAGTTTAAAGACCGTTAGCCTGTGAATGATCAGCCTGTTCAATAATCAGCCTATTCAATAATCAGGGCTTCTGGTTGTTTTGGCTTTTTGTCTATGTGCTATTTTCTTTTGTTTGTTGCTTTTTTCTTTTTTGTTAATACTCTTTAAGATCTTTGTTTAAACCTGTTCTGTTAACAGGATAAAACGTATTGAACGCTTCCCCTTGGTCCTTTTTAAGAAAATAATATTGATTGCCCTTTTAAGCACTAAATTTCACCTGAATTTACAGCTGGAGAAATTCCGCATGCTCCTCTTTACCAGTGAGGAAGACCAGAGGATCCAAATGGTGAATAATTTTCGCCCTCCTCAGCCTCTTAAGGGCAGAGTAGTTCGAGCTTCCTTCAAGGCCTGAAGAAAACTGATAATGGCCCCCCAAGAGCTTCCACACCTGAGATACTATAAACAGAAACCCTGGTCTTCAGATCATTCATGGAACACACAAGATTGCTGTTTCCATGGTCCACTCTACTTGAAGGGGGACAATCTTCTGATTTTATATTTTGAATTGCTCATTCTTTTGAGAGATGGGATCTTTTTAACTAGCACTTTTTAATATAAGGGATAGTTGAGTAAACTAGAGTTTTCCAAGACCTGAAACTCTAAAAATTAAGGTGAAATTAAAAACCCACTTAATATAAAATGGGAAATTATGTAGTGATCTACTAGTACTGATGGCCACAACTTTGAATTGTCTCATTTAATACATGACAAAACAATAGTCAAGATTTTTGGACAAATTGGACCTAAATCTTTCTTACTGATCTCATTAGCATTTGCTGAGCTCTCTCTGATTTAAAGATTGCTTTCACTATTCTTGCTGTATGTTGACACATACAGTGTACATGAGTAGCACTAGAAAAGTTCTTATCTCAAGTAGGCACTGGTATGAAAACTACATACATATTTTTAAATTACTGTTCTAGGATGCTATTTTATAACTAATTTAAAATAACAATGGGAATGCTGTGTTTAAAAGCAGGCTGTTTGATTGCACAGTGTTGTTCAGACACATTTTAGCCCATGCAGCACACGTAACTATGATGCCCTTGTCAGTTCTGTTGAAAAGAACATCTACAGCAATTCAGGTACGTGTTTTGTGGTTCTCAATAGTTGAAATTCTACCTCAGTTAAGTGATTTGCTCTGCAATATGACCTCCTTCATTGTCTGACCTAAAGAAAGTGGATCTTTTATTTACTGCAGGGACCTAACATGGATAGACCTTGACTGCACTGAATGTGCATCGCTGCACAAATCATCCCCTCACTCTGTCAGAGATGCTCCTGCAGATAGGTGGTCTCATCAGGCCTGAGTCCTTTTACCTCTTCAAAAGAAAGATGCTTTAGAAAAGCCATGTGTTTAGTACTGTTTTTGCAGCTTCATGACAAAACACAGACTTTTGTCTCCAGCACTAAATACAGCAATGTCATCTGTAACTACTCACAGTCTATTTTCAGTTACCTTAATCTGGGCTTCAGATGTTCTACTTCAGCTGTATAGTTCAAATAGAAATTGCTGATGTTTATCAATTTTCATCAGCTTAGATGCAGAAATCAAAGATGTACAATGTAATGGAAAGCAGGGGAAAAAGGAGGACAGCTACAATGGGCTGTTTTCCTTTTTCAGGAAGGGAGAAGGACACTAGATATGAAGCACAGTACAACAAATGGAAGACTAGAACTCTAGACCTAACTCTTCTACAGTTTTTCTGGTACACTGACCTAAAACTTCCTGTTCCTCAGTTTCCTCTAATGAAAAATGAGGGTAGCACTGACCTACATCCCAGGGATGTCATGAGGGCTAATTCAGCATTTGTTTAGATTATTCTTATACAGCAGATGCTAAAGGAAACAAAACCATTACAAAATGCAATGGCTTTAGCTATTATGAATGTAACTTTGCTAGTAATGCAAACTGGTATTACAGGAAATCTATTTAATGTATCTTGATTTCTTTAACAAATGAAATAAATGAGACTTTAAAATGAAACACAGATCTCTTTGACTTTTATTTAGAATAGACCTACCTCTCTCTACTGGTTTTCTTGGACTCTAATTAACAGAAATGCTGTTTGGTATCTTCAACTGATGCATCTATTTGGAATCAAAGAATGCTTTGATTGTTTAACTTCAGTTTTATAGAAATATTATGCTATAGTAGAATAATTTAAGTACAGATAAGAGGTATCCCTCCCAAGTTTCTGGCCTTTTTTAGGTTCTAGAAAGCCTACCTCTGTTTAAAAGCTATTTTTAATCTATATCACAATTATTCTCATCTTCTGGGCCTTACTGTTTCTCCTTCAGCTTAATCTTTTCTCTCAAATTCTAACACATTTTGTACATCTTAAATGACTTCTTGCCTAGTCAGAGTTAAATTATTGTTGTTGCTAAATTATTATATGTCCCTGTTAAAATTAAAACCTCCACGAAGATGCTCATTTTAAAACGTAAAGTCCTTTCAAAATACTATGTATTTGATAGCCCAAATTTTATTAAGGGTAAATTAAAATACCTTTCTGAACAAAATTTAACCAATATTACTTAGCATATGTAGCTTAATCCAGCCACTAAAGTACTACTGCATTAGTACTAGTACATACTGTGACAGAGCAGGTCACTGATCAATATTTTCAGTGTTTTCTCTCATTCTAGACATATAAGTAGGTTTCTGCTCACTCAATCTTTCACAAAAGTTAGACTATATAAAAAAACTTTGTCTGCTTTCTCCTTACTACAACCACTCAGTCTAATAAAATAAAAACCTTATTTATCCACAGAATGTGTCTGCTCTGTGACCTTGAACAAAGTAGTTAAGCTTCTTTAAGGGTGGTTTATTCATGAACAACAGAAGGATAATGTTTAGCTCACAAGGTTATTGTAAAAGCTTAGCTATGGTAAAGAGCTTTAAATGCTGAATCCCCCAAGGTGTTCAGTTTCTGGGAGAATCTGAACTATACCTTCATAAATAAATTTTATCTTATTTACAGGGTTTTTTCAGTTTTTGGATTAAAGAATGTGATCTATTCGTACCATTGTGAAGCAAAATATGAAAGGAACCCTTTTATATTCTTTGTTGTTCTCTGAAACCCTGGTCATCCGATTAAAGCACAAATATTTATTTTTTATATGGTTTTAAAGCTATAACCTACATTCTACAATTTAATATACTTCGAGATCACAAAACTACACTGCAAGAAGTATCAAATATGTGATATAGTGAGTTTTATTGTATGCTCAATGGATAATGCAATTGCTATGATGAAGGTATAGTATTTGGTTAGATAAAGCTTTGCTGTACTGTCTTACCCTGAAAATAGAGTCAACCAGGAAAACAACAAAAATAAGAATAAAACTGATTGTTCTCCACCAAAAGACTTAAAATCACTAAGTTATTTTTCAGAAGGGGTAGCATGAAGAGCTTCACTGATGATTCATTCTCATTTAGAAAAGTTCTCCTAGTAACGGCATTCTGGGGCACAAGGAACCATTCTTGACTGGTTAATATATTGGTTGAAATATAGTTAACTTGAGAGACTGATAGAAAACTTTATTTCTTTTACCAATATTATTTTATCTTGTTATCTATGAGAAGAGAATAATCAAACCCAAGGACTCTGTACTGTATTTACAATATGCTTTGAGACACTCAGAAGGTACTAACTATAACAGTACAAACTTCTATTATTTAATAATTGCACTTTTGACCTGAGTTACATGTGATCTCTGCACATAAGCATCACCCAGCAAAGCTGCTCCATCGAGGCCATTCAAATTCTAGCCCATGTGCTACCCCTATCTTCTGCCAACTATATTGAGGGAAAAATAGCAGTAGAATCTGACTAGTGCAGCAAGACTTAGCTTAAGTCGTAATAGGATCACAGTCGTCATGGCGGGGAGAACGCGAGGCCTTGTACTGAGGAGAGAGGCAGAGCTTGCCCTCCTGCAGAAACTGCACTGCCTAACCTTGCCATCTAGTGGCTGTTCCCATTTCTTACCGCAACACTTAAAACAATTTTTAAGGCAAATTCAGTCAAAATACAACAGATTAAAAAATATAACTTTAACAATAATTAAAGGTATAGGTGAGTGTAATGGAAATGCCTGTGCTGGCTCTATATTCGCAGCCCTGGAAACTCCTTTATCAGATAAAAATCAATCTTAGAAAAGAAACTCAGCTACAATTTTTTGTTCCTCTTTTCACTGACAGTGAAGATATCCTCTGCTTGGAAAACTGCACACTATCTTAACCTTAACTTTTGGACTTTAATAGCTATAGTTAAGGTTTGGCTTAGGGTTTTGTTTGTTTTTTCCATCCTCTGCAAACAGAAAGATTTTTAGGCAGTTTCAGTTATATAGTTGATATGATCTAGCAGTGATTTATAATGGCAAAGTTCATGATGAGTGTAAATCAATCCAAATTGATTTCAGGGGAAAAGTGTTGCAAGGTACCTTGTCACCAGATGGTGTTTTTGGCGATAGTCAAAGGTCAGAAAGATAAAAAAGTGAACATTTCAGGAAAAAAACAGATAAGTGTGGAAAAAAAAAAAAAGGAGTTGTTATCTTATACTCCAGATTAGCTCTTTTCCTCTCTGAATTCTTCCTGCATGCAAAAGTGACCATCTAGTAAAGATGCTGACTATGGAAGCATGTTGCTCTACACTGCCTGTAAGGGGTGGGGTCTCAAGTACTTTTTCACTCTGAGGAAAAACTCGAGTATACTGATGAAACCTGACTGACTTTAACAGAACTATTCCCAATTTGCATCTGTAAGGCTGAGAATCCTTATACCTCTGATGTCCCATTTTTACTGCTACTTGCATTACATTTGAATTTTAGTAAAAGTTCAACCCCTCCAGTTTGTGAACAGCAACATAGTAATGCAAGCCATCATTTAAGTTCATTTCACATTAATATAGTGGAATATTAAATGCAGAAATTCAGAAATCATCTCAGCCCATTCATCTGTTGGAAGAGGAGTTAGAAGGAGGACAGGAACATCATTACATTTCTACACATGACCACTTTATACCAAGCCAGAAGACTCCGCTGCACTTGTAAGCTGTCCCTAAGGAATGCAAACAGTGGTACAAATCCTTAACTGAACATGTATTTCAGTTTAACTTGAACCAGTATGTAAGCAATGTCTGGTGAAAATTAGGTATGTGGAGTTCAGATCCAATTACAGCAACTGGAGAGGCCTTTGCACCAGTCCAATTACATTAAGTTAAACTGGATCTTCAGTTTAACCCCTGAAACTTCATATGTAGACACACAGCTCAGCCTCTGCTGTGCCAGCAGAGGTTAAATCAGGTTGGAGACACGGAATGGCATTTTACCTACAATTGTTCATTGTGTTTATCTCTGCTTATTGACATTTCTTTCAGCTTGTTTGCTTTCCTAGCATTTGGTTTAGATTATACAGGAAGATCAAAGACTGGAATTTGCTGTTACCAAACTAGGAAAATACAATTGCTTTAACAAAACTAGAGGAAATTGATTTTTCCCACTCTCATTAATTATTTTCTTTGTTTATTTGTTTATAGTAATATATCTCTGCATCTAAGGTGCTAATTTGCCTCATGAGAAAATCCAAAAGATGATATAAGCAAATGATCTGTATGTCACTATTCACAGGGCAAAATACATTTTGAAAGGCTCTCAGCAGGAAGGTATCCAAGTGTTTTGAGGACTAGAGTTGTATTTATTTCCTTTCAAAAAGCTGGTTAGCTAGACTGTTGTGCTTTTTGTGCTAAGGCAAGTTCTGACTCAATTTATTCTCTAAGGTGGACCAGAGAGTCCATTCGTTCAAAGGACCGATCTTCCTTTGCACAATGGTCCTTCACAAGTTTCCAAAGGGTTTGGATCTATGGCTACTTTCTGATGTGTACCACTAGACTAAGAGTTTCTCTCCATTTTAGGAAAACTTCTAGTAAATTACTTTTCTTTGGATTCAGATTGTTTGTTACTAGTCATTTTTTTGGGAAAGGATTAATTATTTATTAGAAATACTATTCTGATTTTTAACATGCTTTCTTAGGAACATCAGGCTTATTTGATGGTTCTGTTCTTTGTGTGTCCCCATAACAAGACACGTTTACAAAGCACAAGGAGTCCCACACCTTTAATGAATGTACTTGATTTGTACTGATTTCTGTGAGACACACCCCCCACTCCCTCCCAAGTCATTTTTTTCTATCAGTTTTGCAGACATCTACCTCCAGTTCTGTGTATGAAAATCCTCACTGTGCAAATATTCTCTGTTACGACTGAATAATTCAGGTACTTCTGTATTAACTTACTTGAATTACTCCCTGTATATAAGATTATGCATTTTCTATCATACTTCATTAATTTTTTGGAACAATGTTTAAAAATTCAGACCAGACTGCTGAAATATATCCGCTTTGCAAAAGCTGCACAAAGTCATTTACTTTTGTCTTTGTAAATAGATTTTGGGAATTGATGAAGTAGAATAGATGTTTTTGTGGTGGTGTCAGCATCTTGTAACAATCTTGAGCTAGTTATTCTCGTCATATAATTCGTAATGCTTTGCTAAGAAACTTGATATGGATAAGATAATGAATAATAACAGTAATTTTTGCTTTAATAGTAAGATCATGATAGAATCTAAAATTAAATCAAGCCATAAAAGATCACAAAACAGTAAACCTAAGCTTATTTCAAGTCCCTGTATGCAATAGCAGGTATGCAATATAAGCAGAAATAAAGCAATTTGTCAATATTTTCGTAATCCCCCAAAGCACTTAACAAAATACATTTCCCCGTTCTTCAGTCTTGGAACCCTAATTCCCCAATTAACATCCAGTAAGTGACATCATAAATCCAAAAGTTTGCTAGGATACCCATAGGAGCAGAAGGAAGCACTAGCTTTCCCACCCTTTGTACCCCAGATCCAGAAACATGCAGCCTAAGGATACAGGTACAAGTGTCATTCATCCAAAGTAACAGAGGGCCGATGCCAGAAGCAGCACTACCCCTCCTCACTCCACTTTTGTCCCCTTTCCCTACATTTGATCTAATGATCACACTATTATGCAAGAAGCTGGGTCACAACTCCCCTTGAAAAATGATTGTTTTGTCAGATCTGATGACAGCCTGCCTTGCTGTAGGGTGGTGTGATAGCTAAATGTGACAGAAGAGCTGGGCTCTGGGAGAGAACAGGACTACATCTCTAAACAGCATCCAATAATTACACCAAATTCAGCATACAGTGAAACTAATTATGTCTCTTTCATAGTCTCACACTTCTCCATTCATGCAAACATCCAGGCTGGCTGAACTAACTCAAGCAGGGTGCTGCGTCTCAAATACCTGGCAGGATTTGTCTGCCTAGTGACTCCTAAGGTGGTAACTTCAGGTCAGAAGTAAAGATGCCACGTGTTTGAGTGGCCTCATCACAACCTATTTCATACAACTGACCTTTTAGGCTCAAACATTTAACTTTATCTGAAACCTATTGACGTCTGCTGAAACTGTCATTGACTTTAATGGGAGTTGGAACACGGCCTAAAGAAGCAACACAGAAATGAGCACAAAAATGTATTTGCAAAGAAAATCAGACTTGCTGATTGTACAGGTCAGCAGATAAAATTAGACCTTGAAAGTCTAAATATAGCACTTGCTACATTTTAACCGATCACTGCACCTTAATACAATGCCCCTGGAATTAAACTCATTTGCTTATAAATACTGCTAAGAACTTTCTCCTGGCACCAGACGTTTGACATTGAACTTTAGCTCACCAATAAACAGGGAAGGCAAAATCGAATTTTAGCTCTATTTAAAGAAACTAGTGTTGTAACTTTTTCAATGCAAATTAACAAGATAGTGCACTATGGTAGCCAAGCAACTGTTGCCACAGACATTTACCATTTTAATTAGATATTTCTGAAGGCAAAAATACTGCAAACTTGAGCAATATTGTTTCCTTCCTCAAATCATATGAAAGAGTAGCATTTATACTTTTTAAAACTTTTATTATATATCACTCTGGTTTATCAGAATAACCAAACACTCCAAAGCAGGATCTAAGTCTCAATTCAACTTAATATCCAGTCCTGTCAAGGATTGGATATTAACACTGAAAACCATTAAGTTTCTTGGAAGCCTTCAATATGATATTCCTTCTCATACTTAGAAAATAAGGAATGAAAGCAACATTTTCTTCTGAATTATTTCACCTTCATTTCCTAAAATCACATTTCCTAAATCACTTCAGCTTAAGCATATGAGTTTATGAAATTATTGCATGAACATGCGAGCAGTAAGTAGTAGCTTTCAGCTGAAGAGAAGCATTTAAACATGCTGGAAGCACAGGAGACTCAGAGCAGTCAAGTTAGTTTTCAGGTTGCTGAATGAGGTTTTATCACTGTTGTAAATGGTATAAAAGCTGGAAAAAAATTGGTAGGTGAGAATGAAGAGTGCCTTGAGACCCAGAAACTACTGTTGTTATCCCTGAACAGTGGAGCAAAGCAGAGACATGCAAGTAAGGGCTGCTGTAGGTGACCTCTTTCAGTTCAACAGATTTGTCAAGCAAATAAAACAGTTACGTCAAACTTCAGATAATTTTTTCACGTGTGCTAAAATATTTTCCTGAAACTTTTAAGGTGATCTTCTATGTTTTTTTCTTGATTTAGTCTTCCATTTGACATTGTATTAATAAAAAAAGAGAAACAAATGAAAGCTCAGACTCACAAGATGGTTGCACATCCTTCCACTTGAGATAACCTGGGAACACACTGATCTCATCTAGGGTGCCTGCAACACATGATTTAAATGAAAAATGCTTCAGTACAAGAAGCCATGAGAATAAAAAAATTGAACTGATAATATCACCCTTGTGGGCCTCTCCTTTTGCAAAATCACCGTTACAGGTTAAAGCAAGGACTACTTAGTAACCAATTCATAACATGCAATAACTACTTATTAACCACCATGCACTTTGGGCCCATTCCTTGTCTTGTTACATGGTGTAAAACCACCCAGTAGAAATTTTAACCAAGATTAGCAGATGTAAGAAACAAACAAACCAAAAAAAAACCAAAAAAGAGGAAGCAGGAAAGGTTCATTTTGAGCCTTTTTGTTCCTGATAATTTACATGGTCTCTGATTTTCCAAAGGGCTCTGCGATTTTGAGCCTCATCACCTGGTGGCCTCAGCACTGGAGCGTGGAATGGTATTTGAAAAAATCCAACCCAAACAAAACACCTGAAGACCCTCCCTCAAGAAAATAACGGGTTTTGAACTTTATTAAAGGGAAAAAAAATAAAATCTTGCTGATGCTTTTTTTTCCCCAACACATCTCATCTGCTTGCTTTTATTGCTCACTTTACCACGCCGCTTAAAACCCCGCAGGAAGGAGGGAAGCGCAGGCCCGGGGCCGCTCGCCCCTCCCTCAGCCCCTCCCGCCGCCAAGGGCACGGCTCCGCCGGGCGAGCGCGGGCAACTGGGGTGACTGGAGCGCCGGGGCCCGCCCCCGGGGATCGCTCCTCACCCCTCCAGGCTTCGCCTCGCCGCTCCGCAGCCATGCCCGAGCTTGCCGGCGGAGGAGAACATGGCGGAGGGAAGGAGGGAGGCCGGGCTCGTCTCGGTGGGGCCTGTCCCGGCCGCTCCGCCCGTCCCGCCGTGTCCTGACAGGAACCCGGTTGCCGCCCCCGGCGCGGCGGTTACTGAGGGCGGGGCGTCGAGGGCGGCTCTGGCGCCGGAGGCGCTGGTTGGGCGGCGGGCCTGTCAGTCAGCGCCCACCGCTCGCGCCGCGCCGACGAGCCAGGAACCTGCAGGCGGCGGGGGTCACGCGGNCCCACGGCAGCGAGAGGACGGAGCCGTGCGAGCAAGAAGGCCGCGGGGCAGCGCTGCGAGGAAGGCCCGCGGGGTGGGGGTGAGGGGGGAGCGTGGTGCGGTGTGTGGGGCCAGGGAGCGGCGGTGTGGGGTAGGGCTGAGGCTGTGCGGGAGGCAGCGGGGCGGGGTTGGTGTGGGGCGGACAGAGGATGTCAGGAGCGGGCGTGAGGGGAATGTGGGGCTTTGCGGCCTGTGTGGGGGGTCTTGGCGGGCTCTAAAACAAATGTAATGGATATCTATTATTTTTTTGGACAAAGTGGACATTCCTCTTATGTGAGCTCCAGGTGTTCCCAGTTCTCCGGCCTCCCAGCAGCGAGCGAGCAGTTCTGTGGGGTGGTTTGGGTTTCAATGGTGACAGCAGCTCACCTGAGGAGGAAGCGCAGGGTTGGCGCTGGAGCGGTAGTTGAGCCAGGCAGGGAGCATGGGCTTTATGTAATTAGCGCTTACATAATGGTCTTTAGCACATTGCTTTTATTAGCACGGCTACTGTCTTACCGCGGCTTGTGCAGGTGGGTGTCCTGTGGGGGGCACGTTGCAAGGATGTGAGAATGTAGCTATGGGTGGTGAGTAGGGATGGCTCAGCAATGTGCTCCCGGACAGGTCGGTGCTACCTGACCTTAGGCAGACATGTGTCTAAATAGTATTAGGCAACTCTTCTGCTAGGGCAAAAAGCCCACTGCCTTGCTGTGTCTGTCAGCCAGCTGATGTGGACAGGGCAAGCTTGTTTAAAACGCTGTTTCTATTGGCTCTTTTGAGTCAAGAACATGAAAGTTGTCATTGTTTCACTATCACGTGACTCAGAAGGACAGGGAGAGAGAGAAGAAAAAGCAGGACAGGGAATGATGGCCTGGGAAAGGTTGGCACACACAAAGGCTTGTCTTGTGCTGTTGGTGCTTTTTGGGTTTAGCTGATGCTAGAGTTTGCAGTATCAGCTGTCTTCCTATTAGCTTTATTCTTGTTGCGTTCTCTCTGCAGAACAACAAAAGGTGTCGGTTGTCTTGGGAGATGCCAATGTCCCAGGAGACTGCAGGCGAGCCTTCAGCAGTGAGCTGGCATTGCCTTTTCCATCTGCACTCCTGACATCAGCAGTAAAACTATGCTGTGTCAGTGCCTGTCCTTGTAGGGTGCCCACAGTTATGGTGGTGGGGGCCTTGATGGGATGGCTTGTCTACTCTTCCTGTTGTTAAGCATGGGTGATAACACTTCAGAAATGTTTTGTGGCACACTGCTTTTGTTTTCCAAATGGGATTTCAGTGAAGACCTTGGGTTGTATCAGCAGGTCTTCTGTTTAGAATAGTTCCAGTTTGTTTTTTAGCTTGTACTGATTTCTTAGAAACTTCTTCATGCAACTGGCTGGGCTGTCTTCTTGTTATTTTTCATTAAATGCCCTGCTAAAAAAGCCAATATTGCAGTAGTGTGCAGAATGTTTGGCCTGAGACCTAGAGCACATAGTGCTACAGGTCTCCCAAAAGTGGTTCAGAGCTCACAGAAGACTGTATTGTTCTAACTGGCTGCCAGCATTATCTGTTGGGAACGATTGTCCTTACAGTGCTACTATATGGGTAGCTTTTGAAAGCCATGGGTCAAAATTCTGTTGTGGGGTGTGCATCTGGTGGTACTTGGCAATTCCCACAACTTGAATACCTTAAGTAGAAGACAACTTGATGGACCTCCCCCAGGACAGCTGAAGAACCTCAATGGTTCAGATGCCCTAGGTTTTAGTGCTGTTGGCAGCAAAGCTTTTCACAGCTGCTTGTTCTAATTGCACTCCAAATGAACAAGCAAAATTATAAACCTGTAAAAGTTGTCAGTGTAACTTTCACTGCATCAAAATGATCAATGCTGTGATCAATGCATTAATTAGCCAGCAGTGGAATCTGCCTTCAGCTGCACAGAAATCCTGCCTGTGTGAATGATGGTTAAGACCTTGAAGGTGTTTAAAAAAAGAGAAAAGAATAATAAAGGTTATAAGCTGGAAGAGAATTGTAGAGGTAGGCGACCAGCTTGTTCTAGATGTGGGGATTATGGCAATTCATATAAGTCATTAATTTGTCACATCTTTCAGTTTTTCTGTAGGGGTTTGAGTACCGATCTTATCTTGTTTTGATATTTAAAATGTATTCATAGTTATATTCTGGCAGGCTTTTCTAAAGTTACGTATTAATTGTCTTGTAAGTTCCTGTTTTCTAACTTGTTGGATCTGTTTTTTCTGTGTTAGATGAGACTTTTCACTGTACAGTTTATGATTACATTTCTTGTAATGCTGGCATTTCTTCTTAGCTTTGACACAATGAGGAAAAACATGCCTGGAAAATAAAAATTAGTTTTTCTCATGAGTTAACTGGGGAGGGGCAGTCATATCTGAAAGTTATAATTATCTGGTGCAAACTGTATCACTTTTAAGATGCCTCTATACTGATCTCTTTTGGAAAAATGCTCTGAATATTTTGTGAGTGCTAGACTTGCTTTTGTATTACTATGTAGAAAACCTCTTGTGAACCTTCTGAATTTTATGCCTTTCCTATTCTTACATTCTAGGCTGTAACAAGATTCTGTGTTACTGAAGGAAGGTGCTTCTATTTGTGGAGTGACTTATGATGTCAAGAACTGTATCATCCTGGATCTTAAGCTCAGCAAGGAACAGCATTGTTTTACGAGGAAAAGGACGTTTGTACTCCATCTATATCCCAAATAGAAATAAGATAAAATGGAAGCTTGTTTTCTCCAAAACTTGCCTCTACCCTGCTGGAAGCTGCAGCTTAGACAATATTTTCTCCTTAAGAAAAGCATTCCGACACACTTCCACTGAGGAAGAACACTTCTCTTTCCAGTTGTCTCCATCACAAATCAATGATATACTCAGGGCAGGTGAATTATCCCATAAAATACTGAATTTGAGTGGTAAAAATGCCAATTCTGTGTTGAGGTTTGAAAGTAATCAGTTGGCATCCAACAGCCCTATTGAAGACCGCAGAAGTGCAGCCACTTGCTTGCAGACCACAGGGATGATGTTTGGAGTCTTCGATGGTCACGCAGGTTCTGCGTGTGCTCAGGCCGTGAGCGAGAGGCTGCTGCATTACATCGCGGTGTCTCTCATGTCCCGGCGAACCTTGGAAGAGATTGAGCTTGCTGTGGAGTGCATGAAACCAGCTCTGCCTATTCTGCAGTGGCACAAGCATCCAAATGATGTAGAGTATCAAGAAATAACTTCACAGTATTTTGAAAACCTCCGGGTTTACTGGCAGCATTTACTGGACCTAGACACTGAGCCAGGATTTAGTTTAGAAGAAGCCATGGTATGTGCATTCAAAAGGTTAGACTCTGACATATCACTTGAAGTTCAGGCTCCCCAGGAAAATGAATTGATGAGAAATATTGCCCTTCAAGTAGCCTTTTCTGGTGCAACAGCCTGTGTAGCTCATGTTGATGGTCTTCACTTGCACGTTGCAAATACTGGTGATTGCAGAGCAATTTTAGGTGTTCATGAAGAAGATGGAACGTGGTCTACTCTCCCTCTAACCCGAGATCACAATGCCTTCGATGAATTTGAAATTAGAAGACTGAAGAGAGAACATCCTAGGTCTGAGGAGAAAACTCTATTTGTGAATGACAGACTACTGGGGATTCTCATGCCCTCCAGAGCTTTTGGAGATGTGCAATTAAAATGGAGTAAAGAATTGCAACACAGCATTCTCGAGAATAGCTGTGATGTTGAGGCTTTAAATATTTATCAGTACGTTCCTCCAAACTATCATACACCCCCTTATTTAACTGCAGAGCCTGAAGTCACATACCATAAATTAAGAAGCAAAGATAAGTTTCTAGTTATTGCTTCAGATGGACTATGGGAGATGCTAAGTAATGAGCAGGTTGTAAAACTTGTTGCCGGACACCTTACAGAGCTTAATATGCAGAAACCACAACTGGCTTTTGAGAAACCAGTTAATTTGGGTTATATGCACAGCTTGTTACTTCAGAGGAAAAACAGAGGCATTGCCTCTCTTGACCAGAACATAGCTACTCATTTAATTAGGCATGCCATTGGAAGTAATGAGTACGGGGAGGTGGACCAAGAGAAACTTGCCGCGATGCTGACACTGCCTGAAGACCTGGCGAGAATGTACAGAGATGATATCACAGTTACTGTGGTGTATTTCAATTCTGAAACAATTGAAAATTACTATGGAAACAATGAATAGAGACTTGCACTGCTGCTGTTGTGCACCGCTAGCCAATGTAGATACTGAAACCAGTACTGTTGTTCTGATAGTCAAGCTGTTACCAGTGTTCTGGTCTGGAAGTTCCTAAATCTTTGTGACTTACTAGTCTTAAAAATAACTTTCTAGAATGAGTTTGTTGAAAGTTCCCTGGGTTTCCAGGTCTGTACACACTGAAGAAAAATGTTTTGATGGAAGTTCACTGAAATGTAACTGAACTGAAGATTGCTGACCCAGTTCTGAGTCCATGGCAACCGCTGGTAAAACTTTCCAAATGAACAAATGGGACAAATTTCACTGAGACTGGTACAATTTAATGAAGAGGTGGATAATTCTTGTAGCTGCATGGAGTGTAAGAAAGGCTCTACTCTTGTGAAAAATGAGTAGCATCCTGTCGAAGCACTGTAATTGAATTCAATAAATAAACTACCAAACCTTTATTTGGTATAACAGTGTCAGATACTTTAACAAGTTGCCTTGTATATGTGAAGATAACAAAGAAAGAAGGCTGCTCAAAGAGGTCTAGGATTGTCAGGCACTGTTTTCCTCGTTTGTTTTTTTTTAAGCTGGGAAACAAAATCATGTTTTCTTCCACATTTTGAAGTGTGGATACATATTCTCTTAACTCTGTATGTGGACTTGTGTGACAACTTACAGCTCAAATGCACATGAGGGACTTCATGATTCCCTGTTTAGGAATTAAAGGTACTAGACTTAAGCATTTAAGTATTTAAGGTGCTTAAAGAATATACCCTTTTATTAAGTATTGATCTATGAAGTGCTGTCTAGCAAATCCACTAACTGCAATCCAAATGAAGTTCAACAGATCCAGAAGTTCAAAAATTCATCTGCATGTAAATAAAGCAAAAGAGAGAGCAACTTTCTCTTCAGATTTAACCTGGAGGAGAGAAATAACAGTGCTGATATTTCACCAAAATGTTTAATCTTTATTTTACTCTTATTCTTGCCTTTGGATGGCAGCTCTTCCTTATAGGTGCATTGTTCTTATTCTCTAATGAATGTAGGTTCTAATCTCTGAACATAGACTCTTGTGTGCTTACCAATGGTTTTCTTTGTACTGTGCTTTCTGGAGTGCCAATCCAAGATAGCAAATGAGCTGTATTTTTTTTAAATTTTACATATGGTGTTCTCTGGTGACTCTTCCTTGTTTATGCACAGCAGTAACTGTTGCCTGCAAGAATGAGCATGCTGGGAATAAGAACTGTTTACCACTGTTCCTACTGGGTAAGAGCTTGTGTGGGTGCAGCAGAGCAGAGAAAAATACTGTTGCTTTTTTTCTCCCTGAATTTTAATTAAAATAAAAGCATTACCCTTCTGCAATTTAGCAGCTGAAAAGGTACTTAAATTTTGCTCAAGATCTAAAGTAGATGAAATCTTGGGCCATAAACTGGTAGCAGTTGTAGATTTTTGGCTTTTTGTATGCTTTCTCTCCAGATAAAAATTCTCAGTGCTTTTCCAGGCATTTAAATAATGTTTTGAAGATTGATTAGAAGGTAACTAAAACTGCTTTTAAATATTCATACTTTTTACATTCTTATAAAACTTCTGTTCTGGAAATATAGTTTACTCTTGTGTTTTGGTTTTTTGTTTGTTTGGTTTTTTTAATCTGGTACATATGGGAGTACATCCAGCAATTCACCCTTGAGGCAGGTAGCCCTATTTTTCAGGTAAACTGAGTAGGTTTATTCCCATTGATACTGGCAAACTGGGGTTGGCTCAAGAAATCTGACACTTGGACCTTGGTGCCAGGGGCTGCAGGAAGACTTTGGGTATATATACTTGTAATTTATCAGCTAGAGGAATGAAGGGACTAAACTATATTAGAGTTAATATGAAGTAATAAATTTTTTTAATGAAGATAGTCTAGAAAACTTCTGATGTAAAGCAAACCTGCAACTGCAAAATTACTGTAGCAAACCAGCCAGTATATAGTCGTAAAATAAAAATAAGCTGTTTGGTTCTTTTCACTGTGCAGTGGTGAAATCTAGGTCGTCTTTTTGGAAGAGTCAGTGTGACACTGTGCCATCCAGGTGTGACTCATGTAGGTTGTTGTAGCTGCAAATTGATAACGATTGTTTTGGGGAATGCATTTGACAGTAAGAAAGGTACTACTTCTCATTTCATGTGAGTTTTGCTCAGTTTAACCTGCAATGCTATAATTATCCAACAGTGGAAAAGGATAATGTTAAACTAGTTAGTTTTGTTGTGGTGGTTTTTTTTTAGATGCAAAATCATGGATTTATCTGCATGTTCCCTGGAATTTGTTGCAGGCCAATGAAAGCAATCTGTCTGTGCTCGTGGTAGGGAAAACAGTGATTCTGTCCATTTGAAATGGATCGTAGACATTTTCATCTTTTAACTGTGAACACAGCTAATGGGCATTAGTAAAAGTAGTATTTTGTGACTTGGAGAATCAATGAGTGAACTAATGCACTAATCTGCTCCTGCAAACACAATGATGTGAAGATTTGCTAACACATTTAGATGCAAGTCCTGCTATATTGAAAATATGTTGGAGCAAACCTCTTTGCAGGCAGTCTGTTTGGTTGGGGTTAGATAGTTCTGCTTGGTGTTTTTCTTCATTTCCATAGCAGTCCAGAGAAGCAGTTGTCAAAAATAGTCACACAAATTCTGTTTCTCAAAATGTGATATGGGCTTTATGATTAGGTAAAACATCTGAGGTTAAGCACTAATGTTAACACTAGGAAACATTATTTTCTTCCCTTAAATGTAAGTTTTGGATCGAAATACAACTTTGTCACTTTGATTTTTCTCCAGAACTCTTATTCCATGTTCCTAAATTATAATGCTTATTTATATTCAGGCCTCTGTAATGTATTTGGAGTTTTAGGGGGTCTTTTATTTTTCTTGTAACTCCTTCTAAATCATGAGGCAGATCACTGGTTTTGTAAGTAAAAATACTCGTTTCATACTTGAAATTAATCTTTATTAAATGGATCAACGACTTAGTGTTTTGATTGCTGTACTGGAATCTGTCATTCTTTCCACTGAATGTGCATATGAAACGGGCACTGAATGCTCTCTCCAGGCCAGAGAGCATAAATGTCCAAGCTGGGGTGAAAGTAAATAGTTTGAGTAGACCTTGTGAGTTCACTTGAGTGTTTGTAGTGCTGTGGTTTTCCCACAATGGAAATAATTGTTAATACGTGAAAGTAAGGACATCTTGTTACTATTGAAGTTCCACTACATCAACCAGTCAGCAGAGGGAGCATAAGTTCACTGGCCTAAATAGCCAAACTGGACTTCCATTAATTTGACAGATGTACACAAAAAGATCTACACTTTGACAGGCTCACGTGCACACACATGTTCACCAGCAGTTGAAATATCTGTAATGTTCACATTGAGTGTGTGTTGTAATTGTCTTTAAAATAATGCAAAAGCACCCCTCCAAATGCAACATCTATAGAAACACTGATTAAATCCTTGAGTTACAACAGATCAGTAGCAAAGCAAGTGTTCATGTACTTAGTCTTTGAGGTTTAACTTTATTTCCATTTATTCCAAATGTTTCTTTTGGGGGGGGGGGGGGGGGGAAAAGGGAACGAA